>JARHVA010002488.1:2140000-2260000 GCA_037957365.1 Torreya grandis
TTCCATTAGTTACCTACTTATTGTTATGTCCTTCCCTTTCTCCCAACATTCTTCTCTTATTTATAAACTTATTTACCTTCTCTAAATTATACTATATATAGCATGAAAACTCTTTATTCTTGATTTATCCTATATATAGCATAGTTAACTCAATTTTGATTTTTTTTAATCTTAAACAAAAACATGCCATTTAATTTACCATGCCTATAAGTTGAATCAATAATTACAATAATCTATTACCTAATTTTTTTAAATATAATTTCTACATGAATTTTCAAGATTGCATTATCTCTAATTTAGAATATTTAGATAATTCTAATTTCATGTAAATAATCATTTCTAAAATAATAATATATTTAACTAATATATATTTAAGTTATTAATTATAATTTATTTAAAACTTATCTTATCCATAATACTAAAAGATAAAATAAGTCATTAATTATATTTTATTGGTAGAATAATTATTTCCTCAATAATTATTTATATTAACACTTGATATTTATTTTATGGAATTAAAATCAAAACCAAGTCAACTAGCCTAAATAAATTAGATGCATACTAAAATTAATTTCACACACACACAAATATAATCACAAGAAATAATTCACAATTACACACTACCATTTATGCCTATCATTTAAAATTTATTATGTGTGTGTGTGTGTTGTCACTAGCATCTTCCATTCATAATTCCCCCAGTCACTCTATCTAACCAACCCTCTCTAATTATTCTCTCCCTCATCAATATTTGAGGGTGGAACCTATCATGCATCCACCTTACAATAAGTAGTTAGTTAGTCTGAGTCATCATAAACCCATGATGCAAAATCAATAATTATACATCCTGAATGTACAGAATAATTAAAATATAACTATTACATAATATATAGTAATCAATAATAATACTATTCTATATTATTATATATAAAAATTATTAAATAAAATTAATGGTAATTAGATATTAATCAACAAATTAAAAGATATTAATTATAGGGTAAAATCAGGATGCGACATTCTCCCCCCTAAAACTAGTCATCGCCCCGATGACTCTTATTTAATCAAAAGTTTTGATTAAAAAATAGAGTATAATAACATAAAAACATAGTATCAATTATCATATTATGTAATTTAATGAAAAATTTACTTGAATAACCGACACTAGATCTCCTAATTAGCACTATTTTTAGAGAATTAATCTCATATGACTCTACTCGGTGACATTTCCTATTCTACAAACAAGCTTCACAAGAGTCACTCTATGATGATTGGTTCTATCATGACCACCCAAAGGTCTAAAATCATAATAAAATTCTAATAATAACTTGATAAAAGTATAACTAATAGCTCAAAAATATATGATTTCATCACAAAAGTCAAAATAAATGATCATATGACTAAATTTGGCAAGTTCTACCTGTCAAGTCCTGGATTTGACAAGTCCATCTATCAGATCCAACTTCGTATCAACTAAGTCAATGTGAGACTAAGTATGATAATTTCCTATTTATTAGAACTCACATTCTTATCTCACCAATCATCCCTCAAGTCTTCATGACTAGATGATCTTTAAAAGGTGTACAAGGTTCAAAAATTCATTCTAATAGATTATAAAAAACAAAACTATATGCTAAAATATTCCATGTGTACTAACATACATGCAATAGAAATCATACAATCATCCCAAGGTTGTATTAAGTTGTTACTAATCAATCATAACTAGTATTATATCATGTAACTTAATCTATGGTGTTATATTCATAGTAAAAATAAATAATATCATAACTAATATAACATACAAAGGCTAAGGATTATGCCATCCTTAATACCTTATAATAAATCCAATGTCTCCTTACTTATACAATAATTAAAAAAATTATATCAACCCTTAGGATTACCAAGATGTTCTACACATATTATACCTTACTTGACCCCAGCAAAAAGGTAAACATAGTAATCTTAAAAATAATATCAATCTAACAAAGGTATTTAATAACATAATAGTTATAATCAACTATAGTATAAATTCATTGTTAGCCACTTCTCATGATCAAGTTTATAATTTAAATGAAATTATGACTCTAGAAATCCATAATTAGATAGTATATAACTAGCATCTCATAAACCAAAACTTCCTACATACCCTCACATGGTAGAAGATAACATTAAAACCCAAGTTTTCAATCACTATCAATTTCCATCTTTCAAGCGTAGTATCATAAACTACTTCTATAACTGGGAAGAAAACATGAATGACAAGGATCCATCAATAAGAAATAGAAACACCATCCCATAAACTAAAGGGAATAATATCAAGTAACAATTCATAAATAAGTCTTCTACAAAAGGAAACTCTATATCAGCATCTTGAAAATATGAATCTCCTCAGTAGCTAAAATAATTTAAGAGGAGAGTGAAAACATAATAATTCACCTCTAAGATAACTAAGGGAGATAACACTTCTTCTCAAGTCTATATAAATATAAGGATTCTAATATTCATAACAAACTCCTAACACAAAGGAATACTAAACAAGACATCTACATACAAATATAACAAAATTTCCACTACACTTAGTGGTACCACTCTAGAATGGTATTATAGGATTTCCACTCCTAAAATATATGTAAGACACAAAAATAATGCATAAATACTTAAGTGATAATCATTCCATTCTTTTAAAACACTCGCAAAACAAAAAACATAAATGGTGAAGTCAATTCAAGAAAGGTAATCACACTCAAGGTTTTTGATCTAAAAGTTCAAGAATATGGTAGGAAACTTTTGTTCACAATTCAAGAACTAAGCTATGCACTCTCATACTTAACACCATACATAACCATCACCAATGAGACACTTCATAAACCAACTCTTTATTCATAATAATTCTTAAATATTTATTAATAATTCTTAAAATGAATTTCAAGGTTTTAACTATCATTCATATTACAACCAATGACTTATATTATCAAAAATTATCATATTAACTTCTAAAGTATGTTTTATCATGCCTCATAATATATATCATCTGGACCTATAATCCATTTGAGCATTCATTAATATTCAATCATTAACCATAATCTCACCAAAAGGCCCAATAAATTTATTATCTTAGTAACTCAAGCTTTAATAGTTTATCCCAAAATAATAATTAATATTTTATTCACAAACATTATTCTTATATTCTCATATCTACTCCATGATAATCATGATAAGAATTCAAATTGCTTAAGTTGTAATACAAAAATTTGAATAAAAGTAAATTTCCACCTAACATTCGATCCTGCATTAAAGATAAACCATAATTTCTTTTATTTAAAAGATAGTTTTCATATCTCTTAAACTTTGGCCAATAATTTACCAAATCAACACTTACTAAATTTAACTTAGCATTTAATCATTAAATTAATTTCATTTCTATTAAAATAATCAACATCTTAAAACTCAAATTTTCACTAAAACACAAGGCATATTAATAATCTTAATACATACATACATATATATATATATATATATATATATATATATATATATATATATATATATATATATATATATATATATATATATATATATCTTTTCTAATTAAAAACATAGTGAAATCACATGTATATAGTGTTTTGATTTAAAAACTCAATATATCCTCTAAAGTCTAGTGTCTAAACTCAAGCTGCATTTGGCATTTAATTGTTTAGTGTCTCAAGTTATGAACTTGGCATTATACTTGAGATTGGTGCTACTATTTACTCATGCAATGTTCTCTTTCTAAAAACATGGCTTGCATGGAGATGTGACTAATAGAAAACTCAAAATTATACTAAAATAAGTTTCAATTACATATTAATGTTTTCAAATTTAATATGTATAGTGAACTAAACTTAATATATAGTTAATTCATTATTAAAATGGGACTTATATTTTCAAATTCTAGTTTATGAAATAAAATGATGTAGTTAATTAATAATTAAGACACAGATTTTAAAGAGTTGACTAAGTATGATTTATCATAATGACTCAGTAATTTAATTATATATATTCAACCTTTTTAAGTCAGTGGCTTATACAATGGTCAATGCCCAACATATTTTCCTCATAAAGAGACATAATGGCATATTCCATTATAAACAATGTGGTTTATAATAGTGGTAATTTTGAGAAGGTGCTAGTGTAGATTGATTTGGTAGTGCATGATGCCATTTATGTTGGCCAATAGTTAGGAGTTTCATCGACCATGCTATAGTTTCTACTTCAATAAGTTTCCCATCATAAATAAAGGATATTACCCCTTTATGTATTCTTTTCAAGGGATTATTATCCTCCTCAAAACCTGTAAACATATTGGCAAGATGATTATTATTAGTATTACTATTACTACTAACCCCTATAATGGCCATGAAAGGAAAATAATCCTACATGTTGAAAAAATGGTATTTCTAAAATAAAAAAGCATAAAGAAGGAACTAATTTAGTCATAGGTTTGGTTCTTAAAATGCTTCTTCCATGATTCAAACAAGAGACCTGATACAAACCAAACATATTTATATTAGATGGACATGCAGACAGAAATTGGTTTTTTAACTTTTAATAACCTGGATATTCAATTACATGGTTGGGAATCTATATCTTATTTTAGTGATTTAAAAATTATAACATGGTGATTTTATAATGACTTAATTTCCTTATTACTATGTAGTGACAACCTAGCTTATTAGAATTAAATGTTTCACATAAAACAAGGTTAGCTTTCTATGTATTAGCTTAGCATTTAACTTGGTGATGGGATGTTTGATATTATGATCTAAATTTTAAAATTGAGACATAGATCTAGTCATATAAAATGTGTCATTAATAAAATAAAATACATACCATATGTAACATTAGAATACTATTTTTATAATTTATTTTTTGGTGTTAAAGATAAGACACAACCATCACTAAACACACAAGTCCTACACATCTTTGAGGATATATAATGTAGTCAAAAGGTGAGAAGTAGATCTAACCAAACTATACGCATACTTATAAAACATATGTAGGCTTATCAAATAATAATTACATAGGCCTATAAAGTACATGTGAAATAAAACACATGGATCACTAACCAATAAACCTATGCAGACTTTCATAAACAATTCATAGGTTTTTGTAAAGTAATACACAAGTTTAAAAACTTACCTATATTTCACATAAAAAGGAAATTTACAAATCCAACCTGGTAATATTCAAATGATGAGTACATCCATTCCTTCTTCCATTCTTTCACTTTTTTTTCCATTAGCTACCTACTTATTTTCTTGTCCCTCTACTTTCTCCCAAAATTCTTCTCTTATTTATAAACTTATTTCCCTTCTCTAAATTCTACACTACCTTCCTACATGAAAACTCTTTATTCTTTATTTATCACATAGATAACATAGTTAACTCATATTTGATTTTATTTAATCCTAAACAAAAAATGCCATTTAATTTACCATGCCTATTTTCTTGTTCTCTGAAAATAACTTAATTTGACTCAATAATTGCAATAATCTATTCCCTAATTTTTTAAAAATATAGTTTATTCACAAATTTCCAATATTGTATTATATCTAATTTTGAATATTTATATAACTATAATTTCATGCAAATAATCATATATTTAACTAATATCTATTTAATTACTAATTATCTTTTATTGAAAAAATATCTTATCCATAATACTAAAAGATAAAATAAGTCATTAATTATAATTTATTGGTAAAATATTTATTTCTATTAGCACTTAATATTTATTTTTTGGAATTAAAATCAAAAACCAAGTCAATTAGGCTAAATAAATTAAATGCATACTAAAATTAATTACACACACACAAAGATAATCATAACCAATAATTCACAATTACACACTATCATTTATGTATATCATTTAAAATTTATTATGTGTGTGTGTGGGGGGGGCGGGGGGTCACTACCATATTATTCTAGTAATTCCCCAAATCCCAATCACTCCATCTATCCAACCCTTCCCAATTATTCTCTCCCTCATCAAGATCTAAGGGTAAGACTTTTCCTGCATCCACCTCGCAACAAGTAGGTAGTTTGTCTAAGTTATCATAAACCAATGATGTAAAATTAATAATTATACATCCTTAATGTATATAATAATCAAAATATATATATTACTCAATGTATAATAATCAACAATACTACTATCCCATACCATTATATGTCAAAATGCTGAAATCAAAGAAATGGTAATCAAATATTAATCAATAGATTAAAGGGGATTAATTATAGGGTAAAATCAAGATGTGACACTCAAGGTGATTTGTTTTTCTATTTGGAAACATTCAAGAGGATTTTTAATAAGTGCATAGTAGAAATAAGAGATGGAAACATCACTACATTTCTGTATAGGTGTAAATAACCTTTAGTGGCACTTAACATATCATATCCATTAGATTTCAAGCAGATTGGATAGTTTTCATAGGGAAAAGAGGAGATTTTTAGATAGTCTATATAGGTTTGTAAAAATAAGATCATGTTTAGTCATATTCATGTCTTCCTCTATGCCTCCTACTCTCAAATGCATGTTTTGGATGGATTTTCAAGTCAAAAGGAGTAAAAAATTTATCCCTTTCCTCCATCAAGCTCCTTAGAGGTTGAGAAAAGGTAGTCAAGTTTCTATTTGGTATAAATAGAGGAGAGAGAATAAGGACCTAAGATTTTCTAAATAGGATGGAACCATAGTTTTATTCCATTTTGTGGTATTATTTCTCAATTTTATTTTCCCTCCTTTATGAATAATCACTAAGAAGGTGAAGAATGCATTGTGTCTTATCTATCTAGACAAGGTTTAGGTTTACCTCAATATCTTCAATTCTAAGCTCATTGGAAATAATAATGATATTTGAGAGGATCAATGAGGTATATGAAGACACCCTACATGATTTCCCAAACTCACTTGGCATGCGTGACCCATCAAGAGATAAGAAACCTTGTTTTAGAGAAATCTACAGGTTGATAACATGGGGTTCTTAATGCTTCATATTCTCTAGTAGTTTTAAAGTATTGGTGAGGTCTCAAAACTCATTGAAACACTACAATAATGGATTTTAAATTCTTTAATTGACATAAAAACCCATATAATGGTGATCACCTATAGTTTTCACATGAAATCAAATAGTTTGAAGAAATCATGGTAAAGTAACCATGTTCAAGTCTCATAAATGTGTTTCCATTGATTAGTTTATTTGAAAAGTATGTAATACATTCAAATAATATATAAATATTATCTCAAAGAGATTTTTAACACCAACTAGTAAAGGGGTCATTGTGTCTCTTCTCTAGGTCAATACAAGAAGACTGGTAAACCTAAAGGTCTGTAAGATCTCTAGGCCACCATTGGTACCAAAGTTGGTTATATAAAACAACATGATATTTTTTAATCCTAAATTTAGTTCAATATTCATTCAATTAGGGTCATCTAATCATAATGGGCACTTGTAAATCTCAGGTGTAATCTATTTTTCACTGTAAGGGACTATGTAGACTGAGTTGAATTGTGTAGGTCTAAATAGAAAATAGACTTGTTAAGTTTGGATAGATATCTAAGGGATCCCAAAGGAAAATTAAATGAATATTAGTAATTTTATCTCTATTGGATTCATATCTTATTAATACTCTTTAGTTTTTCCCTTATGCTTCTCACTACTTCATACTCATAGAACCCATTCACATCCTTAGCCCTTGAGAGTGGGCACCTATAGACCTATAATGAAAATTGATCAAATGAAGTGTTGGATATTAGGATGAGGTATATAAATCACTGAGGAGTAATGGGGATTAATAAATACCTATGAATAAACATGGAAGATGGAAATATTAGGTTTAAATAGATATCAATGCCATCAATTCACCATAAGAAGATAAACTCAGTCAAGGTTTCCATACACACAAGACTGTAGTTATAGAGTTGACGAAACATTGATGGTGTAATGAGATTAAGAAATTTTATAGGTTTAGAAGGAAAAATTAATGATCATAAACATGTTAATGGAATTTGAGTAAATAATTAAGAATCAAATAAAAAGAAACTCGCCTCTCAAATTATCTCACATAGTCAGGATCTTAAACTTCTTCCCATAGGATAATCATGAGAAAATAAAGGTGACTGAGTGTGAGATACACTTGATAAATACTAAGAGGTCAAAAAAATTAAGGGGAACCTAATAAATTTATTTCCATCACTTAAATACACCTCAACAAACATCCACATGCCTAATTAGGGCCTACAAGTATAATGTGGAATCTTCAATTCTATCTCCAAAAGTGTAAGGACAATATTTACTATGACAATGAAATTGAAGCCTACAGAGAGTAAAAAAAGATCATGAAGATATTAAATGGATATTTGGAAAGTATATACATAGGTTTTAGGGTTATAAAATCATCTAAAATTAAAATGACCTCTCATAGAGCCAAAAAAACACAAAACTACCAATTACAGGTAGGGTTATGAGGAATAAAAAGTGTAAAGAGATATGCATGGATGAGAGATAAAGAGGTTGTAATATACCTATATACTTTTTTTTCCAATTATAATGGTTGTTCATTTAATTATTTTTTTCATTTGAGGCATGATGATCCTAATAGACTAGTTGGTCCTAGTAGACCTAATTGGGCATGTGCATGCCAATCATGAGAAAATAGGGTTATGATTGTAAGTTGTAAAACATTGGAGGAAAAGTGAAGGTATGATAATATACCTAGTAATTGAGAATCCAAAGTCCACAATTCCTATTTGTGGTTGTAGTTCTATGTGATAAGGAAGATCTTAATGGCATATTTATACCTATTAGGCCTAAACAGACATTTATAGGCTTGTACATGGGAATTGGAGATAAACTATAGTAGGTATGTGTTTTAAGGATTGAAAATTTAGGAAGGTAAGTGAAAATTTACTAAATATATGATTTTTAATTTTTAAATCAATAAATTAAATATATATTACAAGAAATATGCCATTAGGGTCAGACTGGTCTAGTGTCTCATAAACCCTAAGCCTATGAATAAGAGGTCTGCAGACACTTTGGAGAGATAAAAAGGAACACAAGTAGTGGTAACATTATATGAGTAATTTTTCAAACCTATTTGGTGTATTTATAAACTAAAAAACATGTTTTTTTCCTTCTCATGTAAGTTGAATTCTTTTGACTTCTCAAACTGCAAGGTTTTAATCCTGAGAGGCACTTTCCTCACATTGGAACACTCGGGAGTAGATGCATGGGGACCTTATCTACTAGGGGAATTTTTAGGAGGTTGTATACTTGAATTTATTATAATTATTTTTTTTAATTTAATCCTTAAAGGATATGAATAATCATTAAGAGATCATGCATGTCTGAACCTACCTAAACTAGTCCTAATGACCTAATGGAGGAAAACTTGAAAAATTTACACTCAAATTCCCTAACTTGGCTTGGGATACTTTTTTTAATTAATTTATTAATTAATTTTCATTATAAATTTAGTATTTTTTAAGAATATATCCATAAATGATTCATTAAGGGAGCTAGCCCCAAAACTAGAGGTTCACCTCATCAACTAGGCTACCCACACTTAGACGTGATCTAATTTTATTAGCTAGATGAGGATGGTTTGAAACACCACTACCTCAAGGGTGAAATCCAAATTGATAAAATTTTATGGAATTATTTGTGGGATGGGATTCAAGTAATTAGATCAAACACTTTCATCATTTATTGTTCTCAATGAGCTTTAAACATTTTGATTGCAGATTAACACTCAATATCTCATGCTAAGGGTCATCATAAGGTCTTCACCCAAGGATAATAACAACTATTGTTGATATTTTTCTTGTTATTTGTTTTCCTCATGAAATTTTATGGATGGATATAGAGGATATTTATGTTTTACAATCCATTATAAATCCTATGATACTCCTTACCATCCCCCTTGGCAGCCCAACCACATACTTAATAGCATTGAAAACCATTTCATACCCTTTACTACTAATAAAATCACTCATAACCTCTTTGTGAGCCTTATCAGCCTCCTTGGTAGCCTTCATATCATAATTATTACCCCTCCTTCCCTCCCCAACCACCCTTCCAAACTAACTTATTTTATATGATGAGTTAAATGAGTTAAAAACCATGAATCAAATCATTGATAGTGAGATATTAGCCTTGAAGGAGCATTAATCCCAATGCAACTAGTCTTATGAGCTTCCACCTCCTTTTACCCCATGTCAATATCTTTGGACCACTACTCCCATATGAAACCCAAATAAATAAAAGAGTAAGTTTGTATAACTCATGACAAGGAGATTACCAAGCTTTTAAATCCCCTCTCCTCTTCCTCGAGATCAAGTTGTCCATGGATGTCTAGGTATGTAAAGAGAGAAAAAAGTTTTGAGTACCAAGCCTAAGAAGTTACCAATATTTTAGAGTTTATCCTCTACCCCTAAACTCACTCAAGAGAAACCTATAAATCCTTATGTTCCAACTCTTCTATTATGATATTCTTACCCTCCCGCCATCTCCTTATTTGAGGGAATGCCTATGGTTTGAAGGGAGGATAAGGAACATCTAAATGAAGAGGAACATATCCTTTGGGAGATAAATGAGAAAAATATATCTTTAATTTTATATGATTAAGTATATTTAAATGATTTTAAGGAATATATTTTCATTGGGACACCCCTTGGTGAGGAAAAACATAAGTTAGCTTTCAGTGATGCAAGAGAAGATGAGCTTAAAGGAGCTCAAAGTAAATATGATCTAACCCCTTTCCCTCCCACCATATTTTTATATTAATAGAATCTAGTTTCATTTAAGGTAGAGTTGGAGAATTTAGATATGAAATTAAAATTGATAAAGAACATTGGTGAGGTGGTAGTCTTTCAAGAGCTTGATTGTGTTGTAGTTGTAAGGGGGTTCCAAGAACCCCTTGAAAAGGATACTTCAAGAAACTATGATGAGGAGATCACTATTTATACTCTTATTCATCCAAATATATCAAATTTTGATCCTAAAAGTAAGTTTTATGATATAGAGTAGTCACAATGGCATGATCTTGAGTTGGATGAAACACAAACAACTTATCCTCTAGGATACACTCATAAAACAACCCTCATGAACCCATTGTTAAATTTAAGACTACTTCAAGTGATTTGGAGGATCAAGTTAGAGTTTAACATGAGCCTTATCATGACTCTATTATATATTTATAGGCATTTGATCAACATGTTAATCCATAAGGAAATGGTAAGAGTGATAATAAGGTTCATGTATTTTTGATTGATCATGAAGAGATTACATTTTGGGAAGACCTAGAGACTTTTTGTTCAATTTTAGATGATACATATCCACCTCATCAAGAGAATGATAAAATTTTCAACTTGGAAAATGATTATGGTTAAGATATTAATAAGGGTCCTAGGAAGAATACTATTTTAGTTGGACATCCTAAGTCTCAAGAGCAGATCCAAGGTCCTAATGACATAAGGTAGTCTTACATGGACATTTTCAAGAAAATTAAAGATCTTGGTAGTTAAGTACCTCTAAAGGAATAAGATGAAGTTTTTGAGGAATAAAAAAAAGTTTCTTATTGATCTAATAGCTATTGAAGGTCATATTCAAGAGGTTTAGTTTTAAGGTCAACAAAGTTATGATGAATATGGTACCTTCCAAGATGAGTAAAAGATTATTTTTTAGAAACCAATTGAAACAAAGTTTGAGGTTACTATCCCTATCAACCAAGATGTAACTAGACTATAGAAATTCCACATGGATAAAGATAAATAATTGTTTGAGGTGAAAATTTAATTACAATAAGAATATATATTCATAGGGGATTGTTTTGTAGTTTTCACCTCACTTGAGAGCATGATGACAAGAGTGGCATTTAAGGAAGAGATAAAAATAATGAGATCAAATTCCAAGGAGATACTTACCTCATGACATTCTTCATCCCATGGATTGAAGGATCTAAGAAACTTCCCCTTTGACCCATGAGGGAGAAGAAAATTTTAGGTCAGTTGTACATAGTTATTTTCTTGATTTCCTAGTTTCCAATAAGTATCTATCATCACATGTGTGTTTGCTTCTTGATTGTGTATGCGGTGAGTCTATTGCAATCCTTAAAAATTTTCAAGGTGTCAAGTTTTTTTATCAATATTAGGCAGATTATTCATCTCAATTCATGTGTCATGTATGAGTCTTGTGCCCAAAATAATGAGATAGCTAGTTCTCTTGACCAATTGGATGGTCAACCCCTAAGAGTCACCAAGAATGTTGATAATTTGGCTTCCCAAGCCAAATTTAAAGCTTTATAATTCAAAAATTTACTTTTCATGTCCCTTAACCTTGGAGGTTGACCATATTATGACTTTTAAATTCATCAAATTGTCTCTCCAAGCCTTGGTTAGCATTGTTTAAGGTTATTTTGATAGAATTAAGGTAAATGTTATTCTTGACCTTATGGTTATATAATCATTAGTAGAATATTAAAGTGGGTCCAAGGGTGTTATGGGTATATGGGGTTATTTTGAGACATACCATATGGTTTCCAATTCATATCACATCTCTTATAGTTCATAGATCTCTTTAAAATGTGGTAAATCAACTTTATAACATTGCATTCCACTCTCAAGGTATTTTATTGATCTATTTGGTAATGGTCAAGAGAAGTTTTGAAAATTTTATGATATAAATAATATATGGAAACATCACAACATTTTTTTAAAGTTTTAAATAACCTTTAGGGGAACTTAACATATCATTTCCATCAATTTTCAAATAGAATGGATAGTTTTCCTATCAAAAAGGGAAGGTTTCCAGGTAGTCTGTACAGGTTTTTGAGATAAATATCATGTTAAGGAACATGAATGGATTAATTTATTCCTACCATTCCCATATCCATGATTTTTAGGTAGTTTAAAGTAAAAGAGAGTCAAAAATTTATCCCTTTCCTCCATCAAGCTAGTTGGATGCTTAGAAAATCCAATGAGGTTTTTATTTGATATGGACAGAGGAGAGAGAATTATGACCTAAGATTTTGGGAATAGGATAGGAACTTAGTTTTATTCCATCTTGTATAATTATTTCTCCATATATTTTTATATCCTTTATGAATAATCACTAAGAAGGTGAATGACTCACACTATCTCATCCATCCATATAGGGTTTAGGTTTGCCTCAATATATTCACTTCTGATCTCATTGTAAATAAGAATGATATTGGAGAAGATATAGGAGGTTTATTAATCCAATCTAAACTATTTTAAAAACTTGTGTGGAATGTGTGATCCATCAAGAGATAAAAAAGCCTTCTTTTAGATCAATTTGTAAGTTGATAAAAATGGGGTTCTTAATGCTTTAGAGTCTTTAGTAGTTAAAAAGTGTTGATGAGGTATCACAACTATTCTAATTCTACTTGAGGCTATAAAAAAATGTATTTTTAGTGATATAATGGATTTAAAAACCCATATAATAGTTATCACCTATAGTTTACGCATGAAATCAAACAATTTGAAGAAATCATGGTAAAGTAACCCTATTCAAGTCTCATGAATGTGTTGCCATTTCTTAGGATATTTGAAGGGAGTGTAATACATTAAAATAATACATGAATATTATCTTAAAGAGGTTCTAAAAACAAACTAGTAAAGGTGGAATAGTTTCTCTTCTCTAGGTCAATACAAGAAGACTCATAAACCTACAGGTCTGAAAGATCTTTAGGCCACCATTGGTACCAATTTTGGTTATAGAAAATAATATTATATTTTTAAATAAAAAATTTAATTCAATTTTCATGACATAAAGTTAATTTAAGCATAGTGGACACTTTTTAATCTTATGTGTATTCTATTTTTCACTCTAAGGAACTTTGGAGACTAAGTTGAACTGTGTAGGTATAGATAGGAATTAGACTTGTTGAGGCTAGATAGATGTCTGAGTTATTGCAAAGGATAACTAGATTAATAAAAATATGTTTATATATATTGTATTAATCTCTTATTAATAAACTATAGTGTTTCCCTTATGTTCCTCATTACCTCATACTCACATAACCCATTATCATTCTTAGCCCTTGAGAGACAAGCTCTCATTTGGGCACATATAGACCTATTATGAAAATTGAGAAAATTAAGTGTTTTTTATTGGGATGAGTTATAGAAAGAATTTATTAGTAATGGGGAGTAATATATACCTATGAAGAATAATTTAATATGTAAAGAGAAGGATTAAATAGAGATCAACACCATCAATTCACCCTAAGAAGACAAACTTAGTCACAGTTTCAATACACACAGGATTGTAGCTATAGAGTTGAAGAAAAATTAATGGTGTAATGAGATTAATAAGGTTTAGAGGGTTAGAGGTAAAAATAAATTTTCATCAACATGTTTATGGAAATCAAGGAAACAATGAAGCATCAAAGAATAATAAGCTCACCTCTCAAATGAGCTCACACATTCAAGATCACAAACTACTTCCCACAAGATAATCATGAGAAAACAAATGTGACTAAGTGTGAGATACACTAGATAAATACTAATAGGTAAAATAAAGAAATTTAACCTTAAATAATGTGTTTCCATCACTCAAATACACCTTAATAAACATCCACAAGCCTAATTAGGGACTATAGGTCCAATGTAGAACATTCAACTGTATCTCTAAAAGTGTAAGGATAATATATACTATGGCATTAAAATTGAAGCCTAATGAGAGTTAATTAGTATCATGAATATATTAAAGGGAAATTTAAAAATTAAATATATAGGCATAATGGTTATAAAAGCATCCAAAATGATAAGAGACCTCTCACATAGCTAGAAAACATAAAACTACCACTTATAGGTAGGATTATGAGGAACAAAAAGTGTTAAGAGATATTCATAAATGTGAGAGAAAGAGGTGGGAATAGAAATTTATAATTATTTTATAAATATCATGGCTAATTGAATTATTTTAGTCCTTTGAGGCATTAGGTTCCTAATAGACTAGTTGGTCCTAGTAAACCCAATTGGGCATGTGCATGCCAATCATGAGAAAATAGGGTTGTGAATGTAGGTTGGAAAACATTAGAGGAGAAGTGAAGGTATGATAAGATAAATATTAATTTATAATATAAATTACACAATGCCTACTGGTGTTTATACTCTTTTGAGAAAATGAAGAGCCTAATGGCCTAATTAGACTTATTAGGACTAAATAGGTAAATGTAGGCCTATACATGGGAATTGGAGATAAATTAGAGTTAGGAAGTGTTTTAAGGATTTAAAAATCATTAATATAAGTGAAAATGTCCCAAAGATAGGATATTTAAGTTTGATAATTAAATAAAGATTCCAATAACTATGTCATTAGGGTCAGACTAGTTTAATGTCTCATAAACCCTAAACCTATGAATAGGAGGTCTATAGACACTTTTGAGAGAAAAAAAGGAATACAAGAACCAATAATATTATATTAGTAATGTTTCAAACACATTTTAGCTATTTATAACCCAAAACATACATTTTTCTACTTCTCATGCAAGTTGACTTCTCTCAACTTCTTAGAATGTAGGGTTTTAAACTCGAGAGGCACTTTCCTCATGTTGGAACACTAGGGAGAAGATGCATGTGGTCATTATCTAATAGTTTAAATTTAATGAGGTTGTATACTTGAATTTATTGGCATTAATTTTGAATTTCAAGACCTTAAGGATTTAAACAATTATTAAGAGAACATGCATGGTTGGACCTACCTAAACTAGTCCTAGTGACCTGATGAAGGAAAAATTGAGAAATTTACACTAAAATGACTTTAATTTTCTTAGGAAACACTTAAAACACATTTTTTACTCTAAGAACATCCTAGTCCTAGTAGTGTTTTGTATGGACAATTGTATGAATGTATGAGAATCATATTTTTTGCAAGATTTAGTGATAAATCCAAGGTACATAGATAGATGAATAGTTTTAGACCATTAAATAATATGTTTTGAAGTGTTTTAGACTCTTTAGGTCAAAAACTACCCTTAGTTCCTTTGTAAAATGCTCTTACATACCTAGACTAAAGAAATAGTCTAGAAGTACTAGTGGAAGGTGATCTAGTAACCTAAATTAGAGTCATAAGTGTGCACTATTTAAAATGAATATATCATGGTCTAATATGATTATATATACCTGAAACATGATCAATTACCCATTCCTAAGATTATATGCAAGTCTCATGGCCATCCAAGCAACTAGCACCAAGTGACTAGACCTAGTTACCTAGTAGGCCTATTTAGTCAACAAGATAAGATGATTATTGGTGTGGAAGGATACTAAAACATTAAATAAAAGGTCATAAAATTCCTTTTAACTTCTTCATGGATGTGAGAAGGCACATCTCATGGCCAATATGGAAAATTATGTAGCTTTAGGCCTAGTCAACATGCATAAGGGAAGGTAGGTTACTTAATGATCCATGAAGGACAACTAGGCCACAATACTACCTTTGTAACTATTAAAAGGATACTTATTTGTCCAATTTGGCATGCTCATGCTATGAATGGATTCAACTAGGATTGAAGGAACCTCCACTAGACCATTGCCTATGCCATACTCTCGTTTAAGGCCATTATGTAGTCAAGGCAATACATGGGAAGAGTTGTGAGGCTACTTATAACCATTAGTTTAATTAATGATAACCATTATGGAATATTATCCACACTTTCATGATATATTATTCCTCCCTTCCCCTCTATTTTTCTATAAATTGAGGCTAAAATTCCATTCTATGCATCCCTCTATTGGGTATGAAGAAAATCTACCCAAATTGTACCTTATAAACATTTTTATTGAATATAAGGACTGATTCAAATTCTCTTTCTATCTTAGTGTGATATATACTTGTTGATTTACATAAGTTTTGAGTTTCATCTTCCTTTGTAGGTCCTTGTTCTCACCTAGTTGTTAGGATACTATCCTAAACAAGTCACATGATGTGTGGAAATTTTAGTGACTATGCTTGAAGTGAAATCTAGTTGGTAGTGTCTTGAATCAGACCTCTCATCCATCACCTTTAAGTTTTATCCATCTACCATAACTTTCATTTGAATTACTAATGATTAGGAGTCTCTTGGAGAATAGGTTTTAGTCACTACTCATTGTTTGATTCACAAGTGTTATTGAAGGGTTAGTTAGAGTAGACAAAACATTATTGGTGCATCACCTCCCTTAGCTTAGGTTTTATTTCATGCATTTATTTCTCCCTTTTCATCATCATGTTAGTATGTTCTAGGAATATATCCATAGATGATGCATCAGGGGAGCTATTCCCAAAACTATATGTTTACCTCATCAACTAGGCTACCCATACCTAAAGGTGATCCCATTGCATCAATTAGATGAGGTAGGCTTGAAACACCACTACCTCAAGGGTGAAATATAGATTAATAACACTATTCACTATATGAATTCCCATACTTTACTTCATAATGTTTCAAAACTTGAGATAACATATTACATGTTACTAGCAAGATTTTTAACTCCTAAGCTTCCACTCTATGAAGGCAAAGGTAATCACAAATAACATCTCAGATCATTTCATACAACATGATTTTATTATCCATACAATGGTAAATTATTCACTAATATATTTCCATGAAGCCTTAAATGATATGTTTTGTGGTGGTTATATGATCTTCCACTCTAATCAATTAAAACATTCAACCCTTTGGTAGATCAGTTTCTATCACACTTCTTTATTAAAATTATAGAAAATTTATCTTATGTTTAAATTATTAAACATAATCAAGGGTCTAACAAACCAATTAGTGAATATTTTATGTGATACAAAACTATGCTTACTAATATGACTAATACTATGGCATATAATGAGTTACAAGATATCCTCACACAAATTTTTCTATCAATACTTCATGATTCTATCATGTTCGATAAATTCATTTTTTATGAGTTATGCCATATAGTGAAATAATGAGAAGCCAATCTCATACCCTTGAAAAAACTCAAATATGCATAAATTTCTTAGACTAATTTAAATACTAGTTTTCAAGGAAAACAAGGCTACAAGGTCAAATCTAATGAAATCAAGAATGATTAAAAATCAATATTCAATGCAATATCACAACCAACAAATAATATTTAGTTGAAAAATCCACAAAGGATACAATTTTCAAAGTTACCATCACTTTATAATATATTGTTATAGAATTTATTTGAGTGCAATCTCATTTCTCTCCCTCCACCCTTATATGTTTGCATGACTAATCCTCAACATATTGGTTTTGAAAAAATGCATATTTTGGTTGTCATAGATGAATTGGGAATTATAAAAACAATTTTTATGATCTGAGGCATAAGATACATTATCTTATTGATCACTATACTATTAATTTAAGTACACCCATAAATGAGACTAGGTCATAATAAAATGAAAATGCAAAGTTGAAAATTTTAATAACATATTTTTAAACCATAGAAAAATAAAAACTAAGGATAATTCAGAGGTACACCATGCATTCAATTTAAATCTTCCTCTTATGACATATGGATATATAATATACGATATTGGTATATCTACATGTCAATTAGCACCACATCTTATGATCACCTTTAAAGATAATGAGATTTTTGATGGTGATCTAAATAGACATGTAATTTGTATTTGAGCTTATATAGAAAAAACGCATACACAATGCCATGAATGATAATGGATCAAGTGAAACCATAATTAAAATGACACTTCTTTATACTCTTAAATACATATATCAAGATTTACAAGATACATCAAAATTAATTAAATCATTTGATGGAAATATATAGAATAATCCTAGGAATATAGTTCTAGCTCATCAGGCCAGTTGATCAATAATGGATACTCTATTATTAGTCTTATTAAGCATATGGGTATTTTAAATGTTATTTGGATGCCCTGGGATATATAACCTCCAAAAAATGCCACCCATAGTACATCAATGTCTCAAATATATACATTTTAATCAGGTGGTCATATTTTCAAACATTCCTAATAAATACCCTCTATTATCAATGGTATCTCCTCCTTCTCCCCCACCACCACCACAATTCATTATTATACCTATTTAGGAACATGGTATAAATTTAGTTATTTCACCTATTTAATATCACATTACAGATTTAGTTATTTCACTTATGTAGAATCTTTGTATATAATCAATTCAAAGGAGAGTATTACACCCTCCTAGATAATAAGATTCACATTTGAGAGTTATTTAGAGTCCAAATGGATCTTCATTTTCTATAGTGTCTCATAAGGTAGTAACTAATATATTTCAATGTGTTCCATGGTGAACATAGGTAGTGAACCTTGTTATACTATATAGTGAACCCAACCAAGACTTAGAGCTTCTAGAGTTAATCTTTCATAGGATTCTATGAGCAATGATCAAGATAATTAGATTTCAAAACCCATTTCCTTTTTATATTCTAATTCATATACATGTATCACATTTTATTTAATAAAATTGACACACCCATTCTATGATAAATGCATGCACTATGGTCATCCCATTGATGGGATAATGTGTTATTTTTATTACATTTTTCACACATCAAATATTTAAAAAATACCAAAAAGTAAAATGTTTGAAAAAATTAAATATGTTAAAAAATTAAAAAATAAATACGTAAAATATTCAAAAGCATTCAAATATTTAAAAGATACAAAAATTCCAAATATTTTCAAAAATAAAAAAATTAGGACTTGAACATGAAATGAGTTTCTTGTTTACTTCTTTACATATGTTACTTACCATATATTTTGGTAGATAACATATCCTTTTTCATACACATTAATTTCATGATGTATATGATTTTGATGTAGGATAAACATATTATACATGGATTCCTAAATTTTGGATTCCATTTTACCTAGTGGCCATGCCTATGCTAGGGGTATTTTAATCTACAGGTTACATTATCATATGGTATATCTATTTATGACCTATCTATCATGTTGAGCTATATGTCTTACAAGTTTCCAATTAGATACTCATATCTTACATTATATTACATGGATATGCTAATTTCATATAATGTGACATGGATACATATGGATGGTGTAGACTAGTTTTCCATTATTTTATGCTCTTTTGATGTTGTTATTTTCTTTCATGATAGGTTAGACATTACTTATTTAATGTGTATACCCATTTGTCCTTGTGTGTGTAAAAAATTCATGCCACTTATTTTTTGTGACATATTTCATGTCTTTTAAATGTGTCCGTTCGTATTGTTCCTTGTGACATGTTAATCCCCCTTATCTATGGCCCTTGGTCTTACTTTGTGACATTATGTGACATTGTTTGTTATGTTTGGTGTGCTTGTTGAGCTTGATTAGTGGTTCCATGATACATATCATTAAATTTTAATATTTATTCTTATTTATAAGTGGATAATTTATTGTGTGCCTAATTACTATATCTATATAAATATGACATGTGTATGTCTCACATTACACATGTTTCATGGGTGCGTTAATGATAGACACTATACTATGATATCATATTATCCATATGTTAACATGATTGTTTATTTAGTACATGATATAATTAAATATTATTTTGATATGAATGACTTGAAAACTACATCCCTCATCTCAAAAGGGAGCATTACAATGTTATTTTCTTAGATATTTAATCCTCCATGAGCACAAAATTCATATTGTATGACAAAATGTAGGTTTCAAAGTTTCAAAGTAATCCATAAATCAGATACATTAAATATATCATCACATTGATACAAATTATGGGGGAATTTAATATGCATATTCAATCACTTTATAGATACTTGATCACAACTTCATACACACTTGGATGAATATGCATGGACATATGAACAATAGTTACATAAACATAACTATAGGTTTTTTATAGGTAGATAAAGTTATATATATATATATATATATATATATATATATATATATATATATATATATATATATATATAAACATGAGATTATATGTCATTTGGACTTAATTCAAAAGGAATGATATGGTTCATGCACATATACACTACAATAAAACTTATATACTCAATGGAAATTGGTTGTTATTTCACTTAAAATTCATTAGCACTATGGTCATGATGAGAGCATGAATATTCTTCATTATATTTCAATTATGCAATTACAATATAGATTGATTTATAATAATGTGATTAATTCTACTATTGGTAATGTGTGTGTGAGTCTAGAGGAATTCAATGGCATTTATATTACTTCTATAAACCCAAATTATGGTTCCACCTTCTATTATGTGTGATGCACACTCTAGTGTAGTGACACTCAATGTCCTTGAAATCACTTATAGTGAACCCATATTGGTTCCACCTTATTTTGGGTTAGTAATTTTTTTACTTATCCCCACTCATAAGAGTTTGAGCATGCATATTTACAACTCAAGGAATTTATTAGTTATTCAAAATATTTACTTGATCACTATCAATTCACCAATGGTACAATATGATGAACCATCTCTCTAAGTGATATGATAAGAGGCAATAATTATATAATAATTTAATATGGAATAACCATTTATTATAAGTTATAGGGAAACATTTTTTCATCTACCTATATGTGTACTCCTTCCTTTATCTGATTTCAATTTCAAAATTCAGAGTTTCATATTTTAAATTTTAAAATATGGGCATTGACAACTTCATGTAATATTTTATGCTTTACCAAGTTGAGTTCCATACATAATTATTTATATCAAAATATAAGTGGTGTGTAAACACTCAACTATATATTTCTCCTTTAATATAAAAATTTCATTACTATAATAAAGGGGTCAAATGTAGACACCTAAATCTAGTCATAAGTACTTGACAATGTTAATTATTGACATATTGTAACTCATTTGAACACACTAAAATAAATAAATCTTATTCACCATTAATCTATACATTTATCTATATTAAAGCTTGACCCTTCTATTTGTCATCACTACTATGAATAAATTCTAACTTCATTTCTTAAATTATCTTATATCATTCTCAGATTGCTCCTAACCTCAAGCTAGTTGTCTATACTTTCATGGGACATGTCTGCACTCTAAAAACAAGTTTATTGTCATGTAAATTTCCACTTATACCTTATCCCCATGCAATTTAATTTATGATTTACAATTTCAAAAATATCCATATGGGTCATCCCACACGTTTCACAGTTTCACTAAAGGAAATTTTTCAATTAAACTCCTATAAATAAAAATCAAAGGTCTCTCATTTATAACACTATATCTCTCCTAGATCTTGGCATTATTCATTATTTAATATTAATTAAATTTACACTATTCTTCCCAAATTTAATTTAAATCACTGGGATCAATATCAATCCATGTCTAAATACTTTTAAATCAATTCAAGAGATAACATTTTCAAGTACTAAATTCAAATTATTATTTACATACATATATTAAATGGGCACAAGTTCATAATCATGATAAATGTGAGAACTAATTATTGATTTATTCCATCCTCAAAGTATCTATATACATAGGCATCATTTAATAATTAATGTGGTTGATTGGGTTCAGTTCACCTAGTAACACTTCCCCTTCTTTTTTTCAAGTTTGTAACTCTCACAAGTACACCTAGGGTATCCAAGGCAAGGAGAAGGATAATGGAGGTTTTTTACATGACATAAAAATAATAAAAATAAATAATAACTCTCAATAGACACATATGTAGGTGAATCAATTATCATTTTATCACTTTCACAATGGATAAATCTATAGTCAATAGACAATACCACATTGTATAGTGATCCAAGGATTGTGGACTTGTCTAGATAAAATATTGAACTATATTTCTATATTTGAGTTCTTATAGACCTATTTTATCCCATTTTTACTATTATATACCTTTTATAGACAACTAAAAATTATAAATGATAAGTATCTGACTACTAGATGTATTCACTATATTTACCATATATCATTTGTCAATTAATTTTAATTAGTTTTTATTGACATCCATATTTATGCTTAAATTTCATATGTTACAAATTGAATAATATTTAATTTTTTAATTCCTATTAAATAATTAAAAAAAACATAGGGTATAATAGTTCACTAGATCCTTACTTTAGCTTCAAAATTTATGCATAGGATAACTTCTCATTAATGTTGATGGAAAAATATGCTAGGAATTAGTTATCCAAAGGGTTTAATGATTTTATGAATTGAATAGGGAGATAATAAACCATTTAAATGCATAGGATTTAATATTCCTTTAAAATAACTTGGTAAATATTTTTTCATTATATGCATAGTCTAAGCAAGTTATGTGGAATGGTCTAAGATATTTCCCAGGATCTCCTTTACCTTCTCATAATGGGAGATTTGGAGCTACAAATATTTTTGGTAAAGGTTAACTTATTATCTCAGGGGATAATAGGTTATGAATAAAGGTGTGTGAATACATGGCATGGAAATCTTTCCAGCACCTTGATCTAATTATAACACCTTGGTATGCAAATTTGTAACTACTTCCTAAGGAAATGAGTATTAGGTGAGGCTATAAAGTGAATGTTTGTATCCATCATGGATAATGTGAGGGTTATTATATTGAATGGATCTTGTTACCACTAGATTTTGGGTTAGTGTCACACATTTCACTAAAGGTGTGGGCATGGGAGTAGTACTAATACTAGTAATTTTCTGAATACCTAATGTAAAATTACTAGCTCAAAAGGATTGGAAAATAACTGTAAATGGCTCTTGTTGAGGTAATTAAGATGTATAAATATTAGCTTTTTGTGTGGCCTTATATTTTAGGATCAATTTGACAAGTTTGATTATGTCTTATTGATATTGGTTGAGTCCTTCACAAAATTTGGATAAGACTTTAACTTGGTCAGTATATACCCAATTAATTTCATTGGGATTGATTCTATCCAAGCCCTCATAAGCATATTGATCATTAAGTTATTTTTTATTATATTTATTAAAATGTTCCAATGGAGGTATATCAACACAATAATCTATTTTCACATATTCATGAATAATTACATCATCAAAAGCATAAAAAATAATAATTGTATCCATTTTAGATAAAGTAATAGGAATACGATTAGGCTATATGTGGGTTAAACTTAATCTTTCACTTCATATTATAGGTAAAATGGAGATAGTTTAATTGGATGGCATAGGATGGGATCATGCAAGGATGAAAAAGGATAGGGCCAAATGTGAAATATTATTTGTCTTTTTTATGGGGAAAAATAAAAATCAGATTTAAAACCCTCAGACAAAAATCTAAAACCATAAAAAGATGAAAACCTAAGGGAAAACCTAGGTCTTTTCATTGTTTGATATGTGTATAGGCTCACCAATAATTTTACCCTGATTTTTATTAATGGGTTTAATTAATCTAATTAAGATAGAAGTTTGAAATAGAACTCAGATCAATAAATATGGAATACAAGCATATACTCAAATGCAAATTATTAATAATACATTCTCCTAATTTGATAAGATGTAAATTATTAAATATATCATGATACTTATCTTTTCTAGTTTACCATATCACTTTGACCATGTTTTAAAAGTGAAATAAGGGATAATCATGCATATGGTTTATCTAGTTTTAGAATTGATATGATTTATATATTGGGTTAGTTTCACAAAATATGACTATTATCACTGACTGAAACTAGGTTTTTAGTCAATAATGACTTGCATGGAAGTGTGGCATAGTGACTATATAGTCAACTTTGGCTATCTTTTCTTTCTTTGTGTTTGTGATATTGAACCCTGATTGTGCACATATACTTATAAATCATCCTCCCCTACCTTGAAAACCTATATGTACTTGTGAGGGCTAGACATTTTTAAAAATGGGGAAAGTTTAATGGGCTTATCTAAACCCAATCACACCCACTTGATTATTAGTCATTGCCTACATATATAATAATCTACAGAAGAAGATCAAACCACAAGTAGTTAGTCCACCTAGTGTGATTGTGTAATTGGGATCCTTCACCATGTGTATATTACTAATGATTATATCTTATACTTCGCAATGATTATTTTAACTTATCCTTTGATTTCTTAAAACTTAACTTTTGACTATTATTAGTGATAGGTATGCAAATTGAGAAGAAAATGACATATTCTTTCAATGTGCAATAGTGTATATATGTATCTCAAATAAGTAGTAGGTCATTTTGAATGAGACCTTGATTTGTTTATATATGGACACTTTTAAGTAATTATATCACACCAATGGCATTCTAAGATAATGGTAAAAACCTAAATATGTGTTTGATTTGATAATATAGTCATTATTTGGAACATTTCAGCTTTAACTAGTATGAGTCATCATTGGCTAGTGATAATAACCATAATTAGTAGGACTGACACATGTATATGTGGACTACTCTAAGAACCTATAGATGTTTGTGTAAAGTATTTATCAATTTTGAAGTATATAATGAGATTATTATATGTGTGTAATAACAAAAAGAAAGTGTTGACTCATAATATAGCATGTAAGTGTGAGAGGATGAAAAATAATGACCTAATTTGGGTGTTCAAGTCATGGGTGTTAAATGTGTGTCAAGTTTATCATTATCAAGTACTGAAGACCAAATTTTAGTATCTAAATTAGGTATAAGACTCATAATGGATAAATATGATGGTTATTTAAAGTAAGAAAATAGGTGAAATTTATATTTGTGTTGATTAAATAAAATTAAAAAATCATGTATGTATGATCCATTTTTAACTCCCTTCACCAAAGAAATTTTATAAAATGTAGTACATAGAGAACTCTATTAATTTAAATATGTATTTTAAAGCTATCACTAGGTAAAGATAACACAATAAGAACACCCAAAAATATTTTTTTAAATATAATGGGGTTCATTCATGTATACAATAATGTCATTTGGATTTAAAAATGCACTAGTTTTACTTAACTATATTATGGTAAATACATCTTTATAATTTATTCATGAATATTTTGAGGTTTATTTAATGACTGGATAATATATAGGTTATTAAAATATCATATCTAGGAACTCTTTTTGATCTTTGTGTTATCACTTCGATTTACACCCTTTCAGGAGATGTCTCAGCTCTCCTCATCCAAGTGAAATAATGGAAACATCTCACCTATTGTGGGTAATCAATTTCATGAGATGAATCTCTAAAACGGCTAGTTTCCTTGATGCATTCTTTGAAACACTTTTTCACTTATCAACTTTACATGAAAAGGGTTAAGAAGACAAACTTATAAATCTAAAAATGTGATGAACCAATATTTAATTTCATCTTATTGACTTAACTTATACTACTTAGATCAAATCAAAGCTTCTTTCAAAAAAAACTCACAACTCAAGATAGATTGTTACATCAATGTTTCATATGCTAGGTTCAAGAGGTATATTGATGTTTAAGAGGGATGATGAATGATCCTATATAGTATTAAATCATATAACACTTATAAAAAACTTATACACTAAAATATAACACTAACAAATACCTATAACAATTACTCTTCTACGCACTTGGTGAACAATCAAGGATAACATGATAGAAAAGATCATCTTCTACTAGACAAGACCAACAAGATTGTAAAAAAACTCAATTTTATAGCATGTAATTAGGAGAATTCACCTTTTTATTTCTTTAAGAGTCATTAAAATACAAAATTTACCAAGGTTTCACCATTAACCAATAGAGACTACTCAAAAGAGCCAAAAGAGTCACTACTTATAACATTTGGGAGAGAGGCGAGACAAGGGAAGTCCAAAGGTCACTTGGGTAATTTTAAAGCTAATAAAATAGGTTAAATATGCATTATAAATATATTTTAAATGAATCATGCAATTATAGGAAGTAAAAGTGTCCATACAAGGCATGAAACTCATGAAAAGTGGAATGTAATTCCTTATGTTGGCTCAAAAAATTGCCTTCATCATCCACACCTATTTGAACATCCCAAAATTAAATAGGTTTAATTATAATGATTATAATGAGAGGGTAGGATTTAATACATGCCTATATATTCATTATTTGTATTCTTGGTCATCTAGGATCTTTTGAAAATGAGCCATCATCATCTGTATGGGATAAAAATATATGGGATGAATTTTATAACACCTAGAAAGACCTTTCATGTCCTTAGAGGCATCAGGCACACTTTAAAAGGACATCCATTTGAAGTTTTCATACTTCTCACCATCATGTTCACTATGCCCATTTTGATTGGCTGATATGAGGGCTATTTTTTGAACATTTAGGATTTTTTTCAAGGCATTAAATGAAAACATTGAGTTATTAAAAAGTCTATATCTTACTCTTAAACTTGACTTCATCTTTAGAATCCTTCTAAAACTTGTAAAAAACACAAAATAGTCAAAAGTACCATATTTTTTACCCTATACATACAATACTATATTACTCAAAAGGGTGGGGAGGATATTGATAAATTAATTTATAATTTATAATCACATTATTGGTCAAAACATCTCATTGGATCATCTATACAACTTCATTTCCTTCATCAGGTTTTGATGAAGTGTTTGCAAGGGTTTTATGTAGTTTTTATCCTTAAGTTTTGTTCATAAAGCCCTAACATTGGAATTACAAAAAAATTCCACAAAAATTATGTCAAATACCATTAATAACCTCTCCAAACTCCTTTGGTATCCATGCATAGTCTCATGAAATATGAGAGCATTCAAAACTAGCCTATCGAGCTTGTTTCTCCATTTACACAAGCTATAATATGGTTCTTGAGCCCAAAAATGAATTTATTATTATTTTTATTTAAAAAAATATTTAAAATATCTTATATGGCCTCATAAACATGTTTTAGTCCATTTAAATCCATTCCTAGGGCTGAAAGTGACATTGATCTCACATTTGGTCTTTAGATCTAAACATGCCTAATAGACCTGACTGTAACCTTTGTAGGTTTTGGTTGTTATGATTAGTTTCATACATTTTAATAAGGTATATAATGTTTTATTTTATGTCATTAATCTTCCCAAATCATCCTAAAACCCTCCAAACACTCTTTCTCATCTCTTCCTCTCATTCACCAACTTGGCCTAATTGGAGCTTATCTAGTTAGAATGTGTGCAAGGGTATTTTGATTATTTTTAGAGTTATTATATTTAACTATTGATTACTATCACATATTTACCTTTTATATATCTCACAATATGTTCCTTGAGGTTCCAAAATCTTTCTATCAAGTTCTTTAACCTTTTTGGCTTCATTTGTTTGTTTTGCCAAACCCTGATTTTTCTTGACTACCTCTGAGACAAAACAATGAGGTATATCCCTCTTCTCAAAGTAAAAATTAATATTATATGAGTTTTATAAGGTCACTATGTAACTTTATACTAATTTTATAAACTTTATTCATACATTTAGGCACCTAACCAACTTAATTTCCCAAAAGGGTCTCTAAAAGGACTATTTTATTGCATTTTTCACTTCCACCTAGGAATGACCTTTCAATGCTAAATATAAGATGGTTAGGATTATTAAACATGTTATCCACCATAAATTAATGATAAATAAGGTTTTTATTCACCCAAAAACATGCCTCTCCATTTATTTCTTTATTCTTACCCATTAAGCAACATGGGTTTCCTAGTGTAACTTTACATACTACTACCTTTGACTAGGAAGAAGAGAGGGTAGTTAAATTGAAAAGGGTCCTGGAGTATTTAAAAACACATCCTTGATAAATAATGAAAAAAATTAAAGTTTTTTATAACCTTCTCTCTCTCCCTAAGCATATTCACCTTTTACCTTCATTTCATGCTCAAGACTACACACTCAGTTGTAGGTGCATACAAGGCCTTAAGAGGTGAAGGTAAGCTTGTTTCACATTTCCAAGAGTTGATAGAGGTCATCATGGATTTTAATAAGGTATTTATAGGTTTTATTTATCATTTTAACCCCTTATATTCTCTTTTAATTCATGAAATTGAGTTCTTCCTATCGTGATTGTGAAGCCCTACTTTTGATTCCTATAGGTGTACATTTACCTATTTAAACCTTAGTCTTAATGTATAAAGACCCTAATTGAAGCTTGAGAGTCACCTAACACTTTTTCATACCTATATTCACCTTATATGGGATAAAAAACCATCAAAACACCTATGTCATCCCACTGTCTATTTTTTCTATTATAGGTGCATATTTTCTTATAGAGGGACACCTATAGGTGTCCATAGAGCTTGTAAAACTATGTATCAACCTCATAACAGTGACCTTCATACCTATTTACACACTATTTGATCAATAATACCATGAAAACATGATAGTTTATTTTATTTTATCCTTAGGATGTTAAAAGGTCATTTAAAATTGCAAACTTGTAGAAATTAATGTAGGGTTTTAGTGCTTTTATAGGCATCTTTAAGACCCTAAATAACCACTTTTCATCATTCCTCTTAAACCCATTATTGGCATAGTCCTTCTCAATAATATATGAAATAAATTATACCTATATATATATATATATATATATATTCCTTAAAAACCTTTTCAAACATATTTTAATATATCCACAAAACACCCATAGACCTTTGTTTTCACATTTGAAGTAAGGTTTCCCTAAAGCTACAATCATCATCTTTAGAAAGGATTATAACAATTGTTTACCACCCTATCACCTTACATAGGTCAGTTATGTCTCCACCACATGTTAGGATTTGAAAAGGGCCTTACCATGTTCTAAATTTACCATTAAAAGGCGTTCATAGCTCTGATATACCACATGTAGGTGGTCATTCTCACACGTAGGTGGTCATTCTCACACACAGGTAGTAAAGTGGACTTGGAAATTATAAAATATATCCAAATTTATGAACCTTATATGATTTAATAAAGTATTAAAATTAATTTTTTAACAATATTAAAATATTTAAACATCTCCCAAATTTTTCACCTCTCAACATGACATCAACAAAAGGCTCTTGTAGGTGTGCATTTGTTGTATATAGGTAGTGAACAAGAAATAAATAAAAAAGTGTGGATGAAAGGCATAATGGATAACTAAAACTCATTTTAAATCCCTCAAATAAATTATTTACATTAAGGAAACCTTAATACCAGTTCTAAAACATCCATTTCAATGTGAAAACCACTTGCAGACATTTAAAACAGAGCAAGCAAGGGTATCAAATGACTAGTTAGTGTGATGAATGAGATTACACACAAAATTGAAATTATAAAACCATCCAAATTAACTCTCTCTAGATATTAATTACTTGTATAACTGATATACCCTAAGTAAAAATCCATGAACTAGCTGAACAAGCTCTATACATGTGTACTTCAATATGAAATTGAGCAATGAGTTGACTAAGATGAATGGTAGACTAAAAGTTACCCAAAGCATTATATGATGAAACAAAACATGGGAAGTGATGATCATATGGCCTTGATACCTATTTAACACCATATTATATTCACATGAAACCTCTATAGAATAATAACATTCTGTAATAAGGAAGAATTGACTAAAACTTCATAATGGTGACACCTTCCTAAAACATGAGATAACTTTCCCATTAAAACAGCATGAAACATTAAAATAATAATAAATATAATATAATAATATATCCAACATCCTTTGGATCCAACATCACCAACTAGTTTGTATAGACTTGTCTAAAATAGAACAAAACCTATAGGGTGCAGGAAATAGTGAACAAAAAACATAGTCAGATTGTAAAGGATGGTTCATAAAGCATTGTTGACCAAACTTGTAAATATTTTTATTAAAATGTATCTCTCTTATCTTACTACCACCTACCAAAATAATTTGACTTAAAACCTCTTTAACTATTTGTACTAAGCACAAACTTGTTGGTCACTTCTATGTGTCTAGAAAAGCAAATAAAGAGAAAAATAGTTTTAGCTGAAAAAATGGAACTTTAAGAGAATTTAAAGAATATAAATGAACCTAAGTAATATTAATATATTTTTCATGCCTTCTCCCACATTTCACCCTTCCCCATGGGTTGTACAATTGCCAAACTCCCCTTTTTCAATTGATCACTTGATCTTCATTTAGATAAATTGCAAGTTTATAATTTATATATCATTATTGATAGGTAATATAACCTATTGGACATTTTAAAGGAAAAATATGACTCCTATAATCCATTTTAACCATTACACTTACATATATGACCCCTAAAAGCCCATTAAATGACCTAAAATGACAAATAAACTTATTAGACCATGACTAAAGCTAAAAAGGCATTAAATAACATAAAAGGATTATAAAATACCATATTATAAAGTATTATACCCCTAAACATCTTAAAAACTAAATTTTTTACATATAAGGGTCCAAATTCGACCTAAAAGTCAAATTTGGTCAACAAAATGGTGACCCATAAGGGTAGTATGCCTGCTATACTTAAGACCAGTAGCCTTATCAATAAATGGACCAAGGGAGTCAATGAATTATTTAATACAACTATAAATTAATTTCATAAAACACACACAAAAAAACCAAAACACACTAAGCAAACATAAGATAAATCAAGACATTAACAAGACTCACACATGTGCATAAGCACTTAGGGAAAATAAGAAAAATAAAAACTATGTACAAAGAGAGAGGATAAACTTAGTAGAAATGTTTAAGATATATACCATTTATTGGGATATTCAGATCCTCTCCATCTACCTTTGAGATATGGAAAGTATTATTCTTCTTGCATTGAGTGATGACATAAGGGACCCTCCACAAAGCATCAAACTTTGTGCATTTTCTAGGCTTAGGTCTATCTTCATCCCACTTTAGAAAAATTTCCCCCTCTTGGAAGCTTCTTGGCATGGATTTCTTATCAAATTATCTCTTTTTTTGATCTTGATGATCTCTCATAGTTTTCATAGCTTGATCCCTTATTTTTTCAAGCTCCATCAACTCACACAACCTAACCTCCATTCTTTCATTTTCCATCAATTCCAATTGGTAAGTGAGATCTAAGGCTAGTAACTCAATTTAAATAGTAATTCTAGACTCTCTCCCATAAACAAGTGTATATGGTGCATTTACAATCACTCTTTTGGGGGTGAATCTATCAACCCAAAGAGCTATCTTCAACTTGGAATGCTAAGTTCTTTGGTTTTCCTCTATTATCCTCTTGATAATCTTGATTAGGTTCTTATTAGTGGAATCAGCTATTCCATTTCCTTGTGGATAATATTTTTAGTAATTACTAATATAAATATCATGTTTCAAATTTCACTCACTTATCCTCATTTCAAGGAAAGCCAATGCAAAGTCTAAAATTATTGTTGAAGGAGCCCAAAACCTTATTACTATGCATTCATAGAAGTCTAAAACTAAACTTTCATTTTCTTCCTTGAGAGCTATATCCTCCACCCATCTTGTAAATTAATATGTAGAAGTCAACACCCATTTGTGGCTAACATTAGAAGGTGGGTTGATTAGGTCTACGAAATCTAGACCCCATTGCATAAAAGGTTGGTCTACTTGAATTGGATGAAGAGGTAAGGATAAAATATTTTTATTATCATCAAAGAGAGCACATTTTTGAAATTTACTTAGCCAAGCATGGATTTATTTAAACAAAATAGGACAAAACTATCCAACTCACATAATTTTAGTAGTTGTGGTTCTTAGAGAAAAGTGACCACTAGGTGATCTATCATAAAACTCAACCAATATCTTATTAATCTGATCTAATTCAACACATATCAATATCACACCTAAGAAATATTTTGTAAACAACACTCCATCAATAATTATATAAGGAATAGATTGTAATCTAAATTACCTTATTTTGGCTCTATCTAGTCCTTATAGACACTTACCAGTCTGAAGAAAATGGATCATTTCTTGTGTCCAAATACTCATTGATGAATATTAATCTATCATAGGATAATCATGAAGTGCTAAAATAACCTCTTTTTATTCCTTCAAATCTGAAGCAAGGTTCTCACATAATCCCTTCCCTTTCACTAGCTTGGTTGTCTTGATTTCTACATCATACTCCATTACTTTTGTAAACCAACCAACCCTTTTTCATTCAAATATCTACTCAAAAGGAAATATTTGACACTAGGATGAGGAACCAATATATTAACTTTTTTTTTTGAAAACATGTGCCTAAACATTTTTAGACTTCTGATAATTGAAATTACTTTCTTCTATACATAAGTGTACCTTACCTCATAGCCTTCTAATCCTTGACTAAATAAGGCAATAAGTTGCTCCAAGTTTTATTCATTTGATTGAGTGAGCATGGTAGAGATTAATTATTCATTACCAAAGGTATAAAATTTAAAATCCTTTGAGAAATTAGGACTTGATAGAATTAGGGCTTGGGGAATGGCTTACTTGATCTATTCAAAACTCTCTTTCCTTCTCCTTGTCCAAATAAACACTTCATCTTTCCTTAAAATAGAGGTTGGAGGCTTGAATAAGTTATAAAAATTAGGAATTAACCTCCTTATGAAATTTATTTTTTCAAAGAAAATTAGAAAACCTTTCTTATGTTTGGACAAAGTTAATGCCAAGATTGTAATCACCCTTTCAAGATCTATGAATAGGCCTTATTTGAGATAATGTGTCCTAAAAATTTTCCTTCATGGATAAAAAAACAAACTAATTTGGGTTTTAATCTCTCAAAAATATGCATAAGGTGATTAAAATGGTCCTTTTCATCCTTAGAGAAAACTATGATATCATCAAGATACACCAACACTATATCATTTATTAGACCCTAAAAATCCATATCCAGTGCACATTGAAATGTTGTTCCATCATTAGACAAACCAAATTAAATTTTATTATAAGCATATGTACACCATTTTTTGGTAAATTCTATCTTCTATTGGTCACCTTACTTTACCAAAATCTGATTATACCTTAAGTATCCATCAAGGAGTGAGAACCTTTCACTACCTGCCAAAACTTGCAAAATCTACTCCATGGAAGGAAGTGGATAATGATCCTTCAAGGAAACTCTATTAAAATCTCTAAAGTCAACACATAACCTGAATTACCCATTTTTATTCCTTACCATAACTAAGTTTGCCAACCAAGATGAATGCTTAATAGGAAAAATGATCTTAGCCTCAATCAAATTTGTAAGCTCCTTTCTCATGAGATGCTCAATCTTAGGATTAATTGGCTTTTGCCTTTTATTTATAGGCTTATAATTCTCATCTATATCTATGGTATGTTGAGTTAATTTTGGATCAAATCCTTTTAAATCATTATATTCTAATGAAAAGAAATAAAAAAATTCCTTGGACAACTTAATGGAAGTATATCTTACTTCTCTAGTACATACCTTCCCAAGAGCAAGCAACTTATCCCTGAATATTTGTACTCTCTCATAATTTTATTTATTAGTATAAATGATTACATTTTCATTCTTCAAGTAATAATAATCTTTTAAAATACTCTCAAGTGTGACTAAGCCTTTAGGGAGCTTGTTTGTCTTCAATTGTACAATCTGCCCTTCATATTGTTGTTGTAGTTGGACTAATTCTTTGAGGAAAACTCAACCTCCTCTTGTAGAAAAAGAGATATTTTTGGTCACTATAAAACACTTAAAAATTAGTGAAATTATCAGTTATAGAGGGCCTTATAATCACTTTGAGATGAGTTTAGTTCTTATCTTCTTTTATCCCCTTTGGAACATCAAACTAAGCTCCAACTACTACCAACCTATCAACATGTTTGTTTTCCTCTCTTGGTATAAATTTAATGTTGAAGGCTTTGAAATATTCCACAAGATCCCACACTCTATGATTAAAGGACTTAATCAAGGAGTTCTTAGTCACATTTTGGCCTCTTATTTGAATCATAACCAACTCACTATCACGATAAACTTATAACACTTTCACACCTCTCTTTCTATCCCACTCAAGGCCATGAATGAGGGCCTAATATTATACCACATTAGAAGTACAACTAAATTTAAATATGAAATTAGAGTATTACCTTTCCTTGGATGGAGAAACTAACATTTCTCCACCCCTTGATCTAATCTTACTTCTTGATCCATCAAAGAATAACTACCATAAACCATCCATGTTTTCATTTGGCTTCAGAACATTTGGCATGAAAGAGTCATCCTCATGAATTAAATACACTCCAAGACCAACTTCCTCTATTAATTTTTAAGGATCATGCCCATAATTTTTAGCTCCATATTCATCTAAATACAAAGTAGAAACTCCTTCAAGAGAGAAAGTTGGGGATTAATCCATGTGAATTTCCTCCTCATCAAGAATAGCATAATTGACATTTTAAAATTTAATCATGTATGTATCTACATTATTGTGATGAATATGCTCTAATTAAATATTTACCTTGGTACCTACTTTGTCTTAAAAACCATATATGACCAATTAGCTGCCAAGTATCTACTTATCTTAGCTGTAAACTCTCTTGACAAACAAAGAGTAAAGTATGGGGGTAAATATTCAAAAATCACATCATGAGGGATGGAAATAGTAGGAAAATAATGTAAAATAAAATTCAAATCCTTGAATACTCCCAAGTTATTTATTGGTGACCCATCCAATTATAGAACTCCTTTAGCTATTGGTTCATACTTGAGGCCTAGTTTATCCATTATTGACTTTGGAATAAATGAAGTAATAGCCCCACTATCTATGATAAAATTGTGAAATAATAAATCGCCAATGATCAAAGATAGATAAAAAAGAGGATTATTATCATTTTTCTTCACGTGTCCATCAATGGGCTGAGTTCCATTTACCAAAACAACATTTTTAGTCTTAGTTGATCCAACTTGTTTACCTATCCCAAGCAATTATTTTTGAAGGATATATTTTTATCCTAGTATTGTCAATGAATTCCATAATGAAATATTAATGTATAAATTATTCATTTGATCCACAACATTGATAGAAGGATTTCTCATCTTGAAAGGCTCTTTGGGAGCACTAATACCTTGTGGTGTAGCTTATGAAGATGGATAAGTAGGAGCCAGTTTTGAACTTTGAAAGTTTTGATCTTCCTACACCTTAGGAGTTGAGTAGGAATAAAAATAGGTCCTTGAGTTTTCCCTTGTGTCTTTTCAATATCCCTTTTATTATATATAGTGTTAGAGGATACACTAGCATTCATATTACTTGAATTTCCCAAATGATTGATGGCACAAAATTCTACCTCCAAATGATTTATAAGAGTGGAATTAGATTTTTTTTGTTCATTTTCCATTCCATTTTGAATTGGCACCTCAAAAGTGAAAACTTGAGGTGTTTGAATACCTTACATTGTCATGTCTTGATTAGGGATTTCATTGGAATATGCAAATTGGCTTTGATTTTGGTCATAGGAAGGATAGCATTGTTGTTCTTGAAAAAAGTTATTTTGAGTGGGAATAATATCTTTATAAGATGATGGGGCATTGGGATTATAAATTTTTTAAGGTCTAGCTTGAGTTATTTGACCTTGTCTTTGAGAATTACCTTGAAAAGGAGGATTATTTATTTATCCAAATTAATTTTAAGGCCGATAAGGATTTTAATTTTGAGATTTTTATCTTTTGAGAGAAACAAATTCAGTAGTAACATTTTGAGTCAAACTCTTGACTTCATGAATCTCATTGGTAGGGGCAATGGTAGACTTCTTTTGACTATTAGGCAAAGGATCCAAGGTAGGTAATGAAACTTGAATAGGAGGCTAAAAATCAAGGAAAATGGAATTTTTGGTCTAAGAGAAATATTCCCTACTTGTAAAATACAATTCTCATAATTAATATCTATCTTATAGGTAGCAGGCAGTGTATTCCCACCCATGGTTTGGATCATCATGGCTACATCACTATTCAATGATTTAAAGTAGTAAAAGAATGCATAATTTAGAGTAGGTATAATGGAAGTAAATAATAAGAGGTGTGTGAATCAATTTCTCAACATATAATAATAAATTCCATTTTATTTTAATGAAACGAACACTTAAACATAACATTAAAAACACATGAGCAAGATCAAGAGTAATTAACACAATTACAACTCATCTATGTGGGAAACCCTCATGGGGAATAAAACCCACTCTCAATCCTAAAAATAAATGGACCATATTCATTTAATTATAATTAAAATGTGATAATTTATACCAGCTCTAACTCATCAAGGAGCATCCACACCTCAATTTAGTCCAACTCCAACTAGACCTTTAGCTATCTCCAACTAGCAAGGAGGATACAACCCCCTAGGTGATTAAGCACCCACTAAACCACCTCTACTATAATTTCCACCACTAATTTTATTTCTTATACACTTGATGATGACCTTATAAATCTCATACACCCAAAATATACTTCTCTTCTCCAAGTAGGCACTTTTAGCTCATTCGCTCAACCAAGTCACCCTTTAGACTATTAAGTCTAATGAATTGTTAGCTCATGTACCTAATTAGAAAAAAATGAATGATCCTCTTCTCCCTATGATGATATTAAATTACCATTATTTTCTCCTTTATTTATCTCTCTTCTTCACTTAGTCCACACACCCTCATTACCATCAAATAGGCCAAATAGACCTAGTATATATACCACTCTTGCATCTAACCCATCTTGGTCAACCAAGATGCTTAACTTACATGTATCACACTAAAAATATGTTCTTAAATATGTTAAATATGAGAATAAAACATTCCATATGTTTTCCATTTCCCTTAAGACCCAAAAATCAATTAGGCCTAATAGAAACCTAAAGGAATTAGGCCTACAAACCAACATGATACTCCTTAGACTCTTTGGTCCACCTTCATCCTTAACCAATAAATTAAACACATAAAAACTACCTCCAATAGATCATTTCTCACTCCCACATGGGTACAAAACATCTGGAACTCCAAACCACTACTCTATCCAAGCCATTCTCTCTCTCATTCCAAGTCCTACAAACACCCAAAAAATACTGCCAAGAAGAACTGAGGCATACTATTGGTTTTCTCAAACAACCACATAAAAAAAGACATGGATAGGTCATCCATGACATAAAAAACAACTCCAAATCCATTTTTAACCTTCACATAGCTCACATAGGTCCAAACCAACTCAAACAAATTGATTACTCAAACTAGTCATGTACTACCAAATTACAATCACATAGAAGCTCATCTTTTATACTTGAAAGGATGCTTTCAACACTTATAAATCACATTATTAGATTATTTTAGTCTTCTATATCAACCTCAAAATTTTTTTTTTCATTTTCTATTATGCTCATACAAGCACATCCACCTTAAAATCTCATCATGACTGTTCATAAGGACTTCATTAGTCTATTTAGGTTAACTAGGCCAATGGCCAAAATATCTTGAAAACCTTTTGAAACCACTTGGAAGTCATTTTAATTACCTCTTATAATCTTATACATGCCAAACATGTATATAACAAGCACATTGAGCTCCTCACCATGCTCCATGCTACCATACATTCATCCAAACAACCTTCATGCAAGTATCACACTGCACCAAACACATTAGACCACCATGTTTCATCACTCTGACCTATTATACCACTTTGTCATCACTAATGCTACTTGACATCAATGAAAACACATCTACCATCAATATCCCAAAAATCTTCCCCTTTTTCATTGATGGAAACATACCAGATCCTTCTTCCCCTTTTCCAAAATGACAAAGTGGGCTCACAATGATGAAATAGAGAATCTAAAATGTTTTCAAAGATAACATCATGAAAAAATAACCTTGTTAATATATTGAGGAAGGCTCCCCCTATGATCTCTGAAATTAATCACTCCTTGAATACCCTCAAATAACTTTCTAATCATGAAAAAATCCTCATATTGGTTTACAAGCTATCAAGATCCTTGGACCTATCATCAATTTTCAAGTCACCATAGATCCCCCTAGGACCTTGATCCACTTTTAATTCTCCCCCTTTGTCTACATAACTAATTCACACCTATAGGATCTCTAAGAACTACTACCATCAACTCAAACAACATGAGTAACAAATCACCATGCAAGCTCACATACCATCATTCATAAGGCACCATATAGAATAAAAAAATCACTCAAAGCACAAAAAAATACCTATAACACACATATAATATGAAAACATGATCAACTAGAACCAAAAATTCTAACCTTATTTGGAAAGATATCACAAAATTTCTCAATTTCTCCATTAGGCCTACATAGACCCCTTGTAGCCCTATCTAGACACTACAGACCTTATAACTTTTTTCACTAATCACTTCAAGACATGAAACTCTACATTTTAATAACACTATCATTCCCCCCTCAATCATGCTAAGAATGAGCGTCCAACTCATCCTCATTAGCATATTTCCTTCTTTAGCTTACTAACCAATTAGGCCTCCTAGTGAGCTAAAACTTGAATAAAATGAAATATACTCACTTAAAAACCACTATAAAAGATAATTCAGATACCCATTTGGCCCATTCAACTAATTTTAAAGCTTTTTTCCTCCAACTCCAAATCTTGACTACTTTTTAAAACATGCCCAAATCACTAGGCCTTTAAAGCAACAGTTTGTCAAAGGTCAACCTCTGATCAATACAGACACTTGATCTAAATACCACACTTAGAGATCATATATCCATACTTTTGGATTAAATTTCAATCTCATACTCTATGGGGAATATAGACTTCCTTCACCTTGGGTTTGACTTTCTCCTCCTTAGGTCAAAATAGCATCAATAGTGAGCATATAAAATTTTATTTTTTTCTTTCAAAACACCTTTGATGCATGAATCCACCTATAACACACCCTATTGAGGTGTATATATCTTATTTATTAGCTAACTCTTCTTGACACTCACCCAAGCTCATGGACTTACCTGAGAACCACCAATCTAGACCTGTAGAGCCATCACACCCAGTTAGCACCATGATTAAAAGATCAAAATCATACCTAAGTACCTTTTAGTCATCATAAAGTCTTATCTCCTAATAATACATGAAAAAACCAATTTTAATCATCTTAATCCAACCTTTTATCCCCAAGAAAACACCAAAAGAGCATATTGGGCACACTCTAGGCAGTCATCACTGCCAAAATTAGTCAACTCTAAATTTTGACCATAAAACACACATCTAAGCATATCAAGACCTCAAATTACCTAGGAATGACTCATGAAAATATTATTAAAAACCTCATACAAACCACTCCTTCCTTTTCCTTCAAATCATCAACCCATACCAAGCATTAAAAAATGATCAAAATGACACTTTAGGACCAGGAAACCTAATCATACCTTCAAAAACCATTCTTGCTTCCAACTGCCTTCTAAGGTTAACTTGAAAATATAAGACAATAAGTAATATCTCCCATATTATACTTAATACATCAACCATCTATCCTTTAGACACCACAAGCCATTATGGCTAAGAAATCTTCAAAGTATTCCATGAAAACATAGTCATATAATTCTGTGTATATAATTACTCTCTGTCAGTCATCTCATCAACAATATCTAATTAAAAAACACTCAAAATAGGATACAAAAATAATAAATCTCATGATATATATACCTAAGGTCATAACCAACCTCTTCGTCGATTGATCTCTTTGTGAAAATCCTTCAAATTGACTTAGAAGATCAACTTCACCCTCATAATTAAGACCTTGTTATGAAAACTCAAAATTTATGGCATCTTCATATATGTAACAGAGATTAAAAAACATACTTACAATAATTAAATGTTACTTATATCATTATCCCTTTCAAAAACATCTCATCTATCAGGCACAGACCCAAAGGCAACTCTTGAAACAATACTATTTAATCTCTACAATAAGTATAATCAAAATCCTGACAAGAAACTTAGAACAACTATCAACCTCAGATTAATAAAAATTTATTTATGACATCAAAAATATGCCATAATATTCCTCTATGAAATTATTAGGTCACCTTGACAATAAAAAATTAAGACATTCACCATAAAACCTTCAAGATCACTGCCTTTCATCTCTTGAGCTATCTCTTCAATTTAGGGATCAAAACTTCATATATAGTCACTTTCATGAATGAATTTCATGCATAAAATCACACTCCCTAATATTATTCAATTCATATACAAATAAAATAATTATTTATCAACATGATCCAATTCTTATAATATCAATCCAAGTTCTTTAGACACGTTTTAATCCACTTTTTCTTCTCTTAGGTTTACTGGCACAACATAGTCAACAATAGTTAACTTTGATCCATATTTATTGAAATTATATGGATAACTGAAAAAAACCACCACTTGGAGGATATTATACATAGATTAATCTTCAACATTTATTCTTACCTCATCTTGATTTGACTTCACCCATGGCATCTATAATCTGATTTTGACAAACTAGTTTCCTTTGATAAACCTAAATTTTTTAAATTCCAATGGTCGATTTTTCATACAAAAACTTCTATAATGAAACATTTTAACTTTCATAAGTTCCATAAGTATTCATAACACCTCATATTACCTATCATATCAAACTCCATACCCTCAAATACTTGTACAACTTTCATACACTCACAGAGCATCCTCTTGCCTTCTTTGTCAATGCAAACAGGACATGACCTCAAGTTATATTTAGAGTTCCTTCATTGGATCTTGTCAAATTAAAAAATATATAAATATTATAACATGATCATACCTTTTTACTTCAATAATATTTAGATAGACCTCAATTAGGTCTTATACTCCAAGTTTCTAATCATACCACTGCCTATCTCTCTTCTTTCATGTTAGCTAATTAAGAAACCATCTTCAATAAGATCTATCATTCAACATATGTTTGTTCTTGGATATATCATTCCTTCTTCAACCTTTATAGTGCCAATATTTATACTACTATTCAAATATCAACCATGATCTTCACAAAGTTATCCATCTCTATAAGCAAAGTGTATAATGTCCTCATCACACCTCAAGCTACTTAGGATCACGTATAGGCTATCAAGCCTCCTTCAAAGGTCTATATCTGATACCAATTGATGGAAGTAGCTAATAAAATGGGGGTAATTCTAATTATTTTCTCAACATCTGATAATCAATTCCATTTCATTATAATAAAACAAACACTTAAGCATAACATAAACAACATATGAGAAAGATCAAGAGTAATTAACACAAGTACAACTCATTTATGTGGGAAACCCTTATGGATAATAAAACCAACTCTCAATATTTCAAATAAATGTACTATATTACTATAATGATAATAAAAACATGAGACTTTAGACCAGCTTAAACTGATCAAGGAGCATCCACCCATTAATTTAGTCCAGCTCCAATTAGACCTTTAGCTAGCTCCAACTAGCAAGGAATCTACAACCCCCTAGGTGAATAAGAACCCATTAAACCAAATCTAATATAATTTCCACCACTAATTTGATATATTATACACTTGATGATGATCTTCTAAATATCATACACCTACAATCTACTTCTCTTCTCCAAGTAGGCATTCTTAGCTCATTCACTCAACCAAGTCACCCTTTAGACTGTTAGGGCTAATGACTTATTAGCTCATGAAACTAATCAAAAAAACATTAATAATCATCTTCTCCCTCTTATATTACTCAATTACCAATATTTCATCCTTGATTGAGCTCTTTTCTTAACTTTAGTCCACACACCATCACTACCATCAAATAGGCCAAATAGACCTAGTATATATACCACTCTTTCATCTAACCCATCTTGGTCAGCCAAGATGATTCACTTACATATATAAAACTTAAAATATGTTATTAAACACGTTACATATGATAATTAAACATTCCATAGTTTTTCCATTTCCCTTAAGAGCCAAAAATCAAGTAGGCCTAATAGAAACCTAAAGGAATTAGGCCTACAAACCAACATGATACTCCTTGGAATATTTAGTCCACCTTAAACCTTAACCAATAAATGAAAAATATAAAACCTACCTCAAATAGATCATTTATAACTCTCATAGTGGTCTAAAACATATATAACTCTAAACAACTACTCTATCTAAGCCATTTTCTCTCTCATTCAAAGTCTTGTAAATACCCAAAAAATACTTCCAAGAGGAAATGAGGCATACTATTGATTTTATAAAAAAACCACTTGAAAAAATTAAATTTATAGGTCCTAAATGACATAAAAAAAAACACCTCCAAATCCATTTTTCACCTTCACATAGCTCACATATGTCCAAACCAACTCAAACAAATTGATTACTCATAGTGGTCATGTACTACCAAATTATAGTCATATAAAATCTAATATTTTATAGTTTAAAGGATGTTATCAACACTTATAAATCACATTATTGTATTATTTGAGTCTTCTAGATCAACCTTCAAATTTTGGTTTTCATGTTCTATCTTCTTTTATTGGTCTAACAGACCAATTCCTCAAGTCACTTTCTTATAGTCTTAACACAAAAAAGTCTTCCATGATAAATGGTCATAAATAACACTTAAAAATACTTTAAACCTCTCATTATAGATAATAGTTCAACTATGAGACTTATAATTCAACCCCATATGATTTGGAGATCTCAATTAGCTTGAATCACTTCAAACTAGCCTTACCAAAAAGGTTACTTTAGACTATTGTTTTCTTTTTTAGGCCTCTATTGATTAGGAAACTTTGAAATTATATAAATTTTATATAAAAATATTAATAATTTAAAATTTAAATATACATTTGGGACAAGTCCTAATATTCATCACACACCCATTATTTCCCCTGATCATATTCAAAAATCTCTCACAATATCAAAAATATATTTAAGAAGTGCTTTATTATGGGGCCCACACATAATCAAGAGACCAAAATTACATTTAAAAAACTTTTAAGAGTCCCCTAAAACCTCTAATCATCATCCTAACCTCTCACCATCATAATGGGCACCAACAAGTAAGATCTTTCCAATTGAGACTAAGACTAGGGTTTTAACACTCAAAAACCTCCTTAGCTTCTTAACAATCATTCATAAATATATACCCATTAACCCATAAAAAAATTATTTTAAAACCTTATTATGAACCCTTTCCACTTTATCCAAAATTATCAGGTCCCAATTCAAACCCTACACATGCCAACAAGCATGAGAAACTTCCTCTTAGGCTCACTATACACCTTTCTAGCACCCCCTAAAGCCTTGGAAGAACTTTTATAACTTTTAAATTCGATTTTTAACTTTAAACTTGGAAAAAAAATATAATACACCTTTTAACACCTTTTTAAACCATCTCAAAAACATAACCACTCTAAAAATATCACAACACCCCTTAACATCTGCCACTAGACCACCTTACAAGCTAGTCTAAGAACACATAGACCAATTTTTTGCCTTTATTCTTAATCTCTAGAATTGATACATAGTAAAAATCATTTAATAAACTTAATAAATCATTTATTATTCTCATAAAATCACTTATACCTTATAATCTCATCATGACTATTCATAAGGACTTTGTTAGTCCATTTAGGCCAACTAGGCCAATATCCAAACTATCTTGCAGACCTCTTTCAACCACTTGGAAGTCATTTGGCTGACCTCTTAGAATATCATACATTTCAAACATGTATATTCCAAGCACACTGAGCTCCTCACCCTGCTCCATGCCACCATACATTCATCCAAATAACCTTCATATAAGCATCATACTACACTAAGCACATTAGACCACCATGCTCCATCACTCTAACCTTTTAGACCACTTTTTCATCACCAATGCTACTTTACATCAATGAAAACAATTATACCATAAATATTCCAACAAGGTCTCACAAGGTCTAGGATCTTATCTCATGTCTTTTAAAATCTAGAGTTAAAATCTTGCATGAACTCTTAAGGATCCCTCTTGATCGTAGTCAATTCTTCAACTAATGATAAATGATCACTCCTCTATTCAAAACTCTTATACAATAGATTTTATAGTTCATCCCATGAAGTAATAAAATTTTATATTATATTTTCATAACAATATAAATCTTTCCCTTTGAAATACAATGCTAATAACCTGATGGCTATATTCTCTTAAGTGATATTATTAATGTTTCAAAAGTTTTCCATGTTCCTAATATGTTCAATGGGAGTAATAAGGCCTTCTCCACTAAAATATGGAATACTCTTAAGGGTTAATCTATTAATTTGGTCATATTGGGAAAGATTCAAAGGATATGATCTAATGAAGGCTATAAAAGGAAGGTTTCTATCCATATTAGAATGTATACTATGTGTATTAGGGGTTGAACTAAGTAGAAACTTGGACTTCTTAAACACCAACTCCATTGAATAAGGATGAGTATTCATAAATCTAAATATTTTTATAGAATACAAAGGCAATTGAACAAACTCAAAAGGTATAACTTTAGAATTAGACCTAGTGGTCACCTTTGGCATAGAAATTAAGGACCGATCAACAACCAAAGAATTAAAAACTTAGTGCAGTCACCAGGTACTGAATGTAGATGTTCTTGTGACTATAAATATGTTAATACCAACACCAATCTTGGAAAATATTCTAATAATTAGAGTCCCATTAGGAATGCCAAAAACTATTATCACTTATATTTACACCCCTTGAGGATATGTCTCAACTCTCCTAATCCAAGTTGCACAATGGAAACCTCTCAGTTATTGTGGGTAATCAATTTAGTGAGATGAATCTTTAGAAGGGCTAGTTCCTTTGATGCATTCTTTAAAACACTCTTTCACTTATCAACTTTCCATGAAAATGGTTAAGAATACAAACTTATAAAGCTAAAAATTTGATGCACCAATATTTAATTTTGTCTTATTGACTAAACTTATACTACTTAGAGCAAATCAAAGCTTCTTTCACACAAAACTCACAACTTAAAATAGATTGTTACATCAATGTTTCATATTCTAGGTTTAATAGGTGTATTGATGTTTATTAGGGATGATTAATGATACTTTTAAGAATAAAATCATCAAACACTTAAGCACTAAAAGAGATCACTAAAAAATACATTTAACAATTACTCTTCTATACACTTGGTGAATAATCAAGGACATGATGCTATAAAAGATCATCTTGTACTAGACAAGACCAATAAGATTGTAATAAAACTCAATTATAAAGCATTTAAGTAGGAAAATTCACATATTTATTTCTTCAAGAGTCATTTAAATACAAAATTTTATAGGGTTTCATTATTAACCAATGGAGGCTGCTCAAAAGAGCCAAAAGAGTCATTACTTATAGTATTTGGGAGAGGGATGAGACAAGGGAAGTCCAAAGGTCACTTAGACACTTTTAAATATAATAAAAGAGGTTACATATGATTTATAAAGATATTTTAAATGAACCATGTAATTTCAATAAGTACAAGTGTCCATACAAGGCATGAAACTCATGAAAAGTGGCATGAAATTCCTTGTGTTGGCTCAAAAAATTGCCTTCATCATCCACACATATTTAAACATCCCAAAAATAAATAGGGATAGGGATAATGATTTTAATGAGAGGTAATTATTTCATGCATTCCTCTACTTTCATTATTTGTAGTCTTAAAATTTATAGAAATGAGCCATCATCATCTATAGTCTAAGAAACTCCTCTTTCAATCACCCCTCACTCTTGGCCTCAAAATTGGCTTAAATTTTACATTAAAATCCATTTGATGGAGTGTATTACACCTTCAAATACCCTCCATGGACTTAGAGGCATTAGAAATGCCTTAAAAGGACATCCATTTGAAGTTTTCATACTTCTCACCATCATGTTCACTATGCCAATTTTGACTAGCTAAGATGAGAGTTACTATTTGAAAAATTAGGATTTTTTTCAAAGCATTAAATTAATATATTGAGTTATTACAATTTTATATATTCCTCAAAAACTTTATTACATCTTCAGACTCTTTTTATAACCTAAAAAACACACCAAATAGTCAAAAGTACCCTATTTTGTACCATGTCTGTATAATTCCATACAACTCAAAAGAGGGAAGGATTTTGAGAGATTACTTTACAAGTTACAATCACTTTCATGGTAAAAATATATCATTATATTAACTATCCAACTTCATTTCCTTCATCAGGTCTTGACTAAGGGTTTGCAAGGGTTTTAGGTAGTTTTTGTCCTTAATCTTTGTTCATAAATCCATGACATTGGAATCACCAAAAAATTTCAAAAAAATGATTTAAAAGACACATAATAACCTATACAAAATCATTTTTCATCCATGCACAGTCTCATGAAAGATGTGAGCATTCAAAACTAGCCTATCGAGCTTATTTCTCCATTTGCACAAGCCATAATATGGTTTTTAAGCCCAAAAATGAATTTATTGTAATTTTTATGAAAACCAAAATATTTAAAATCTCTTATATTACCTCATAAACATTTTTCACTCCATTTAAATCGATTCATAGGGATAAAAGTGACATTAGTCTCACGTTTGGTCTTTAGGCCTAAACATGCTTAATAGACCTGACTGTAACCTTTATAGGTTTGGGATATTATAATTGGTTTATTTAATTTTAATAAGGTATATAAAGTTTTATTTTTTTCATTAATATTCCCAAATTATCCTACATCCCTCCAAACACTCCTCATATTTTCCTCTCATTCACCAACAAGGCCTAATTGGAGCTTGTCTAGTTGGACTATGTGCAAGGGTGTTTTGATCATTTTGATAGGTTTAATATTTACCAAGTGATTAATATAAAATATTTACCTTTAATATATCTAAAAATATCTTCCTTTATGTTTCTAAATCTTTACATAAATTTGGTTAACCTTTTTGGCTTCATTTGCTTGTTTTGCCAAACCTTGATTTTTCTTGATTAACTGACATCTGAGATAAAATAGTGAGGTATATCCATATTCTCCAAGGAAAAAATTAAGATTATATAAGTTTTATAAGGTATTTATTAAATTTTTTATGAAATTGATAAAATATATGCATCCATTTAGGCACCTAACCAACTCAATTTGCCCAAAAAGGGCCTCTAAAAGGACTATTTTCTTGCATTTTTTACTTCCACCTAAGAATGACCTCTCAATGCTAATTATAAAATGATTAGGGTTCCTAAACATGTTATCCACCATAAATTAATTATAAATAATATTTTTATTTACCCAAAAAAATCTTCTCCATTATATTCTTCATTCTTACCCATTGAGCAACATGGGTTTCCTAGTGTAACTATATGGAATGCTACCTTTGGCTAAGAGGAAGAGTGGGTGGTCAACTTGAAAATATTCATTGGATTATGTGAAAAAAAATTATTTATAAATCATGAACCATTTTCATGTTTTTTTAACCTTCTCCCTCCCTAACCATATTCATCTTTTACCTTCATTTCATGCTCAAGACTGCACACTCAACTATAGGTACATACAGGGCCTTCAGAGGTCAAGGTAAGCTTGTTTCACATTTCCAAGATTTAATATATGTCATAATGGATTTTAATATACTCTTTTAATTCACCAAATTGAGTTATTCATGTCTTAACTATGAAACCTGACCTTTGATTCTTGTAGGTGTACATTTACCTATTTGAACCTTTTTCCTTATGTATAAATAAATTAATTTAATATTTATAGTCACCTATGACTTTCTCATACTTACATTCACCTTAGATGGGCTAAAACATCATCAAAACACCTATGTCAACCCACTGTCTATTTGTTCTACTATAGATACCTATTTTCCTATAGAAGGACACTTGTAGGTGTCCATGGAGCTTGAAAAACTATGTATCAACCTAATAATAGTGAAATTTATTCCTATTTACACACTATTTTATTAGTAAGACCATTCCAACATGAGAGTGTGTTTTATTTTCTCCTTAAGATGTTAAAATGTCATTCAAAAATCCAAACTTGTATAAACTAATTCAAGGTTTCAATGCTTTTAGAGGCATATTTAGGACCCCAAACAACCACTTTCCATCAATCCTCTTGACCCCATTCTTGGTATAGTCATTCTTCATACTGGAGGCAATAAATTTTACCTATCTATATTCTTTAAAACCCTTTACAAACATATTTTAATATATCCATAAAACATCCTTGGACCTTTATTTTCATGTTTTAGGGAAGGTTTCCCTAAAGCTACAGTCATCATATTTAGAAAGGATTCTCATAATTATTTACCACCCTATCACCTTACATAGGTATTTTATGACTCCACCACATGTTATGATTTTAAAAGGGCCTTACTATGTTCTAAATTTACCATTCAAAGGCCTTCATAGCTCTGAGGTACCACCTGTAGGTGGTCATTCTCACACATAAGTAGTAAAGTGGGCTTGCAAAGTATACAATATATCCATGTTTATGAACCTTATATTCTCTCATAAATTATTCAAATTCATTTTTTAAAGATATTAAAAGATTGAAACATCTCCCAAATTCTTCACCTCTCAAAATGACATCAGCAAAAGCCTCTTATAGGTCTACATTTATTATATGTAGGCAGTGGATAAGAAGTGAATTAAAAAATATTCATGAAAGGCCTCATGAAAAAATCAAACTCATTGTAAATCCTTTAAATACATTATTTACATTAATTAAATCTTAAGACCAATTACAAAACATCCCTTTCAACATGAAAACCACTTGTAGACATCTAGAATAGAGCATGCAGGGGTATCAAATCACTAGTTAGAGTGATGGATGAGCTTGCACACAAAATTTAACTTCCCTAAACATCCAAATGAACTCTCTCCATATCTTAGTGACTTGTAAGAATGATATAACCTAAGTACAACTCCATGAACTAGATAAAAAAGATCTATACATATGTGCTTCAACATAAAATTGACCAAGGAGTTGATTGAGATGAATGGAAAGACTAAAAGTGTCTCAAAGAATGATATTCTGAAACCAAACATGGGAAGATATGATCATATGGCATTAATACCTTTGGAACACCATCTTATATTCACATGAAACCTCTATAAAAGACTAACATTCCACAACAAGGAAGAATTGACTAAAACTTCATAATGGTGACACCTTCCTACAACATGAGAAAATGTGCCCATAAAAACACCATGAAACATGAAACTAATAATGGAGAGAATTTGAGAAGAAATACAACATCCTCTAGAGCCAACATCACCAACTAGTTTGTATGGACTTGTCCAAAATGGAGCAAAACCTATAAGGTATAATAAACAGTTAGCAAAAAAACATAGTCAACTTGTAAAGGATGGTTCATAAATCATGGTTGACCAAAATTGGAAATATTATTATGTAAATTTATCTATATGAGTTTAATACCACCTTCCAAAAGTGTTTGACCTAAAACCTCTTTAGCGGTCTATACTACGCACAAACCTGTTGGTCACTTCTATGTGTTTAGAAAGGCAAACAAGGAGCAAAATGGTTTTATCTTATTAAATGGCACTTATAGAGTGTAGAAATGAGCTTTAGGAAGATAAAGATATGTTCCATGGCCTTCTCCGATGTGTCACCCTTCCCCATGGGTTGTACAAGTGCCAAACTCCCCTTTTTTAGTTGATTACTTGATCTTTAATTAGATAACATGAAAGATTCTGATTGAATTGACATTCATAATATGTAATCTAACCTCTTGGATATTTTAAAGGAAATTTTGGATACCTAGACACCTTAAAATTGTGCCACTTGCATTTATGATCCCTAAAAGCCCACTAAATGACCCAAAATAACAAATAAAGTTAGTAAACCATGCTTAAGTATAAAAATGCATTAAATAACATAAAAATTATTATAACATACCCTATGACAAATTATTATACCACTAAACATCTAAAAAATCAAGTTTTTTACCTATAGGGGTCCAAAGTTGACCCAAAAGTCAAATTTGGTCAATAGTTTACACACTCTAGAAAACTAAATATTTCATTCAATTTAAATAAATAGGTCTTATAAACCCATTAAAATCAATATTATGTAATATGACCTAAAAAGAGGGAATCATTCTATAATTTTAAAAAAATCATTTTGAACCTACCACCCCTAAGACATAAAAAGAGGTAATAGAAATATTGGGATATGTAGCCTATCACCATTCATTCATTTAAAACTATGTAGTAATCAATACCCCCATATAATATTTAATAAAAAAAATAATAACCAAGTAATTTAATGCATGCCACTCTAATATTAATCATTTAACACATTCAAAAAATAATGCAGCTGATACACCTATATTAGTCTTTCAAAATTGGGAATTACCATTTCATGTCCTTTTTGATACATTAGGAATAGAGATAGGAGTAGTGATATCAAAACCATGTGTTTATACTACTCACCCTATGGCATTTTTAGGTTGGAAAATGGTGAAGGTAAAGAAAAATTAATCAAATTCATAGAGGGAGGCATTAAAAATGGTGTATGTGGTGTAAAAAAATACATTATCTATTAGCTACACCATTCATATTTTTCACAAATCATAAACCACTAAAATAATTACTAAATAAACTAGTGATTAGGGGAAGATATCACATTGTCTAATACTCTTCCAATAATTTGAATTTAAAATTACAATGAAACTAGGTTGGTAAATAATGAACAAAATTACTTGTCAAGGATCACTATTATAAAATATGTTGGGCCAATTGAGGATGAGTTCCCTAGAGCTCATTTATTTTACATTGAAGCAATTCTAAAAGATATGGAGAATATTTCAAATATCCTAACAATACAAAAATTTGAGAAGGATATGGAAAATTTGAGAGTAATTTTATTTAATAAACAATTTCATGTTCACACTTATAGAAGGATCCTTATAAAAAAAGGAAAATATGAGGTTTTATGAAGAGTATCCCTACCACATGGGATAGAGGAAATCATTATGGATGTTCAAGATGGAGTAGCAATACGTCACAATTCAGGAGAAGCAAAAATAAAATATTACTAGCATGCCTATGGTGTCCAATCATGTTTAAAGATAAACATAAACATACACTGATTTGTGACATTTATAAAGTGTATAGAAATCCAATGTATGAAAATAAATTCCACTTCGGATAATATTAGTGCTAATCCTATATTATAAAAGGGAATTTGACTTCAATGGACCAATAAAACTAGTAGCATGGAGAATTAATGTTCTATTTATAATAACAGAGATAGATTACATAATGAGATTGACATAGGCCATACCTACTAAGGACTACATATAAAAAAATTGTCAAATATTTTTTATATGAGAATTTTATTAAAGATTTAATTTCCTACTTAGTATTATAAATAGTCAAGGAAAACATTTAATAAACCATATAGTGACATAGTTATTAAAGAATTTTTTGATACAACATAATTTTAGTATCCCATATCATCCACAATCAGATGGCATAGTGGAGGGATTCAATAAGGTGTTGAATTTTTTTTAACCAAGTATGAAATGTGGACATAGTAAGTTAGGGCACTAAAATACCTATAGTACTCTAGGCTTTATGCACAACATATAAAAGTATTACCTATTATTGTCCATTTTAATTGGTATATGGATTGGAAGATTTTTTTTCCATTGAATATATTATATTGAGCTTAATATTGGAAGCAACATTCAAGATGAGTTAAAAGGACACTTAATAATAAATATTCATATAATTAGAAAAAAAAATATGAAATAAGATTTATAGTAGTTTATAATCGAACATAAGAGAAAAGTAGATAGAAATATTGTCATGAAATAAATATTAAGAAAAGGTAATTAAGTATAAATGATAAAGTATTGTTATATGATAGTAAGCACAAAAATCTAGGAAAACTAAAAAATAATATGGCTAGGACCATAGATGACAAAATAAATTTTAGTTTTTTGAGCCATAGGATTATGACACTCAAGAATTTTAATAAAATTATATTTAAATGATGCACACTTAAAATCATACACTTCATATTAACATGGTTAAATATGTAAACATCCAATTCCTAACACCATTGTGTTGAAATTGTCAATCTTACTTGAAATTTGTGAAAATATACAATTTAGGCCAAAATCTCTTAAACACACTAAATGGTTCAAGCTTGTAGTATACAAGTGCTGATTTAGGATATTGTATCCCTAAATTGGGCAATGCATTTTATGTGATTACTAACTTTGATAAATCATTTCAAGTTAAAATTAAGAAAATGCATTTTGGTGCTCTAGATCACTTTTTTCTTCTAATTCAAAATCACACAACACATGCATGTATTATTTTGTGTCAAAAACATCCTAAATGGGATGAGGGTCAATAGGCAACTAACATTGCCTTATGATTTCTCTTCAGTTAAATTACAACATAGTAATATGACATTCTGAGAAGTTTAATTAATTAAGCACCAATTTTCAAAGAATTACACTAAAATTGATTAATCTTACTTAGGCAAATTAAACCAAATTATGATATTAAGTAAGAATTACATGGAACTTATTGAATATTTATTTATTGGAAATTGATTGCTATTAACTACATCATCAAGTGAGGTCATTTTTAGGGTGGCATCCATAAGACAAATACAAAAAATATCAATATTATAGTTTCCCATGCCTCTTTAATTCCCCTTCCTCCCAAATATTTATGAGGATATTCATGGCCACACTTATTCATCTCAAGATGGATGATCATAGTTGATCCTGATTAATTTGAAAAATCTATAAATAGGAGGCCTCTCACTCACATTTTTAAGCTTCATTTGTGTAAACTTATTATGCAAAATTCTCTCCACAACATTTATTTGTGTTGATTATTATGCTTAATTTTTAATAGGATAGCTTCATTGATAGGCATAACCTTGATTATCATATCATGAGCCTAGTTTATAGCTTCTTTTCTTGATATGCTAAAGGATCTTGGCCTTGCATAATTATTGAAGACTTGAGCATAAAATCAAGGTAAAAACATATTTTGAGCCACACATGGATGGTGGGATGCTCTTGGGAAGGTAATGTATGTTTTATTTCTTTCTTTGAGTTCTTAATTATCATTTTCACACCCCGTTGAATAGGTTGGCATAGATTGTTAGTTATTTATGCATTTCTTGTGTTTTTCATGACTAATGCTTGATCTAACGATCTTTGTAATCCATATCTACATATTGGCACACCCAATAAAACCACTCATCTCTCTCAAGTAAATAAGACATTTTGGCAATATTATATTTCCTTAAAAGTCATTAAAATTCCTTTAAGATCAATTTTTAGCTTCTTTATCTCATGTTTTTGACATTTTTTGTTGATACATAAGTCACATAGTGATCGATGTCATTTTTGTATAACTGGTGTCGGTCAAGGCTAACTAGCATCAATTAAGTTGCAAGGAAAACAAGGCTAACAATTTACATTTTTGAGCTTAATTCAAATTTGCAGTTGTCACATTAAGTTTTTAAGTCTCTAGTTTGAACATTATTACTTGATCCATAAGTTTTCTTTTGGATATTTTATCCCAACATTATGCTAACAAGTTTTTGTCAAAATATTTTTTACCTAAGGGTTCACAAGTTATTTTTATTGATCATTTTTGACTGGCAATAGTTCTTTATGACTGGTATCAGTCTTACTACAACTAAGATCAGTCATTGTTGACCAATGTCAGTCTCTGTGTGTAAAAAATAGAGAACTTGAGATCAGGAATTATAAACTTGTTTGTTTCATTATTGATTGTGCTTCAAATCTAAATGAAACTCTCTAACTTTTCTTATAGGACCAATATGGAAAATTGGTTAATTTGAGCATAATTAAGTCTTTAACCTTACCTTTAGTTTTTAAAAAGAACCTATATGAGCATGATTTAAATCTTGAACCTTCCATTTGGTGTTTGAAAGGAACTTAGATGATATATTTGATTATTTTAGATTAAGGTAAAAGCAGGTTTTGAAGGGGCCCCAAAACCCTTTACAGAAATAAGAAAGATTAAACATTAACGCTCACCAGGTAAAACATACCTACAACATACTGCAGAACAGCATCAAAATAGGTTTTCAGGGACTTGAAACCACCAACATATACCACTAGAAGCATGCAAGTTTTGCCAGGACCTGAAACCTAAACAATACCAGGTTTAACAACCTAAACACTAGGTTTTACGAGGACCTAAAACCTCATAAACAGAGACACATGTACCCAACTCCAAAATGAATAGAGTGGGCTCCCAAGTATGAACCAGCAACCCCAAGACCACAAAGTCAAAGGACTTCCTCGTAAACGTCAGCTGTCAAAATGTTTCTTTACTAACCTGCCGACTGAAACCCATGATGCCAGGGACGCTGTTCAATTTTAGTGCCTCCACGACGAAGGTAGATCCACCACACCCATCATTTTTACTTGAGCAGGGCTCCACTGTAGCTTAGGTTTTCTCCATTTTATCCCTTAACAGCTCACCATGACTCACACACAAACCACAGTGGAAACAGAGTTTCCCCCATCCAAACACTATTTACTTCACAATCCTAATCAAAATGGCCATCCACCTCAGGCTAGGAATCCACCTAAGGTTCCATCTGATATAGAGATTCAAAGCAAAATATAGAAACACATAATAAATGATCACTCATTTCCACATTGTGCCTAAACACCAAGACTCCCACCGTCTGCACCACTTGCAGACTGGGATCTGGTCAACAAATTCCAGGATGTGGCCATGAATGCTAGGGTTTTAGCATGGCTATACCCACAGCCATGCTCCCTTTTCCCTCAACCCTTTGTGTGCCCCTCCTCCTCCAATTCTATATTTGATTATTTTATGAATGTTTTTCATAGTTTTTAAAAACTAAGGCAAAGGGGCCAAGAACTTTACTAAATATTTCAATTTGGTGTATAAAATTAACAATCACTCAAATTTAAAACATCTTGAAGTGTTTTTTTATGAAAATAATATATTACTTGTTAATTTGTTTGAGCAAAAGGTAGAGTGAGTGTATGCTCTCCCCTCATCCCGTATAGGGAACTTGGGTGGCCAAAATTGCCTTTTCATTATGATTGTTCCTTTGTCCAAGGAATGAAAAGGAAGTTGTTTAGTTTCTCCCAAAAACCTATATGGTTTGGGTGATCTAAAAATAACCTCTATAGAATTTTCACTTAGATCATTTATTTTCATGTAATTGGCTTATGGACGGGAGTTCATATCCTTTTCATGAATTCTTTAGGGAAGCTCTAACCTAGGGTTTCATCTCTTGGCATTGACTTCAAACTCTCTCCATAAGGGGTATACAAATTGAGGGTGACCCACTAGTATGTTTGTTTGAGTGGTTAAGAAAACTCTGTTATTTGCAATCCAGATCAAAATGTATAATAGATCAAGACATCACACTACACTAAGAAATTGATGGATGTTGTGGTTATGAAAAGGACAAGACCTTTTCAAAAAAATCTAATTTACGTAGATCTAATTGAGGTGTTTGTGTATTTGGTGTTATCCATGCTTAGAACCATCAAGATAGTCATAAATTGTAATTTTTAGACAACCCCACTTGTTGTAGAGTATTATTGATGCAAGGTGAGTAACATGAAGGTCCATATCACTATATAATCTTTTGGAAGAAGGGGAGTGTAAAATACCCTACCAATTGATGTGTTTTTGTTTTTAGATTAAAAATTAAAATTCTTCTAAGAGCATGTATAAAGATAAATTCTAATAATACAATGCAACCTTATCATTTTAAGGATTAGGATAATTTACTTAGTTACATTAAATCTTTTTATCTTTACTTACTTGGTCATTTATTTGATTCAAAACATTTTTGTAAAAAACACATCATAACCAAACACATTATCCACTATTTCTTGAATGAGGCATTACATTGGTCAAATAAAAATCATCCTTTGCCTTGTTTAAATTATCTTCTTAAACATTTATGTGTGTATTATCTAAATAATGTAGTTATGCTTTCCATTTGAGTCTAAACCATTTTCCAAAAATATTTAAGTCCTTCATTGGTAGTTTAAATTTAGAATTGCACCTTTCTAAGTTCTAGCTTAACATGTTAATTGGATTTATCATTTTCACTTGACTTGAGTTAACCTAGTTTCAACTTCTCATTTAGATTAAAGGTTTTTTATAAAATCATCATAATTTGATCATTATGAACTTAGGTCATCAAATGTATCACTCACACTCTACGTTCTAGAATAGATTTTATTTTACCTTTCTATTACCATGTGGCAGCATTGTGTTGCCCATTTTGTTCTAGTTTTATACTTAATAATTCAGGCATGTTTTTGAAACTTGAGTTTCTTAGTTTTCATTGTCACTTTATTAATATGAAGGGATTTATTCTAGATTCCTAGTAGCAACTTGTCAAAGTTGAACTATTTTTTATGGTATTGATGAATCTCTCAACCTATGTTTGGTGTACTAGTTTACACTTAGGTATTTAAAGTACCATACCCTATTATCATTTATATGATTTAAAACCTACCCAAGGTTGAGTAATTTCATGGACACATTCTTATAATCATGTGGTATTACACCACCTCCTTTTTATTATAGTCTCTTTTGTGCCTTATCACTTGTTTAGATAAGATTAAAACCCATACCTTGTTTAAATGTTTGCAAAACATTCCCACATCTTAAGTAAACATAAATAATGATATTCTAGACATGATGCTAAGGTACACTCATAGTGGTGTTTTTTGTGGCCCTAACTACAAGGTAGAGAATTGCTATAGAGGACATGAACACTCTATCTTGCTTTAGGATGTTGCTCTCAACCTATGTTTGGTGTACTAGTTTATGCTTAGGTATTTAAAGTACCATACCCTATTATAATTTATATGATTTCAAACCTACCCAAGGTTGAGTAATTTCATGGACACATTCTTATAATCATGTGGTATTACACCACCTCTTTTTTATTATAGTCTCTTTTGTGCCTTGTCACTTGTTTAGAGAAGATCAAAACCCATACCTTGTTTAAATGTTTGTAAAAACATTCCCACATCTTAAGTAAACATAAATAATGATCTTATAGACATGATGCTAAGGTACACTCATAGTGGGGTTTTTTGTGGCCCTAGCTACAAGGTAGAGAATTTTTGTGGAGGACATGAACACTCTATCTTGCTTTAGGATGTTGCCCTCTTTGAGCCTATTTGTTGAAAATTAATCCAATCCATGTCAATTTATGTGTGTCATCCCCATCCTTCCCCTTCTATTTATCTATCATTTTTAAAGTTTACCATTTTAGGGTATCCTCCTTTGATTTATATTCCATGCTCCAAGGTTACCATTATAGGTTATCCCCCTTCATCTTGTACAAGTGATCAAGCTTCACAACATGTGAAGGTTGCCATTTTAGGTTATTCTCCTTTAGCTCATGTGATCAATAAAGATCCATGACACATAAAGGTTACCATTTTAGGACCTTTTCCTTTAATTTGTACAATAAAATAAACTACACAGTGTCCTATCATTACCACTCTAGACACATCATCAATATTTATTAAGCCTATTATTGAAAAGCATCAATTTTATGAACCTGATTTTGTTGATACCTTCTTAAATAGTCTATTTTTTGGAAATATCACTATTAAACCACAAACCATTATTAATTATGATCCAAATGTTTCCCACTTTAAAAATTCTATGTCAATCTTTGATCCTCAATAAGAATCATTACCTCTTCAAGAACCATCTTATGAGGAACAAAATGTGTTCAAAGCTGATATTTTGAAACCAATTATAAACTAGGATCATGATGTTATTATTGAAACACCCATTTGTGAAAAGTAAACCTATGATGAATCACCTATTCATATTTCACCTATTTTTATAAAGCCTCATCTCTTTGATAGGGTAGTATCTATAGAGTTATCTCTTGATCTGTTTCCACTCGTGGAGGAGTCTCTTTTTGATAGAAAATATTTTGTCGAGTCATCCCTCAAGTAGTTACCTATCTTTGATGTGATTCACTTAGATGAGCTTGTTTGTGTTGAACCCTTCTTAGATGAATCAATTTTATAGAGGCCATTATGCCATCATAGGCCATTATTTATCCAACATTTAACAAAACATCATTATAGAAACAACCACATCAAATGAAGAAACAACATTAGAGTCAATTTCCCTTTATGAAATGACATAAAATTTCACATCAAAATCAGAATTAGAATCATTATCATTATCAACATTAGATTTAGAGTCCTTTGACTCAGACTCAGCTTCATAAATAGAGTACAGTCATGGTTATTACAAGATTAGTTATAATTGCCTTGTAGATCAATTTGAATATATTTGTGATCCTTCTACAATTTTTTAGGATGATTACTTCAACATCAACACAAGTTGTCCTATTATCTTATATGAGGATTATATTTTATTTCATCAGTCCATTACCCCCACCTAACATAGCCATTATATTGACATTCCACCTCTCACAAGCATCAATTAGGAATGATAGAATCACACTTTAGTTAAATACATCCATGGAAACATATTTGGTGCATAATATCAGGAGGACCAAGACCAAATTCATGCACAAAATGAATAATATTCTATACAAACCTTTTAAGAGGTGCTAGGGATGATCAATGTTCAAACATAGCATCTTTATGTGAAACCTTTTTGAAGGTGCTAAAAGATAATCAAAGTCAAATATTAACATCTCTTCATGAAACTTTCTTAGAGGTACTATGGGATAATCAAGAAAAATTCATTGGTGAAAACCTCCTTAAAGTGCCAATAACTGAGTATAAAAGTTCTTCATTATTTGATGAAAACATTATTTAAGATCAAATCATTACAATTTACAATCTAGATCATAATCATATGGTAGCTACTCTCACTTTGGGTTCTCGATATTTGTGAAAACACAACTTATGCCTATTATGAATTAGCTCTATATAAATGATCTTGGAGGTCATTTAGTAGAGGAAAAGTCAACAAGAAGGTGTGAAGCAAGAAGGCCATATTAGAACATTGTGCAAGCCTTTCAAGACTAGTTTAGGTATCTGCAGCACCAATTGGCATTTAAGTTCGTGATGGATTCATTATAATTTTTTAAGTTTTAAATTTGTAATTACAAATGGATTTTTATAATGAAATAGTTCATCATTTAAAAAACCCCAAAGATGTAGGCATCTATCAACCTCTATTATCAACTTGTATGAAGTGTTCATTATTACTTGTATTGCATTAATTTTATTTGATTAAATTTATAGATTTGAATTTTAGAACTAAAAATAATCCACCTATAAGGATCCAATAAGTATAAAAAATTAAAATAAGAAATATACTTGTTTATAGATCATTTTGGTATCAGAGCAGTTCAAATGCAGGATTTGATTCTAATTGTATAGCCTATTAATATCAGTTTCAATTAATTTTAGACATTTTATACTTGTTTAATCTTATAGTATAGTGTGAATTTGTTGGAGATATGGGTTGTTTACAGGACTAGGAAACTATGGGCAAATCCTTGAAGCATGAAAGGCTTAAAGAGCTCAAAGCATTCAATCAACAAATCTAGGATGATAATACTTTCCTGAGATCTAGGTTTCACTCTTTAGAAGAGGAGGTCAAATGCTTGAAACTTGATTTGCAAACCAAGGATGAACTATTGGCACATTTTAAGAGTTGTGAATAAAAGAATGAGTTACCTTCCACCATAGATGTAGAGACCATGATGGATGATTGCACTATAAGTTCACCATGTAACACTTCTTCCCAATCAGTTTCCAATGAAGTTTTTGATGATTTTAAGAAACATACTAGAGGTATTAGCTCAAAACTATTGTTTAAAATGGGGTTTTATGGAATAGGTCCTAGCAAGAATATTTAAGGTCTCACTAACCCAATACAAGTCAAGGATCATCCTCGTGTTGTAAGTATGGGTTATGCTAGTGAGTGAATGGAAATTAGAGAGAGTTCTAAATCTATTGAAGGAATACAAGATTTAAAATCCAAGTGATTAAACTACTAGGATCATCCTTTATGTAGAGGAAGAAGTCATCATAGTACGGTGATGAAAGGTGTAAGTGAAAAACTAGAAGAGGTAATGAAATTCCACCTCCTCATTCTTACACTCAGCATAACACTATATGGAATTATGTAAATTTCAAAACTTATAATATTTTTTTTAGTATAAAAAATATGGCTATGATATACAAAAAATATGGCATGATTTTCCTTACAATTTTTATGGGGTAAATAGCCATTCTTTTTCTAATTGTTGAAAGAGAAGGTCATTACTAAAGAATTTGATGCCTTTTGTTAGAAATAAGGTAGGTACTAAAGACCAATCTCATCATTCAAAGGCAAGAAATGGAAAATGTGATTCCTCATCCAAGAAGGAGGCCAAGAGGAACTTTTGTGCTCATTGTCATGTGAATGGGCATTGAGTTGAGTAGTGTTGGAGACTTCATCCATCTCAAAACAATAAGAAGATATAATACAAACCTGTTGTAAAGGTAAATGAAGTTCTTAATCCACCACTAGTTGATGAGTCAACCCAAGTATTTACTAAGGAAATAAAACCACCTAAATGGGATAATTTGATAAAATGGGTTGGTTAAAATTTCCTTAGTTTTATGTTTGAATAGATGGAATTGTAGATTAGCATGCAAATTTTTCAAAACATCTTTGGGATTTTTGATGATTGACGAAGGAAAATTAGCCAATGTTTCAACTTTAAATGTTTTTGGAGTAACCAAATGAGAATAATATTGAAATAGGTTTATCATGCTTGGTTTTTCTCACATTTTAATTAACTCTATTATGAATTTGATAGTAGTATATATAGGTTATTTGGGATATGTTCAGTTTACCTACTTGAAACTTATAATTAAAGTAATTGTTTTTATGAAATTACATCTGATGATAGAATGTGTACGATGTATTTCAAGACCCATACATGGGTAGAATTTTCTCTATAGTTGTATGAGGTGATATATTTTAGTTACAAGTAGTTCACCATTTTGTGAATACAACCAATGACAAACAAATTCTGCTATCCCCATGCTATGCAAGATAACTTATTCACTGGTAGATCATCGAATCAATCAAATACTTGTCTCTTTGATATTGAGATGTCTTTTTCAAATTGATTATTTTGTGTGATGTTATGCTTACAATGAATTGATGATTTTCCTAGGAAAGGAATGACATAACCTATCCATATTAGAATAGTAGTTTTAGAGGCCACAAAGTCCACTATAGATATCTCGATGATGTATTACAAAGAACCAAATATAGTACTAATAAAATGAATATTTCACCTTTTTTTGGAAAAAAAGCCTTCTCAGTGGGGAGGAGTGATCCAGAGAATATTTTTAGATGTTCCCTAGTTTTTTTAAACATGGTCCATTATGTATAGCTCATCAAGAGATTTTTGAAAACTGTTGGAATGTGAAAAATGGACATCATATGCTCCAATTATAATTGGTCAAAGTTTTGTCAATAAGTGGTCAAAGTTGCTCAAACTATAAGATTTGATGGTCTTAAAATTTTTATGAACTAGATCTATGGCATATAACTCATCACAAGATTTCTAATACATTTTGAATAGAATGATTTTGAGTTCGTATGTGAAAGTTATGGCTAATTAAACTTGGTAAAAAGTGATGACATGGTAACTTGGACCAATTATATGCTAGCATATGGATAAATTTACAAAGGACATATGGCATAGACTAGTTAAAATATGGAGAATTTAAATAAATTATTATTTCCCTTTATGCCATATATGAGCCTTATTTAAAGGTATAATGGTGAATCTCATATATATGGGATAAGTGGGGGATAATGTTAAATCCCATAAATATTTTAATGATATTATTATCCAAACCTTAAAAAGTGGACCCTCCACAAGTATATAAATGGGTTGGAGGTTCATTTGAGGAAGGATAACTTGATTGGAATTCTATGAATTCACACTCAAGCCACTCAAGCCTAATTCATGCAAAGTCATTCAAGATTTATTCAAATTTGTAATCCTTAAGTGAGATTTTGAAGGTATTCCAAGTGTATTTAAAGACATTTGGAGTTTTCTTACTATTATTATTTCTTTGCAAAGGATTATAAAGTCTAATTCTAGTGTTTATTACGCAAAGCTTAGGAAAAGAGTAGAAAGGTTTTTTTAGCAATAGAGGAACATTGTACATGACTATGAAAGCTTTGATTATCTATTATTCATAGGGTGTTATTAATCTGAGTATTGTAATAATAGCTATTGGAGGAGTTAGCACTACTTGGAGGCTACAAAGAAGGATCATTTTATGAAGTGTGTGACTGATGATTATTCTAACTTTGATGAGATTAATAAGAAATAATTACAAGATTTTGTGTCCAAACATGTGGATATACAAGATGAATTCATAACTATTATTTGGGAAGAAATCCAAAAAATAAACAATGGTCAATCTTCAGCTCCCCCAGCTAATAAAGTTTTTACAACTATAGTGGGGCCAACTTAGCTATCACAACATAAGATTTTAATTAAACAAAATTTAGTGATAGCTATACCTCTTATGGATATTTCCTCCACTCCATATGTATAATCCATTATACACGTGATTCATACTATGCAGGCTAAGGTGTTATATATTAAGAAGGGAGACACTAGGCCATCACATGCCTTGGATTCTAATATTATTTTACATATACCTTTTACACATCACATAGTGAAAATTCCTTTTCCCCCTAATTTTGTGGCACCTAAGCTTACATTATATGATGGAAAGGGTGACCCAGAGTATCATTTTAGATCTTTTAACATGGCATATTTAGACTGTATGTCTAATGATTGGATTCTCATGAAGTTGTTTCCATGCATTTTAAAGGATTATGCCCTATAGTGGATTTATGATTTACTAAATCAATCAATAAAAACATTCAATATTTTGTCCCACATTTTTTTATCATTCTTCTCCATCAATATTAGTGACAAGATATCATATGCCCAAGTGTCATAGTTGAAAAAAAAAGTAAAATTAACCTATCAAAGACCATGTCTTATGATATAAGAATATATCAACCAAATTTACTAGCCCCATGATAGACAAAAATCTTTATGACATATTTAAACAAATTATTTTACTAGTATTACATGAAGTTATCTTTTTCAAGAAATTTCCTACATTCACATATTTGTGCCACATAGTAAAATAAAGAGAGGTTAAGCTTCTATCAATGGGAAAACTAAATCATACAAATGGATTAGAATCAATTTTTAAGAGTTAAAATAGGCCTCCATACAAGGTAAGGGTCACTAAGAATAAGAGTGATCAAAATTCCATAGTCAACGTAGCTTCCAAGCCATCTCCTAGATTGGTTTTATCCCCTCCTTAACTTTGAATCTTCACCAACCTTACAGTGTCACTAATAAGGGTTTATAGTAGATCTTAGAATTCAATGTCATATCTATCCCTCCCATCAAATAGGTTGGTATGACATAGCCTCTTCAAAATAACTATGATTTTAATGCATTCCACAAGTATCATAGGGTACTAGTCCATACTGAAAATTAATGCATAAGCCTAAATCATAATATACAAGACTTGATTGAGGCTAATATTATTGATGTGGGCACACCCATAGAGACACTAAAATCACATCAAATATAAGTTAAGTCACTAAATATATTCTTAGATCCATTTTCAAAGCACACAATGAATAAGGTAGGGAGTACATTATGTGTTCACTACACATATCAGATACATCCACCTCCAGCTTCATATCATAGTATTATAGAGGAGGCACACCCATTACACAACATTATTAAGATTTACCTTAATATAGTTCCACTTATACCACTCATCACATTCTCAAATTAGGAGATTGTTGATGATGATATAAATTTACATGCACTCTTTATATGAGCATACGTAGATCATCATCCTATCATGAGTTTTATGGTTGATAATGGTCAAGCATTAGTATGTGCACTATGACACTTTTTAAACATTTGGGGTACTTAAATAATGATAAATTCCCCATTAAAATAGTCATTATTGACTTCAGTGGTCACTTTCAGAGGTCCATTGGGGAGATTATGCTTCCACTATAGGTTAGACTAGCATATATATCCACTTGGTTCCTAGTAGTACCTAGTGTATGCATGTTTGATATGTTATTGGGTATTCCATGGCTATATAATATCTGATCCATTCCATATATAGTGCACAAATTCCTAAAATACATAAACATAAATTAGGTGGTCAAAGTTGAGGGTTTCCCATATGAGTATCCTCTACCCATCCCATAGGCAATTATAACATATTCACCAATTACATTTCCAACACTATTACCACATATAACATAGTTATCAATTAGAGATAAGAGTACAATTCCTATGCATAAACATAGATTTCATTAGATCCACTAGTGTAGGTGAGGTCTACTCCTATGGTATCAACATGTACACATACTCTCCTATAGAGACCATTATTAGAGAAACCCTTGTGTTAGATATATGTCATAGATTATAGAGAATATTCCTCCACTCAATTTATTCCAAGATAAATATTATTGAGTTATTGGGGTTATTATCATAGGGAACCTATGTTACCTATAGCTTCTTCTACCAGATTGGTTCATAAGACCCCTATAGTTCATAAGATACCACAATCAGTGCCATATATTCCTAACACCACTACATAAGTAGATATAGATACAAATAACATAGTACAATATATTATAGGACCACCATTTCCTTTTCACATAACACACATGATCATAGTTCTTTTATTTGACACATGCCATAGTTATAGTGAATCTCCCATGAGACTCATTGGTTAGTATGGTTTCTATTTCCTTGTACATAGCTTATTTCTATAAAATAAAAAAAATAATATAACATTTTAAAAACACAAAAACATTAAAACAATTACTCATAAAACAAAAAATTTATAGACTATATGCATTTTTATGTTTACATTTATTATATTTTCTAAACACTACATATTCTAGCTATCTTAATATAGTCAATTTTATCATTCTACATGTTTCACTTATTCCTGTTGAGTGCTTGTAGATTACATATTAGACTTAGGTCCATCATACTAATCCAAAAATTGATATTATATACCCATTTGGGGCATGCACACTAATTTATGGTTATTCACTTGACACATTTTTCCACTTGGGGGCATCCTATACATAGTTTATATTACCAAGTTCTATCTTTATATACTTTACATTCTAGTTTTAGAATTCGTATATCTTGGTATCGATCATTGCTACTCTTACTAAGATTTTTTGTCAATAATTACTACTTCAAACTCAAAATGTGTACATCCTCACTATTACATATATTTTTATTACATATTCATGCATACTTTCATTTCTAGATTTCTTAGTTTATACTTGATTGTATTTTCTATGCTTCTTCAATTCAAGGGAATTTGAATATGCCAATGCTTTTTGGCTCTACACCACTTCTATTCATGTATGCCTTGGACATGTGCCCATGTCCCTTGTGTGTGATTTCTTGATGGTGTATTTAGATATTTGAACATGTCCCTCTATGTGGCTCTAAGCCAAATTTATTGTTGCTTGTGTATGTGGACATTTGAACATGTCCTTATATGTCTTATTGTATCATATTTAGTGGAATTTTCCCATATCCCTTGTATTATGTCCCCTTGGATTATTTTTCATTCCTCATGTGTTTCATATGTATGTTTTATTATATGCATCATGGCCATGACATTTGTCTTTACTTATTACACACACCATTTTTTGATGCCATGAGGGACCTCATGCACCTCCCTTCCTACTTGGGTGATTTGATGGACATCATTCCCCATCCCCTTAGTAACTACTCAAATTTTTTATTATACACATTAATTACATCTATCTTGACACACTTTTGAAATTATAGACTAAACATAAATCTTACATTACATACTTATGCTCATATTCTCTTACATTTCAATGTTATTTTTACATGTTATATTGGATTATCATGCAATTATCATATATGCTTTGGCTAACACATATTTTATAGAGTTATTTATTTTGAGGATAGTTATTGAATAGGTTAAAAATCTACCCTTAAAAGAGGGGGAATTCATAGGGATTTTTAATAGAGATCAAACTTCTACATTGCATTCACAAAACATTTTTTAGCACACAATCTCAATTTCAAGAAATTAGACACAGGTAAACATAGGGAAAAAATAGGAAATCAAAAATTAGTATAATAACTCAAATTTTATACTAGATAGACATTAACACCCAAATAAAGGAACTAGCACCACATGTCACTAATATTCAAGATGTGGAACTAATATCCAGTAGCCCCAATTTTAGGGAAGTTTAGATTGGCCAGAATAGAACACTTAATACAATACATATTTGTGTATATTTAGTTATAGGTTTGACAACTATGCCTATGTTTACTTAGATTCACATTAAATTAGCTTAGACTCATATCATTTTCTCATATTTGGGTCATCATGCATAACATGATCATTTTTATATTTAGTTTAGATACTTATATATAATTATTAAAAATTAGTCTAGGATTAGTACACTCATATATCATATTAGGGGCATGTCCATGACACGTTATTTCCATATGCTTAGTTACACATAGGTTGATCCTAGGAATAATAAATTCTATGTCATTTTATATGTTTTATACACTTTAAATCATATTTTATGTTGTCACCAGTTTCATGACTTACTCCATCTACAGTGGTTGGCATTCTTGAGTGGCCTAGAGTTAGTTAATATACCTTAGTGGTTGTGAAGCTGACATAAATAGTTAGATATACTTAGTTATATATTTATATCACTTTGTATAGTTTAGTTTTATATGCATATAATATGCATGGGTGGGAAATGATGGAGTTATGGCATACTTGAGTTATTGATCCATCGACATGAGAGGGTTAGACACAATTTAAGTCTAATCCAAGTTATTCAAAGGTCATGATCCACCAAGTAGGGGTGGGTAATGATGGAGTCAAAATTAGATTGAGTTATTGAGCCACTGATATATAAGGATTGAGAAATCTATCAACTCAATCTAAGATATTCTATAATTTTATCACTACATACACACATAGATGTTATCACCAGGTTCATGCATTGGTTTGCATACCCAATGAGGTGTATTCATTACTTTCCTCTTTCCCATCTCTTTACTTAGTTAATTTATTTAACATAGTCTTTTGCTTTTGATATTTCTTAAGTAAGGAATAATTTAATCACATTTCATTAAAGGTCATGCTTTGTATCATGCTTCACATATGTAGACCTAGCTTCACATACTCAAACTTATCTTCATGGGCTTCACTTCCTAGGTAAGTCTAGGTATGCTTCTTTTTCCTTTATACTAGTCATTTCTCTTTGTAGAATTTCTATCAAAAGGGGGGAATGCAATCACCTAAAAGTGGTATTTAAGTGCTAAGAGTGATAATTGAGACAACCTATCCATAGATTAACCCTAGACATCCTAGAGCTTATTATCACACTTTTTTAGCCTTTATGTGGACCGTAGGCAACCCTTATCAACTACAACACAATATTAGACCTTCATTTTTAGATCCTATCCCTTCATTCCCATCAGCCTACTAGATGGAAAGTAGTGCCACATTAAGGACAATAGATCCACCTGGCACTAGTGTCCCCAAAATGGTACTAATGTCTGTTACTCTGACTTTATAGAATGAGTATATTTTCAAAATTAAAACCCTTATAATGTCATAATAAGCATCTTTTATTATATGTACAAGCTACATAACACTATAAATACGTGAATTTTAAACCTCTATCCACTAGATGGAAATTAGATGAAAAATACCTATTCAAACATGAAATAATTTGAGTAAAATAAAGTTTTTCTACCCTACTTTTGCATACTACCATCTACAACTACTTTAAGCCCACATTTTATATATTTTTATTATAAATAAAACTCAAGGAATTCAAGACAACTATCACTATATAATCACTTGCACTTGAAATACCCCTTGGGTGGTGATAACTACATCAAGTTCGATCCCTCCTCAAAGTATTGGTATGCAGGAAACTTTATTCATAGTGGGGCATTGAGGATGTCTAGCCCATCCTACTAATAAACACACTTTTCATCTCATGCCTTACTTATAAGGAAGATTAGGGTTTACATCATACATCATCTATTACAAGAACAATACAAAGTTTTATACTTTGTGCATAGGAGTAGAACCTAGAAACATAGGTGTAGGTACACCCATAATTTAGGAATAGTCCTATGTAGAGGATGTTAGTTCCATTTTTAGGACATTGGATCCATATGGTACTACTATCCATGTGTGGTGTAACTATCCAAGAGAGTATCTTACATACGGATTTTGTTGATGACACTCAAACCTATTTGTATCTTAGTTTCTACCACTTATATATTTCATATTAGGTGTTTTCTAGATAAATTTATATTTTAACATATTTATTACTATTTTAGAAATTCAAAGTAAGTCAAAATATGTATAAAAAATCAATGGTTACTTATTACATATTATTTCATTGATTTAGACTACTCATCCATTTAATCAAACATAAGATTTACATTAGTTAAACCCTAAAAGGTGAAAACAAACCTATGAATTTTAGACTAATTTTGCAATTGATGTCCATTTTTGGTAAACATATAGTCATTTTTACTATTTTTTATCCTCCTAGATTTATTTTAATCATTTATAAGATTTTTCAATTTGTCAAAAATAAAGTTTATAAAATAATGCACATCCAACCACTCATTTATGTCAATTTTACTTATGATTAGGTCCATTATAGGCCAAAACTAACACAACACCATAATCATTTTCAACCAGGGTAAATGGGGACAATTTAGGCCACATTTGTGCATGGTCACCCTAATTAAAATTAAATTCATGACAAAGTGATGTGCATGGGGAGACATATGTCACATCAGTGACCCATGAACACCCAACCACCCATTTATGCCAATTTTAGTTGTTATTAGATCTCTTACAGGCTAGAAGAGACAAAAAAATACCATATCTAAATGTGTCTAAGGTAAATGCAAACAATTTTAGGCACATTTTTTTATGATCACCCCATTTCTCTATAATTTGGGGGAAAAAGTGTGATTATGGAAAATTAAGTTGTATTGTGACCCTTGCACATCCAACTAATAATTTATGTTAAATTTTATTTGTGATTATCTCCAATATGTGCCAAGAGTGTCACAACAACACTATATCCAATTACCACCATGGAAATGTTAAAACTATCTAGAATATGTATGTGTGATCACCATAATTCACTTTGAATTAAGCCAAAGTGGTGAGATTTGGGTGACATAGGTCATATTAATCATTCATGCACATCAAACCACCACTTTATATTGATTTCACTTGAAATTAAGTCCTTAATGTACCAAAATCCACATAAAAACACCTTATCCACTCATGACCATGACAAAATAAGATGATTTGGGGCACATATAAGTGTTATCACCCTAATTCATTTTGAAATCAATCTAATGTGGTATGAATGGGGAAACATGTGTCACATTGGTGACATTCACATACTCAACCACCCCTTTATGTCCTTTTTACTCGAGAGTATGGGTAGTATAGGAAAAAATAAATATAACAACACTATATCCATTTAAAACCAAAAAACTTCATGCACTAACAGATTCAGGCATTTTCCCTAGTTACACAGGCACATTCATCGATTTTGAAATGAGATAGTGTACCAATAACACTATCTCTATAACTTTAATAAATATCATGTTGATTATTATTGAGGAAATTGATAATATGGTTTGTGTACCATTCTTAGAGCTAGACTATTGTACCTTAACCCCCCTTAGTTCAATTGAAATTTAAGTATAAATCAATCAAGTGCCTCCCTTCTTTATATAGAGGCATGGAGAAGCTCAGGTGTGGTTTATGCACTTCAAATTGAATGAATAGTTTATACATCACTCCCTTGTTATTCCCAATAATTAGTTGGTGTTATTCTAAGTAATCATTGGTTATCTTCCAAAATATAATACAATGATTGATATAATATATTAAATTTATGTAATATAATAAAATACAACCTATCAAAACTTTGACTCCTTAATATGGGTATGGGTTCCCATCAATCACTTATAGATCACACAATCACAATTTTATCTCTATTTTCATCCCTTAATTCTGGGTATCAATTAAGTTTTTTATCCTCCCTTAATTAATCAATATATTATTTATTTCCCATATAAATAGAAGGGAAACATTCTGCATCACTCACTAGAATATGTGGCCCTCAATTTTCCCTATATATAAATACATAAATCAATCCCCTAATCTCTATATGGTTCCCTCAATAAAAAGATATATAATTTCAATCATTAATTGAGTTCCCCTCTTCTATTATGGGACCTATCTCTCAGACTTAGCTATATATGGTTGGTATATATATAGGATTGTTGTAGATATATAGAGAGAGGGGATAGTCACCATTAACTAGTGTGTCTATTGTATTATGTATGCTCTATCCATATCATAAATACACATAATAGCATAAGGGAAATTTTTGGTGCATCAAGCACTAATGATATATGTTATATAGTTGATATCAATAAATCTATAGGGCTAGGGGAACCATTAGATAAATGTGTTAAATTTATCACATAATTTAGAAACTAATCTTGGGCCCCTATTTAAATATGGGCACTTGAAAACCCATATTTATAAATGGGGAGTACAATGGGAATCCATCTATAGATGGAGTCTCAATTAATTTATTATAATAATCAAGGGCCCCTATCTATATATGGTCAATCACTTATCCATATCTATTTTTGAAGAGGGCAATGGGTGCATAGAGTTTTAATTTATAGTATTTAGGCCATAGGCCTATCAAGTTGACCAATTACTCCACCTCGATTTGTCACATATTTTTATGGTCATAGGGAATAAATTCCATATCCATATCCCATATCTATATAGGGTAAATTCCTACCAAGTGAATGAATCAATATGAACCATATTACATACATAATATCAAATAATAATTTGATTGTAAAAAATTAGAATGAATGATATGGAGACACCATATTTCATCAATGAATAAAGACATGATCATGTAACCATCCCCCACTATATAGATATATAATTTCATCAGCATTTGTCACATTAGATAGTTTAATTGGCACAATAAATATTAGAAATCCCACATCACATATGGATTTAGATATATATTTATAGTGAATAGAGGCAATTTCCAAAGTCTATCAATACTACCAACTATATCTAATTCATTTTATACATAAAAAAAGTCTAACAATTATTGAACAAGTCTATCAATGATCAATGCTACTATATTATGTACACAATATGTATGGTATGACCAAAGTGACCTAATATGCATAATGCCTAACATGGAATGAATGATCTGTGTGATGCATTATATATTCATATCATAGAATAAATTTATTTCATATCTATATATAACATTATTTTGATATGATAGATAATGGAAAGGGTTTGGGTAACATGATGTGATGGATAATTCTTGCATTATTGATACAATAGTTAGTTTTGATTGATTAATATCATTGAATGAGATTCATTACATATGGGTTAAATTGGTGTAATGGGAGAATTGGATATTTTGATGTCATTAACTATAATTATATAGCCTATCCCTTATCCTATCTCAAGAAAATAACCATTTCTCATGACTCATAAACAACATCTCATATGTGTGTATCTCATATATACATATGACATGATATAGGATACATGTAACTTGATAGAGGCATACTACCTATAGTGGATCACCATATATATATAAGGGGGTCAATGTCTCATGCCAATTTTAAGGCACACTTTGGAAATACCACATCCCCATAGTTTAGATAAGAATAAATATAGTATTGTTGTCTTAATTTTCATCTATGATACACATAATCTAAAGTAAAAAATACATAAAAGTCCTAACAAAAATTCTTAAGTCCTAGGTGCATATTGGCCTAATGAAATCCTATTTGATAATTAGACATGAAAATATTTTCAAGGATAAAATGCATCAAAAGAATCCTAAAGTCATTCATTAGTGCCATTATAGCATTGTAAAGGTCCCTTCCATTACTTTTTAATGTAAAATAGATAAATAATGTTCATAAAAATCATTCATGATGTCATAATAAGGTCAAAGGTTCTTAGGTCACTCATTAAAGTCATTTTAGAGGGGGTGATATGTTTTATAAGGTCTAATAAAGTTACTTTAATATTTGAAGACTTTTCACAAACTCTCCAGTCTATACATGCTGACTAGGAGTGAAGTTGACTTAATGGTTTTCCATCCATGATTGACATTAGTAGACTTCTTCATCTCCTAACATGGAAGAGTGAATCAGACCATGATCAACCTTTTACCTATCTTAAATCTTGTATTTATATTAGTCATCATTATTTTAAGATATTTCCATCATGTTTATATAAATCATGAGTTTAGAATAAATAAAGTTGAGCTTTAAATCATGTTTTAGCTTTATAAAACTCTTAGAAACATCCATATGGTTTCAAGGTCTTATGAAGAATCATAACAAGGTCTATATCCTTTAAAAATATGCTTAAGAATTTGATTGTAGGTTTTGGTGATGCCTTCATTATTTTCAAGATTGTAGTATCCAAATATATTCATACTAGACCTAAAAATTGGTTATATAAAATTTTCATGATTGTATTGGCATTTCACATTGCCTTCATGCTCCAAATATACTTTATGCAAGCCACTGATAAAGGATGAAGAGATTTTTTTACTTGTTGATTGATGTTACATGGTTTTTAATATATTTAAATCATAAAACATATCAAATGAAAAAGTTTGAAGTCACTTATAAAGGATATAAAACATAAAAATGATGTCTACATGATTCGAAAGAACCATTAATGAGTGTTTAAGAGCCTTCAAGAGGCATAAACTAGTTTTGTAGTTTTTAAATCATGATAAAACTATGTTTATAAAGTTTGTGTGCAAGACACAATCATTTTTTATCTTCATCCTATAGGTGCATGGATTTAAATAGGTCAAATATGGAGTTTAATTAGTTTTGAAGATTATATCAATAATGATCAAACTAACCATAGAGTGAATAATCACATCATTTTGCTAAAAATATGGTAGACATGTGTAAAACCTTGATAAAATCTTAGACCAAGGAAAATCAACTTGCAAGCATTTTGAGGATATAGAAGCTTAAAAATGGATATGCACATCTTCAAAACCTTTACAAGTATATTAAGAGGTCTATATACTGGTATGGAAATTTTTCATGGTCTTCAAATCATTCAAAAGTGTATCTAGGCCTATATATGTTATCAAAGTTTTTAATGTTATATAACTCAAGAATATCTACCTACAACACCTCCATAAAATTCAATAGAGTTTTCATTCATGAAACTAGAGTCTCGAGCTTCATAAGGTTCCTATGTACCTATAGAGGTTAAGTATTAAAATTTGTAGACAGTTTTATAGGGTTACAAATAGATTGCAAGCTCTAAATACTTGCTTTTAGGCCTACAACAATGAGAAGCAATGTTTTTCACTTCAAATCTTCCTCTATCATAAATAAATAAGTTTACATGTATTCAAGAGGCCAAAAATAACCTAGTTAAAGGTTTTGGTAGTGTTCTCATTTGATCCTAAATGGTTGCAGGGTGAAATTGGTATATTTTATTACTTTCATACTTTAAAATACCTTCATATAAACCATAGATAAAGCTTGAATGTGGTTTTTATCTTTTTTTATAATTTACAAGCCATAAGATGGTTTTAAAATAAATAATAGCTGAGTAAGCATCTACAGGGAAGTTAAAGGTTATAAGCATGTCCCAAATATGTTCCTTATATTAAACATGGAGAGATTTTATAAAGTGTACAAGCTTATAACAAGCTTGTGATAAGGTTTTAAAAATACTTATTGATGTGTATAAGAATATGCAAGACAAGATAAAGAGACATTAGTTATAAATTTCTATAGTGGTTCTCTTTGAAAGCAAGATTTCTCAAGTATGCTTATGGATATCTATAGGTACTTGTCTAGGTTTCATGCTTCTAAAATTTTACATCCCTTCAAAGTAACATGGTATAAATACATATATGTCTACATGAGAATTTTTTAACATGGTCTCAAGAACATTCAAGGTGATAATAAGACTACAAGGTGTTAAATAGTCTTCATGGCTAACCAAGAGACCTAGAGGCAAAATTTCAAGGGTCTTTTCAAATCCAAACAATTTCATACACAAGCCTAAAATCATATTACAAAATTAATCTCAAGTGGTCAAAGGAAGGATTATGAATTTATTGGTAGGTTCTTTGAGTACTATGTAAGCCATCATGAGGATTTCAAGGCTTCTCAAGATTAAATTGCAAGTAATTTATTACATGGTTTCCAAAATCTAAGAAAAGATTCATCATAGCTTGAAAACAAGTTTCAAACTATATTGATTTTGTATCATAAAGTAAAAATTAGGGACAATGTTATGAGCTCATGATCATAGTGGAAATGTGAATTATTTCTTAAAGGTTTTGTAAGGTGAGGTTTATGATATTTAAAGAGACTTTGAAGAAGTTATAAGGGGAATTTAAGGAAGAATTGAATAAAAAACCACTATTATGTATGAATTTTACATTAAATAAATATTGAAAGTCTATATGACTTCTTTTGGTATGTACAGGTCTACAAATAAGGAACAATGTGTCTCAAGACTCATAATGTTATTATAGACCTATAGGAATAAAGGATAGATGTTACAAGTTGGTTATAAATACTTACCAATGAATTACATGGCTAGGAATATTCATGGAGGCTTGCATGCTTATATAACTAACTTGTAGGTATGTCGAATAAGCCTCATGAGTGATAAATAATGAATGAAAGTTTGGTGATGAAAAGTTTCAAGCATAGTTTTGAAGGATTATGAATAGGTTATAGGCTTTAACAACTCACTTGTAGGTCTATTATAATGAAGAATAATGTTTTCAAGATTTAAAAAAGTCTTAAGCATACTTACAGGCCTGCCATTGAAAATGGTTAGTTTCAAGCATGGTGAAGATGTCAACATGCCTACCAATTTAGGGTTGTAACATGATGATATAGGTATGTAGACCATCTATAAGTTTAAACACACTTTAAATAACCCTCTAAGACCACTTACATAATTTAAAACATATAAAGTGGGTTTTATCAAAGACCAAGAGATTCATTAACCTTGAGGTATAATTTAAGGGGTCTTTTAGGATCCAAGACCCTATAATCAAGATTTTGACAAGGTTTTCAAGTTGATACAATGTTGATACAAGGTTTTAAAATCATGATTTGGGAGTAAATAGTCTTATATTATATTTCCTAGTCTCAAAACCATTATGTAACTATTAATAAAGGTTGTAAAACCCTTTACTCAAGATGGTAAGTAGTAAAACAAGGGTTTATAGTTTTGATAGGTTTTTAGTCTAAGAATATTGGAATGGAATAATCTCAACACATAAAACAAGGTCTCCAACAGGTTTACAAGAACAAGTATAAAGTCATATAAATAAAATAAAACATGATAAAATATATATGAGTGTCTACAAATATCTTTTGGGATGATAGATCATTCTAACCAACTTGTTTCAAGTCTACATAAAAGGCTTCATGAGGTTCCAAACATGGTTAAGACATGTTGTAGGCCTTTAATATGAGGTAATGAATAAATTTGTATGTATAAAAATGTTATCCTTAGAATAATTATGATTAAAATAGTCATGGTATTTAATGTATGTAAAATTTAAGGATACTTAACTATAGGCCTATCTGATAGAGTTGAAGGCTTCAAAATTATAGGCCTAGTTGATAGGGTAGAATAAGTTTTAAAAGTTACAAAAAAGTTTTTAAAAGTGTCCATGACAAAATTAAGAAGATTTAATGGATTACATACTCTCTTAAAGTGTAATCAAAGGTTATAAAGGCCCTCAATAAAACATGTATACTTTATTGGAGGCTTGAGTGACTATTTGTAAATTATGATCAAGATCAAGGTCTCAATGGTGATTGTTAAAGCCTAGGATTAAGGTCTTGAATGAAATCATACCATCATGGAATTTATAAAGTGTGAATATAAATTTATATATATATATATATATATATATATATTAATTGGAATTATATATATGGATATATCAAGGTTTTTACAAGAGTTTCATTACCTATAAACTTAACTACATGCTTATATAAAGAAATGCAAGGTTCCTGACTTCTCATGTAAAGTTTCAATGTTATAAGTAGATATTCATGATCTAAGATATACAATTAAATTTTAAGGCTTAGTTAAGTATAAATTAAAATGGTTTAAATCATGTATAAGACCTCATATATAGGTTTATAGAGACTAAAAGTTAGGGTTGTAGGTAATTTTACATAGTTTCATTTTCATGAGAAACACAAGCCTGTAGGGAGCTAAGATGAAACCAAAGTTTTAGGTTTGAGATTAATAAGTATGAGATATCACTAAGGAAAGATTCCATAGTTATTATAGCCTCAAATTCCCTCTAAAAAATATATTCATAAAGTTTTATTATCTTTCTAAGGGTCTTGTGAGGATTATGAAGGGTTGATTAAAGGTTTACAAGGTACAAAAGGGAACTTTAAAAGCATGAAAATGTATGTCTCAACTCTTCCAAGAGATACCATGGGAAAATATTAAAATTTATTATTATTTACACCTCTAATATAGACCCTCACATGAACTTCAAGACAAATTTCAATAAATTTTTGCTTCTATAAAATGCCTAGCACTATCATGAGTGGAGTAAATGGACATGAAGAGTATGAAGGAATTATGTAGGTGTTGAAAACTAATCCTAGAGATGTGTAACTACCTCAATTGAGTGATAATCATGTAAATTCAATAAAAATCTATAGATGGATGTTTTAAATCCATTTTTGAGTCAAAAATTCAATAATCATGGCATTCATAGCAAGTCATCTTGAGCTAGATCCTATCTAGCATGGATGCATAAGGACATGTATGAGTTAAGGTAGTTAAGGTAGAAGTATTATATAATAATTGAAGGAGAAAATAAATCATACATAAACCTTATTAAAGACAAAAATATCAATAATTAGGTCTCCTCTCCACTATATGCCAATTTTCGTTGAAGATCTTCATGGGAAAGGCCTAATGCATTATAAAGATCTTAATGAACCCATTTTCCCTTGCCTTTTATCTTTCATAGGATAGATTAATGGAATAAAAATAATATTCATGAGGTATTATTATGATCCCTTACTCTTTATCATCTCCATTTATTATATATAGGACTAAAAAGGACTTGTTCATTATCCTTCCTCTTGGGTATGACAAAACTATGTTATTTTTTAGACTTATAATACTAGCTTGATGTTTTGAATCTAATAAAAAATTACAATTGCCTCTCCTAAATTATCAATTTTCTTGAATTATTTTGTAAATTTAACTGTTTATCTTCATTTTTTGTAAGTTTCCTCCCCTTATTATTTTATCCTATCACTTTTTCACCCTTATTTGTAGGTTGTATGTTGTGTAGATCACTACCTCCATAAAAATTACTAATGCAAAGGTTGAGAGAGTTGTAGATTTTATAGGAGTTGTGTGAGTTACTATTAATTTTTATCATATATTGTGTTGTTAAAAGTATGGAGGAGATCTCTATACTTGGTGAAACACCTCTTTTTAGTTTCATCTTGATTTTTTCCCTTTTCCCTAACTAAGACACATAGTATTAGTTGTACATAGGTTTTTCTTACATATTTATAGGCTTGCAACTAGTTTCAAATTAGGTTAACATAGTTTAGGAATGAATTTATCCTTCTCCAAATATTAACCCCAAAGAGCTAATGTCCCAGACCTTGGTTACAATCCCATTATTGCCATTTGATTAGCTGATTAAATGAATGGGTGAAATATCCAAGTGAAAACATGACTTAATTGCATTAGTGACCTCTAAACATAAAACTAGAACATATTTTACCCAATTCACACCAATTTGGACTTAATATGAATTGATTTAGGGAGATAATACATAAATATGTCTAAAAGTCTTCCTATTTTCCCTAGTCGCAAGTGGATATAGTGTTGTTATGTCATTTTTGGTTTATAAATGACCTAATCAAAAGTAAAATTTGCATAAATGGGTGGTTAGGTGTGTAAAGGTCATAAATTAATCCTACCTTTCCTAAATTACACCACTTTGGCCTAGATTAAAATTGGATTAGGGTGATCATACACAAATGTGTCCAAAATTATCCATATTTTCCCTTGATACATGGATATGGTGTTTTTATGTCACTTTTAACTTACAAGGAACATAATTTTAAATAAATTCAGCATAAATGAATGGTTAGGTGCATGTAAATTACCAAGGGGACTTAAAAATTTCTAAATTACACCAAATTGGCCTCAAATTGAAGTGAATTAAGTTGATCATGCATGAATATGTCTCAAATTGTTTATATTTTTTCTCATCACGTGGATATGGTTTTTTGTGTTTATTTTATTCTATAAACCCTAAAATTGTAATTAAAAATGACATAAAGTGGTGGTTTAATATTTTTGGGTCATCAATGTGACCTATGTTTCCCCAATCACACCATTTTGTCTTGAATTCAAAGTAAATTAGGGTGTTCATGCATAAATGTACCAAATATTATTCACATTTCCATGGTCACAAGTGGATATGGTGAATTTGCATCATTTTTTATAATAATGGATATAATCATAAGTAAAATCACCATAAATTAGTGTTTGGATGTGTAAGGGTCACAATGTGACTTACCTTGGTCATAAGTTGATATGGTGTTTTGTGTTAGTTTTGGCCTATAAGGGACCTAATCACAAGTAAAATATGCATGAATGGGTGGTTATGTGTTCATTGATCACCAATGTAATCTATATTTCCCCATGCACACCACATTGTCATGAATTTAAATTTTTAATCTGGGTGACCATGCCTAAATGTGCCCCAAATTATCCTTGTTTACCTTAGTCTCAAAATTTATGGTGTTGGTGTGTCACTTTTTGGCCTTTAATGGACCTAATCATAATTAAAATTGGTATAAATGAGTTATTAGGTTTGTGTTAGTTTGTAAACTTTAATTTTGACAAACTAAGAACTCTTATAAATACTAACAAGTAATTTATAAGGCCCTAAACCCTATAAAATGACTATATGTTTACCCAAAAATGGACATAAATTGTAAACTTTATGATATGAAATCCCTAGGTTCAATATTGAAATCCGAAAAAATGACAAAGTACTACCTATATTGGATTTTGAAAAACTATCTTCTAAATTGTATGTCAAACAACTATCAGGCCAACTCTATAAGATAAAAAGTGACCCTAATTTATTATATTTAATAAAATAAATTTAAAGTGTAAGGAACATAAATTTATTAATCTAAATGTCAAATTATACTTTAAAATAAATTTAAAGTATAAGGAATGTAAATGTAAATGTCAACTTAACATTTTTTAGTAAATATGCCCCCCACTTTTTAATTTGTCATATTTTTTATTTCTAAGGTTTTATAATTTCATCTCTTAGGAATGTGTATAAATTATATCATGTACACATTATTTCATGTATATATTATAGTGCATGCATGTTTTGTTATATGTAATTTTAGAAACATGCCTTTAGGCTCATAAGTGGATTGGAATTTGAGCCTAAGCCCTAAACCTGTAAACACATAACCAAATCTATGTTTTTGACTTAAAAGTAAAAAAATACAACTTATAATTCCATAAACATTATGAATTTCATAAATACATTAAAATTGTTACTATGACATCGATCATACTCTCCTCTTTCCAAATATATGTTTTTTTATTTTGTCACTATTTTAAGATTTTCATTTAAGTTGATTTAAATGCATGTATTTCTTAAGCCACTATATGCCAAAACTATAGATGATTATATATGTTTATGTATTTTTTCATTGATCCAAATGTAAAAACAATATATGGTCATAAACTAGCTTAGTTATCTACACATTTAAAAAAATAATGTTTTTTGACATAGTTAGGGAGTGCATGACCAACTATCCATTTTTTTAGTTTTCAGGATCTATTTACTTATTATTATTATTATTATTATTATTATTATTAAAAAAATAAAAATATATGTCACAAACTAGATGATATTATCTAAATTTTCATTGAAAGGTTTCAAGCAATATTAAACAATGCTAAAAAAATGAGGGGCTTCACAACCTATTATCTACTCTATTTTTATTAAAAATAGGAGTTCCTCTTAAAATTTTATATGTTTTAAATAATTATAATTGACCATTTTTTTAATGAATAATAGTTTATAAACTAGACTAAAAATAATCCAATTCATGTTTTTATATCATCTTTAGATTTTGAGTGTAGCCATCTCAAATAATCTATAGAAGTTTATATTTATCATTTTTTGAAAAAAAAATGTCCATGATGTTGTATTATTATCAATTATTTCATGATTTTTTCATTGAGGTGTCTTTTTGAGTGGATGAAGTGATTTGATAGCCTAAGTGATAATGACAAAGTGTGAAATGTGCCTATTCTAGTATGCTTGAAGGAGGCTTGGTTGATCTTCAGTGTTGACATGGCTAGAGATGTTCAAGGATGAGTATAGAGTATTGATAATTTTTAAGGGGTCCTATAATATTTTTTATATTCTTTAAATTCTTGTGTTCATGAGTGGATTTCATCTGGTTGATCATAGTTTTTATCTAGACACTTTAGGTCTAATGGTATAAAATCTAAGTAGGCAGTTTGATAACATCACCATTGCCACATGGGACTAAGTCAAGGGGAATTGGTTATATAGTTATGATCACATTAGTACCTATTATTTATGCACTATATATCAAGTCATATGATTAATTATAGTTAAATATATGAGGATGTAAAGTTAGCTACTCGAACAGAATTCACTATGTTCCCATACTTAGCCAAATTTGCAAAAGGGCTCAAGTAGTGCCGAATAAATATGTTGATGAGATCAGAATTCATATGAGTGGATGTGTCAAGATAAAATGATCATATGGGTTTGTTAATTTTTCTCCTAGTTTCTATGTGCTAATTCTTATAACATGTGACTAAGTGCATCAAAAGATATGAAAATGCAAAGTTGGGCTCCTATGCATTTTGATAGTGTTTTCCTATACTTACCCAGATTTGCAATGTGGGAAGGAGAGATAAGTAAGTATTTTTATGGTGACATATATAAAAAATGTGTAAATTTAAGGATAATTTGATCATATGGTTTTGTTTAGTTTTTTACGTAGTTGATTTGTGCTAAATTCTAGATCATGCACTGAAGCATGACAAAAGTCATGCAAGAGCAAAGTTGGTCTCCTAGAAAAATTCTAAGCATAGTTGGCTCTGTAACAGAAGATTTTGAGAAATAATTTTAATGGAATTATATCTAAAATTCATGAATTTTTTAGGATCATTTTTATACATGGTTATATTCCTCTTTGAAAGGAGAATATATGGTGAAATTTGTGGGACATGAGATTGATCAAGGCAAAAGATATATATGTGCAAAGTAGGATTCCTAGTCATATTGTAGTTGGTCCCCATAGTCAATTTACATGATGTTAATGATATATACCTAGTATATATCCAATGGTTCATGGGAGTTAATAATTTTATATCCAATGGTTCATATAGAGTCAAATGGATTAATGTGATAGCTGTTTAACAAAGATAAAGATCAAGCATTTTATAGAAGATCAATAGAGTGTGTGTATTCCAAGATGTCAAGAAGAAGCGAGATGAGGAAAAGTGTTCATTATTTAATGACTAAGAAAAGGTAAAGGATAAGGATTAAATGGTTAGTGGGTGTTTTTATAGATTGATCAAATGGTGTGCATTGAGTAATAAAGACCTAGCTAATCCATAGAGATGATTAGAATGTCTTGAGTCAAAGTTTCCAAGGTGCACAAGATGAATTCAAAGTGACTAAGGTTTAAAATTTAAATTTGGTGGACTATGTGTTAAATTTCATACAATATAAATGATCTATAATTGATCTAAATTTGAGAGTACATGAGATGTGAGCATAATTTTCAAAGTTTAACTATGACCATTTGTATTTGAATATTTAAATTTGCAAAGGAAAGACTAGTGTCTAGTTTTTGGGCCATAAATTTTTATCCAAGATGAATTTTCTCATGATGTAAAAATAAAAGATGAATAAGACTCCATATCTCATCTAATGAATCTAATTTTAATATTTTTAAGTGTGTACATAGTTATGGTATTCTATAGATGATTATGTGTTTGACTATGTTTTACAAATGACTCGAGAAGGATGTATGTGCTTATGTTGATGTTATTTTGATGTCTCATGATGAAATAGATATTTGGGAGTGTTTTATACTCCATGAGGATGATTTTTGTGTTTTTTAAAGGTGTGATAAATATATCTTAAGTATGAACAATGCTTAATAAGTTGACTATGTTTTCATTCATAATGTTCCTGTGCACCAAGTCAATGTTTGAGTTGTTTGAGCATACACAGAGGTGAGAAAATATGACTATGATAATTTTAGGATTTTAAAGGGGACATAAGGAGTAGACCCATGTATTTTAAATTTGTCCTATGTTTTTTTATTGATGAAATGGTAAATGGGTGAATAGGTCTCCATGAGACCTATAAGAGCTACAAGGGCCTTATTAAAAGGTTTAACTACTTAAAGGTGACCCATAGATGATATAGATGAGCTATGAATATTTAATTAATATATGTCTTTGTATTATATATATTAAGGGTCAAGACATGCTTAATGGCTGACCAAGATGGTGATGATCATGATTGCTCTATAAATAGTGAAACCAAATGTGTTGGTTTCTAGACTTGTAAGACTTGGATGAGGGAGTGTGAATGTGGAACCAAGTGAAGATAATAACATTTTAAAGAGAAGGTATAAGTCATTAAGGACTAGTAGAGAGTGAAGAGGATCAGACATTCTTGTTTGAGAAAGCTTATAAAGGTGATCACATATGTCATTGGACCTAATAATCCTAGAAGAGGCAAAATGGGTGAGTATGCTCTAGATGCTACTTGAGAGAGACTTGGGAGAGAGAGGATTACGTATGTGAATTGGTAAGTGAAGGAGGGGTAGAGTGACATGTGGATTCATTAATTATCAAATCAATTTGAGGATTTTTTATATGACCTGGTGGTCATAATTCTATTTACAAAATAGTGTTCTTGATGTTTGATTATGAGAGAAGGTGAAGAATGATAATCAAAGGTCCTTCATTAGGTGTCAAAGACATCAGTGAAAAGGTGGATGTGTTCATATGTGTTTTTATGGGTTCTCAACATCTATGGGTGGTATTTCCTCCTTGGAAGGTGAAACTTTCTCACAGTCTAGTTGTTGTGGGTACTTAGCTAGATAGGTGTAGTGGCTCCTTGTGGGATTGCACTCTCACTAAAATAAAAAATGGTAGTTCCTTGATCATTAGCTTGCTAGTCTAAATTATTTCTTGTTCTATAGGATAGTATTAAAATTAAAGGTTACAGTGGGTTTTATTCCCCAAGAGGGTTTCCCATGTATGTCATATGTTATTTGTTTGATCTTGCATTATCTCTCTTGCTCATTGTTATGAATGATGTGTATGATTCATGAATCTTTTTGGTAATTGATTACGTATTTTTAAATACTAAAATTGAATTTGGATTATTTGTGCTCACTAATTCACCCCTCCCTCTTAGTGATTATACCTATAACACATGTTTAGGCCCCCATTACCAAATTTTTAAACTTACCCAATTAAAAATCATCAAAAGGTTGTACTTAGAAATTTGAAGTAGGTTTACATTATTTTGAATGTATGAAATTGTGATTAAGGTGCCATTAATTAGGGAATAATAAGACATCATTTACTTGGATAGACCATATTTCATCACACCAACAATCATCTAAAGAGTTAGGGGATTTTGTAAATAAGGATAAAACACACATAATTATGACAAAAATGAATCAATGATTATGTATTTTGTAGTTTCACTTACTATAACATATCTTAATCAGAAGGTCATCTCCATCTGATGCATCTAAAACTTCAAAATTTTGTATGCAAAAAATGCCATTTCATGGAAGTATATTACACAAATAAGGACTCTTCCATATCCAAAATCATCTAGATTACATCGGATATGATTATAACCAACACATAATATGGCCTTTTTACTACCCTTTGTGAATAATATATTAATAATATACATAAGATAAAATAAGGAACTCACAAATTATATTATGGATCCCTTCTGCTAATCTTAGATTTGTACTTTATAAATACTATAACAAGTAATAAAGGGTAAATGTAATGGGACCCCACTAAAAGTTTATAATAAAAAACTAAATATCTTTTAGATGCAAGACAACTGATGGAAGTATTCTTTTGGATTTATAACTCACCCCCATCTTGTACATAGTTCAAAAGGGCCTTACAAAAGATTTACACACCTATGAAGTGTTGAATTATTTAAAGAAAGTCATGTGAAGATGCCTCCCATCCACACCTATGTCTAAATTAATTATCATATATTTGTGTATAGACTAAGTGTTAATTCATGTTGATTAGGCAGTCTTGATGCATTCCCCACATAAGAACCCTCCATCACATAAGCATAAATGGCAAATATTTTCACAGATACAAAGCCTCAATATTTAGATAGTATAAGTAGAGGTGTGCAAAAAGTATCTCTAAATTGTAATAAGTATGCCTAAGATCTTCCATATTCATGCACATTCCTATTTAAAAAGGTCCCTACATCTCTATGATAAGTCCTATACAAAATCATAGAGTTTCACTTCTATGCTCTCATACATCACAGACTATGATCTATGTTGCACACATGCTAATTCATAGACTAACATGGACCCTAGGGGTAAAGCAATGATTTGAAAGTTTAAGGGAGACCCACACAATGATTTAAAAGTGGTAGCAAAGTATAAATAGGTAGTTATAAAAGTAGTTGAGTTATCTTAGATGCCTTTTAAGAATAAGTAAATGTAAAAGTGGATGTAAGACATCAGAACATGATCACATGTTACCCTGCTAACTATTCCAAAGATCTCCTATTCTCAGACATGAATGTGGATCCAAAATGATCCTACCATTGACTCCCAAATCTGAATCACTAGGAAAAAATTAAGAAGCATGGTCATGATGCCAAAATAAAATTAAAGGATTATGTCAACCACCCTAAAGGGGCACATTAATTATAAAAGTATTTATTCTTTATAAAATCCTTATTCTTAATTGTAAAAAGGATCAAAAATTTTAGGTAACCTCATGCTACCAAAATTTTCCCCCAAGAGCACGTGTATTAGCTAAACCTTACATGTTAATGAGAATTAAGTTTATTGACCTCTATTATTCTTACACTCTATGTGATATTTATGTTTCTTGATTTTTTTTATGGGTAATGTTAACCCCTCTAATCAACATCCATTCCTAACACCCTCTAATCAACATCCATTCCTAACACCTCTATGTGGAACATAGAACTCCCTTGATGGTCATGTTATATGCACATATAGGTTTGCATAGTCTTTATCTATGGATAACCTTCATCCCTCTCAATTCTATATTTTTTTCTTATGCCTCCATATGAAACACTTATGCATTTAAAGTGTCCCTAGTGGAGTCTATGTGATAATATATTATTCTCAAATATTATTAGTGTGTCTATGATAGTAGGAGTGCTTGCTCTATTATTTGTGTATCACCCTTTTAATTTTAAGTAAATTCTTAACTTTTCCCTCCCTTTTCCCTCAAAACTCTTAGGTTTAAATTAGTGGCATATTTACCTTGTTGTTCTTTAGGTTTGTATGATGGTCTTAAACTAGGTGGACTTAAAATAGAAGGAACTTGGTGTACTCTAGAGGCCCATCCTAAGGAGCATAAGTGTCCCACACCTTGGGGATGTTCCCATCATTGTGAAAATATAACCTATGATCCATGTGCACAAGTGAGCGATAATAATTACATGCCCAATGTTTAACACTTTATACCCTATGTAAGGCATTTGCATTTGACACCCTACTACAAAACCTCCCACATTATAAATCATCTATAGGTACATGTTTTGAATGAAAATGTTTTTTGGCATGCTCAGTGGGACCATTTTGAATAAAATATAAGGAATCAGTGTTACCCTTAGCTAACAAGTGTTTTAGACACTCGTAAGAGCATCTAGTAACTCCAAGCAGTTATGGTTCATAATGATCATACCCTATCTATATTCTAAGACAAATGAGATCATCTATGAAGGGTAATTATTTCCATTTCATTGAAATTTAAACACCCTCTAAAATAAGAAGATTAGTATCATCTTCATCCCTATCAGAAGGAGCAACTCAATATAATCATACCCTAGAGCTTAGTTTATACTCTCATTTTGAAGGTTCCCCATTCATAAGGGAAAATTATTCCATATCCTATTTATGGATGCACATATGAATTATATTTTTATTTATTTCAATGGAATTATTCCATTGATTCTTGCCCAATATGATGGCATTCTAGTCACAACCCTTAACAATTTATCTTTACTAGTGAGAATGCAACTTTTACTATGGATCATAATAAGGATATCATAAATATTTTCTCAGTATACCATGTCACTAAAGATAATTTTATGGTTAGGATACTTGCCACTTCCTTCAAATGTAAATCACTTTAATGGTACCAAATATTGAGACCAAATTCTATTCACAACTGGGATGAACTCAGAGAAGAACTATGCAAGAAATTAAGGGACCAAAGTGACCACTTTTCCCTAGTAGAGAAGATCACAACTATAAATAAATCCTATCATGATATGATGGTTGATTTAAACTTCAATTCTAGAGAGTATATGATAAGATCTCACCCTTACGTAATCCATCTCCCAACATGACACAGTTATATTATTTAAAATATCTTAATAGTGATATAGCTATGATGATCCAATCCATGAGAGACACAGTACTACTTGATTCCTATGAAGTCACTATGTGCATAAAATATTATTTGATCCAAGAAGGGAAAATTTTGATTAGATACCTTATGCCTCTATTCACAAGACCTCCTCCTCACCAACTAGCTATATAACCTATGTTAGAACCTATCCCCACCAAAGTAAGCACCAACTTCATCTGCTATTTCCCACAAAAAATTACATGAGGTTAAAATTTTAATCCAAATCCATTGAAATGATATTATCACCCTCAAAATTTAGAAAATGTGGTACCCCAAGCCTCATCAACCCTTCACTCAATAATACCAATCAAGTAGACCTCCTTACTAAGGTGGTGTGCAAGCATAAAATTAGCTCACATATAATAGAATGCCTTATGCATAGGAATTTAATGTCACTGGTGCCTCAATAACACTTGTACCTATGCAAAATAACCTTGAAAAGTAACTTGAATGGTGTTTTATATGTGTTGAACCACATAATCAAGCTACATGTGCAAATGGAGTCATGAACAAAGCACTCATGGTGAAAATTTTTATCACAACCTCAAGAGAAAATGAATATCATAACTTCACATGAAGGAAAAATTCATTTACTAGTGCAGTAATAAGATGAGTTTGCTCTCATCAATAGGTTAGAGGATGACTTCAACTACATGAATCAAAATGGTGCATCAAGTGGAGTAAGCACCCTAGTTATTTTTAATAGAATATTCAAAAGGAGAGCAATGGAGGAGGTGATGTCAACTTTAGTACACTCACCTTCAATGCCCTAGATCACTTGCATAGGTACATAATCTAAGGTGACTACACAAAATTTAATGCACATGGAGTAAGATATATAAAGATAATAAACACCTCAAACTAGTGCAAAAATATGGGAAGAGACTACTCTTCAAAAGCCATAATTAAAGGTATATTATATTCCCTTAAACATAGTCAAATGGATGAAGAAGATGAGACTTAATATAACCATGAAGGACACTCTTTATATTCCAACTCAAAGGAATTTATTATAATATGATTTGAAAAACTTTTAGGAGTGTAAGACATCCCAAATTATGCCTTCCATCTCTATGAGTCTATGCCAGCCTAAAGTGGAAGAAATGCAAGTGTGCAGTAGTACCAATATGACCCCATTCTATATCTCTTTGATAATCCACCAATATCTAGTACATGATTACATGATCAAGCAAATTTCAAGTATATTAGTGATTCCAAATAAGATTATATATATGCTTAGAATTATGTATTCCCTTGTTTCAAAAGGAGTGGTCTAGTTAGATGGAATGATAGTAAAAACTGTGGGAATCATTAAAGATTTGGATCTTACACTACATGTATGCCTAAGCCTCTCAAGTACATAGGATATCATAATCATCAACTTAAATCCCTACTTCACCATCTACCTTTCCTAAGACTTCATGGAAAATATGGGAGGATATTTATATTTAGATTGGTCACATATGTTACCAAAAAATAGATATAAGACTAAGGTAACCATCAAAGTTGAACCTATCTTCAAAATCCATGTTGAACCATACTCTTCCATTCTAGTTGAATTAAATTGTGAAATGTTCAATCCAGAGGTGAATTCAATTCTCTATGAAGTCACAACACCACTTGAAGAGATCCCAAATGATTTATTAGATGAATGGGCATGTGACATTTTGAGTGTAATCCATATGAAAACATGGAGGAGATAGGGCTAAGTATGTACTACATCCAGCTTTTAGGAGTATTTCATGCTACCTAAGCTTGTAAAGGTAGAGGAGAACCTTAAGGATACATGTAAATTATAATTTGATGGTTATCAAATGAAAAATGGCATTAGAGATGGTGTGATGTTAGTATATCCTCAAAATGATAACTATTTACACACCTTTAGATTTTAGTTCATTTGCATGAGAAATACTATAGAATATGAGGCTTTTATCCAAGGCCTCTAGCTTACATAAAATAAAGGAATCAAGACACTATAAGTATTGGGTGATAGTGAACTAGTTGTTAACCAGGTTAGAGCTTAGAGCATGACCAAAAATGGCTTGATGAAGGCTTAAAATCATAGAGTATGGGATATAATTAAGGGATTCAATGCATTAAATATTATTTCCATACCAAAATCATATAATTCTGATGTTGATGGACTCATAGCTACAAGTGCATAGTATGACATCTTAGGAAACATAGTAAAAGAGTTCGAGCAGATTGTCAGGCTTGTGATCAAACTAGTATTCCTTGATAATACAGATAATGTTTGAGGTATAATCACTAAGAGGGGGATGAATTAGTGATTCAATATATTTAAAACTTTAACTTTAATCCATTCAAACTCTTAATCAATTACCAAAATAATTCATGAAGTATAAAATATGTTCATAATAATGAGTAAGAAAGATAATATAATATCACACACATAACATAAGATATATGTGGTAATACCTCTTGGGGAATAAAACCCACTCTCAAGACTTCAAACACATGGACTAATTATCTTATAATATTATCATAAACATGAGACCTTTTAGTTAAGCACCTAATTCACAAGGAGCACACACCCCTAAGTATGAACAAGCACCCACTTGTTCTAGATGTTGAGTACCCACACAACACCTATGAAATCAATAACTCTATAACTTTGGTTGCATTTCAATTTGATTGGAGAAACAATGTATAACACCCCTCTTTCAGCTCTTCACACATGCTCAAACTTGCTCATATAATCAATTCATCTAAATACCCCCTTTTGGATCACTCTAGGATTCTTCACTCATCCTCTATCTTCTCTATACTTCAGTCCATCCACTAATCACACTATCTCTGATCTCCTTTCTTCATCTCTATCTTCTACTCTCTTAATACTTCCACATTCAATTCTAGAAACCATTACCTTGGTCTTCATCTTTTATAGAGTCTTCATGAATATCAACATCTAGGTTGGCCATAATACTTGCCTTAACCCTTAATACATCTACCATGCTAACATATATCTCAAATTCATCCTCATAGGTCATCCATTACATTTATGGGTCACACTTAAGAGTATACCCCTTTCAATTAAGCCTTAGTAGCCCTTATAGGTCTCATGGAGACCTATTCCCATTTTAGTACTTCATCAAGAAAAATAAGAACACAATATCACTTTAAAATACATGGGTCCAATCTATATGACCTCTAAGACATCTTCAAATTATTACTCCCATCAAAACACTCTTCTACTAAAGTAAAATTTACATAAATAGTAGTCTTGTACACATTACCACTAAGAACAAATACAAATTCAAATTTGAATCTCCATATATTTGACTCTATGAACATTCAAACCTTATAACTATATTTTCTAGATGTTCCTTGAATTCCTTTACATTTTTTATTTTAACTGCATCAATAAATTCATCCTAGATCAAAAGATATATCTCAAAAACTACAAACTAGTTTCCCTCATTAATTTAAATTTTCAAATTCCAATGATCACTATGTTAATTCTAAGCATTTGAAACTTTGACCTCATCTCATGCATCCTATAAAATTTTAACAAATGTGCACTATCAATCTCCTTGGAAGTAGCCTAGTCTTTATATAGCCACACTCACCATTGATCTTCAATCTGAACTCCCATGATTGTGACACTTGGAAGATTTATGTGCTTTCTAATTACATTAACTATTTGACTCAATATACACTATATATCTCCAATTATATTATCACCCACATGTCATTAATCTTCTATAAAATCTTCAAGATTCTAACACTTATCACTAGCACATGCAATCTTAGACTCTTTGACATATTAACTAAATGCACACCATTGGATCACTACTAACAAGATCACATGTTCTATTAGATCCTTATCTAATCAAATTAAATTTTCATAATAATATATGTGATCCAATTATATTCTCACCATAGATCTCTTCTCAAAAATTTGGATAAGTATGGGAACTTAGTAAAACTTTGCCTGTAAGGCCAACTTTGCACCTTAATAACTTTTGTTATGCTCAACCTCACAACCTAAAATTTGAACCATATTATCTCCTCACATAGGGGAATATATCCATATATAAATATTCTCTTGAAACCTTCACACATTTTAAATATGACATCATAAGACTACTTACTCAAATTTATCTATCGATATGACTACTTGAACCTAGACACTCAATTGGTTACTTTAATGAATTCCTTTCACTTCCATAAGCACTCTAAGAACTCATAACATCACATAAGGTCCTTGAAACATGTCCATATTAACAATATCATCCACAAATTATATCATTAAGTCAAACACTCTTAAAATCATTAATTTAATCACTTTGTCATTAATGAACTACAACCACATGCTCTCTTTGACATTGATGACAATAAAACATCAATGACCATGCTCAACAATCTGCCTCTTTGTCATTAATGGTAAAACACCCTCATAATTACTTCTCATTTAAACTTCTTCATTCTAATCTTTCTCCCCCTTTGAAATTAATGAAAAAGGGTCTCTTCCTCAATATGTCAATAACCAGTCCTTAACATCATGTATGTATTCAAATACTATTTAAGATGCTCATGATACTTACAAAATTTTAAGCATATGAATCAATTACTCCTCCTTTGACATGCACTAATCTAAAATTTGACTTCTTTGATCCTTAGACCTGACAAATTGGTCACAGAGCTTAGAAAGCTCCCCCTAACATCATGTTCCATCTTATGTCATCTGTTCTTTGACATACACCAATTTGAACTTGAGATTTTTTGATCCTTGGACCTATTTACCTATAAAACTCATAATATATATTTGCTCATGCATGAAGATTCAATACCTATTCAAAATACATGACTTAGTTTGATCAATTCATCATGTCAATCATCTTGAATTCAAAACTATAGTAGACATCTTCACACTTCTATCATGACTGAAGCATCTTCACATATGTTCCCCCTTACATCATGCACAAATTCTTCAAGCCACTCAATCTAATTGAGTTATCTCCCCCTTATCTAAACACATCTTGCATATTATCAAATTTAAAATAATATACCTTTGTACTAAATGGCATTTTCATCATTACCTAGAGCACACACACTTGCTTCCACACATGAAAGATGTATCCTAAGAAGCATAAGTAGAGACACACTCTTCTCATATAAGGAATAAATATCCCAAAACTTAGGATACTCCCATATCTCCATGTTTTTACTTGACTTGTATTCCTTCCTCATCTTTAGATTGACTTTGAATGAGTTCTCAACCTTATTCTTTTCTTTTATCTCAGGATCCTGCTTGATTTCCTTGTCCATTTTGTTAGATAAGGCTTATTCCTTGATACTTGAATTTATTCCATATTCTATCATGGTAAATAATCCACTTTGAGCCTATTTTACATTTACCTAATTAGGTCTCCATTCACTATGACTCCTTCTCTTCATGAAAAGATTGACATTTTTTAAAGTAGAATACTGATCATTCTTGTAAAACCTTGTTATGTGACCTCTCCCATGAAATTTGAAACAAATGAGGTTTCTCAAATTTTAAATACACTATTATTGATATATATGATGATTCCTTGGAGTTTCATGATTTTTTTCATGTACCAGATCATTTAGTCTCCTGATGAAGATATTACAAAACTTTACAACATGACCAAAACCTTGACACTTGTAGCAAAAGATGTCATTATTTCCTTGTGAACTTGTTGACTATCTTGAGTGATGATGTTCTTCATTCTTTCCATTGTCTTTCTCATAATTCTATGTAAATTCATTCCTTGAGTCTATTTTAAAATCTTTCAACCTATGACCAAACTAATTGTAAGAGTAGCTTCTTCAATCACCTCTCTAAGACCTCTGATCATGTTTACTACCTCATCAACCCTCAAAATATAGGATTCCATAATATCTTGTTCTTTCATTTTGAGACCTTTGAATTTCCTTTGATAGGTTTGCAACTTAGCTAGTTTTACCTTAGAGTCTCTTTCATAGATAGTCAATAATTTGACCCAAATTTTCTTGGTAGACTTATAATGAATCACTTTGGTAAACTCAACCTTGGATAGATAACAAATGATAGCATTCATAACTTTAGAATTATTCTCACTGAACTTCTTGTTAGCATCACTAGTTGGAGTAGTTGGTATAGTGTAACCATCCATGATAGATTGTCAAATATCAAACCTTAGAGACATTCTTGAAATCATAATTTGACCCATTTAACAATGGTGCCTAATTTATGGATAAACCATGCATCTTTTGATTTTCCATGTTATACTATGGATCAACTTCAAGTGGTTAAACTTATAATAAAGGTCTTATTCTAATACTAATTATTTTAGGTACAATCACTGAGAGGGGGGTGAATCAGTGATTCAAGATATTTCAAACTTCAAATATAATCCTTTCAAACTCTTAATAAATAACCAAAGCATTCATAAGACATACAAGATGTTTATAACAATGAATAAGAAAGATGATGCTAGATTACACATATATTATAAGATCCATGTGGGAAACCCTCTTGGAGAATAAAACCCACTCTCAAGCCTTCAAACACATGGACTACTTGTCCTATAAGATGATCAAAAACATGAGACATTTTAGTGAAGCACCCAATTCACAAGGATCACCCACCCATAAGTATTAATAAGCACCCATTTATTCTAGATGTTGAGTAACCACATAACACCTATGAAATCAACAACTCCAAAACTTTGATTGCATTTCAATATAATTAGAGAAGCAATGCATAACATCTCTTTTTCAATTATTCACACACACTAAAACTTGATCATATAAGTAATACATATAAATACCCCCTTTTCAATCACTCTAGGCTTCTTCACTCATCCTCTATCTACTCTATACTTCAATCCATCCACTATTCATACTATCTTTGATCTCTTTCCTTTGTCTTTATCTTCTACTCTCTTAATACTTCCATATTCAAGTCTAGAAACCATTACCATAGTCTTCACCTTTTATATATTCTTCATGAATATCAACATCTAGGTTATCCATAATACTTGTCTTAACCCTTAAGACATATAACATGCTAACACATAGCTCAAATTCATCCTCACAGGTTGTCCATAGCATATATGGGTCACAATTAAGAAGCTACACCTTTCAATTAGGCCTTAGTAGCCCTTATAGGTCTCATGGAGACCTATTTCCATTTTAATAATTCATCAATAAAAATAAGAACACAAGATAACTTTAAAATACATTGGTCCACTCTATATTAACTTTAAGACTTCTTCAAATGATTACTCCCATCAAAACACTCTTCTACTAGAGCACAATTTACACAAACAATAGTCTTGTATGCAATAGCACCAAGAATGAACAAAAATTAAAATTTGAATATCTATGTTTTTGAATTTAATAACATTCAAACCTTATAACTAGATTCTCTATATGCACCTTGAATTCCTCTATAGTTTTGTTTTTTACTACATCAAGCAATTCATCCTGGATCAAAAGATATAATTCAAAAACTAGAGATTGGTTTCCCTCATTAATTTTAATATTCAAATTCCAATGGTCACTATGTTAATGATAAACATTGGAAACTTTGACTTCATCTCATTCTTCCTATAAAATTTTAACAAATATGCACCATTTATATCCTTGAAAGTATCCTATTCTTTATCTTACAATACTCACCGTTGATCTTTGATATGAGCTCCCACAATTATGCCTCTTGGTAGCTCTACATGCCTTCCAAGTGCATTGAATATTTAAATTGATCCAAACCATGAATATCCTTTTTTAATATCACCAACATTCTATTGATCTTCTATCAAATCTTAAATATTATGACACTTGTCAACATCACATACAATCTTGGACTTTTTGACATATTGACTAAATGTGCATCATTGGATCATTACTGACAAGATCACATGATCTATTAGATACTTATCAAATTATATTAAACTCTTTACATTAGATATATTATCTAATTAAATTCTCACCATATATCTCTTCTTCTAAATTTGGCTAAGTATGAGAACTTAGTAAAACTCTACTTGGAAGGCCAACTTTACACCTTAATAACTTTTTCTACTCTCACCCTCATGACCTAAAATTTAAACCATATGATCTCTTCACATAATGGAATATATCCATATATTAATACATTCTTGAAAATTTACACATGTAAAACATGACTTCATCAAACTAATTACTCAACTTTATATATCATGATGACTACTTGAACCTAGACACTCAATTATCTACTTTGATGAATTCCTTTTACTTTCATAAGCACTCTAAGAACTCATAAAATTCCATAGGGTCTTTGAAACATGTCCATATCAATAATATCATTGATCAATTACCTCATTAAGTCAAACACTCTTCAAACCATTAATCTGATCACTTTGTCATTAATGCACTACTACCACATGTTCTCTTTGACATCAATGACAAAAAAACGTTAATGACCATTTTCAATAAATAATTGGTTGATTTTTAAGAGTGATGAGCATATTTTTAACTTCTTATAGGATGAGGTAGAGTGCTACGCCAAAGATAAATTTTAGTTGAAATCCCAATACGAATATCAAGTCATCTAATTAAAGGGAAGAAAGCTTGTTAAAAATGTTGTCACCCTAGAAAGAATCATTAATTGTAATGACCAACTAAAAGGATAAAAGAAAATAATGACAAAAAAATAGAAGGTATCTGCATAAGTAACTATTAGCAAAGGAAAGTTCCTAAAAGCTGGTAAGGTATGCTCCCATTAGACATTAAGAATTTTATTAAACTTAGTAGGAGATATGATTATATATTTTCATGGAGATATAAGGACTTTAGAGGCTTTGATCTAGGCTTAATGAAACACATAATTGAGGTTTCCCTAGGATGTAGCCAGTCCAATAGAATCATATGCATGTCAACCTAGATATTGAACCATTGATGAGAAAGGATCTCTCAAATCTCATTGAAGATAGTATAATTCTTATAATTAAACACTTTTCATAGGTCATCACCAACTTAGTCCTAGTGTGAAAAAGGAATGGGGAAATATGTATATGTGTAGACTTTAGAGACCTGAACAAAGATTTCCTCAAAGACCACTATCCCCTCCCACCAATGGATTATATCATACAAATGGTTGTAGACACAGAAATATTCTCATTGCTAAATGGTTAATCAAGCTACAACCAAATTATTGTGCAAGACTATGATCATTATAAAACATCATTTGCCATTAAATAGGTAACATTTTCATAACAATGAATTCCATTTGGTTTGATGAACACAGGATCAACCTTTCAAAGATCCATAGATATGGAATTTAAGGAGCTCATCAATAAGGTCATCATGGTTTACCTCAATGACATAATGGTTTTCTCTAAGCAAGAATAAAATCATTAGGGCCATCTGAAACAAATATTTTAAAGGTGTTGAGAGTTTAGAATATCTATGAAACCTAGAAAGTGCATCTTCATAGTTCATGAAGGCACTCTACTAAGGCACATTATTTCAAAATAGGGACTCATAATTGATCCATAGTGAGTCAAGGTTATTTCAAATCTCTATCTTCAAATTCACAAGAAGAGTCTCCAGATATTCTTGGGAAGAATTAATTTTGTTAGGAAATTCATGCCTGATTTTACCACCCTAACCAAACCCCTCACTATGATGCTCAAGAAGAATGTTACATCCAACTATACTCATAAATGTAGGGATAGTTTTTAAACCATTAAATATTCCATCATGCAAGCTCCCACGTTGATCAATCCACATTATAATAAGGATTTTATCCTTTATACATTTGATGGGATTGAGGGCATCTTAGTTATTCTTACGTAGTAACACAATGATCATCTAGAGCATCCAATTACCTTATTCAACCAGATGTTGAAATATTATGTGTTTCACTATAGCTTCTTAGAGAATAAAATCCTTATAATTATGAGAGTGCTCAAAAAATTTAGGCATATTCTCTGTAACAAAAAAATTTGACTCATGGTCGCACATCTAAGCATCAAAGAGATTTTACTCAACAAGGACATCAATGAGAAAAGGGTTGGTTAGGTCACAAAGGTTATGGAGTATGACATACACATCCATATCATCAAATTAGTGTGAGGAAAGGGACTATAATAAAAATTATCCAAGGTGGAAAATTTTTAATATAGGACCATCTTGGTGTCACATAAAAATGAATCAATAGGCCAAAAAGTTACAAAAAACTAGGTGCAATATATGATGACCTTCCTTCAAATGGGCTCATACCCCCTTTAATTTAATAAATCTAGGCATAAGAATTTTAGGTTTTAATTGATTCCCTATGCGCTCATCATCATTTTATGTTTTTGAAATGAAATTAATGGAGTCCTATTGAGGTGTATAAATTTAGACTAGATAAGTAGAATTCTTCAAAAATTCCATAATGACCCTATAGGAGGTTATTATTCACCCAAGACCACTACTGTAAAAATCATGTGAGATAGTTATTATTGGCCAACTATATTCAAATATTAACATGAATATTTGTGAATTTTGAAGATATGTTCCTTATTCATAGGCAAATAAAGGCTGAAAGCCTTATCATTGTGGCTAATACAAGCTAATCAACCCTTTTTGTAGTGGGGCCTATATTTCATAAGCAAGATTAACCCACCATTAAGTGATGGATATAAATGCACCCTCATGGCCATAGTATATTTCAATATATTTATAGAAGAATTAATTCTCAAAGATTCTAATGAAACATCTATCCTAAGATTATATGAAGGTAGTGTAACAAGATTTGGCATTCTAACCACCATTATCTCTGATAATGCATTAGATTTCCTTAAAACTGGGATTGGTGAATGGGTCATCAATCATAGCATCCATATGATCACCCCACCAAATTATTACCCTCATGTTAATGGTCTTTCTAATTTTACAAATAATAATTTGATTTGTATTATAAATAGTACCATAGAAGATAATTAGTGATCTTGGCATACTACGCTCAGGACTACCCTTTGCATTGATTGAATCATACCTAAAAGAATGTTGGGAAATTCACCCTTCATGTTTTTTTATGGAAGGGAGGATAAATTTCCCACATCTCTTGAGTTTCCTTCATTATAACTCACCCATCAATTGGATTTGATCAAAATTGGTCCCCTCATAGTAATATTAGCAGAGCTAATGGAGCTTAAAAAGACTAGAATGTAGGGTACGTGCACTATAAAACTCCAACAGACCCAAAAAAGAGGACCTTTGATCAAAGTACCACTAATATAAATTTCCAAAAAGGAGATATAGTTCTCAAATGTCATGTAGATAGAGTAAAAGCTTGAAGGCATACCAAATTTGATGCGATATAGAGCAATCCATATACCATAACCAGCTTCAAGAAAACTAATGCTTTCTAACTTGTTATAATAAATGGAGAATAAGTACCTATCCCAATCAATGGATTCCATCTCAAAAACTATTCTCATTGATTCTTGTATAATTTTTAAATAAGTAGATTAGATTTTTTTCATTTCCCTAAGTGCCTTATGCACCTTATTTTAGGATAGTTTTATTTACTCTAAGTGTTTTTGCATAGTGTTTCTCTTAGATTATATATCTTTCCTCTATTTTACTTTGGCATAGTTATTTTATTTTTTATTAGGATCTCAGTTCATTCCAAATCCAAAGATACATAGCCAGTGCATTCATATGTGAGAGAACCAAAATTTTCAATGACTCTGTGCCCAATGGTTGACTTTAATGGTTAATATATTCTCACTTAGCAAGCAAACATCCCATACAGTTTGCCAAAAGTGTCAAATTTATAAGTTACCCCTATTTTTTACATATCTTAAATGGACCTTATATTATATTTTATTCACTTGTGAAGTGTTGAGTTGTTTAAATCAAGCTATGTGCAAATGCCTTCCATCTACACATGTGCCTAAAGTAGTCAACATAGATCTGCACATTGACCAAGTGTTTATTCATGTCCACTAGGTAGTTTTTATGCATGCCCTAGGAAATATCCCTCCATCACACAAGAAAAAATGGAACATAGGTTTAAGGATGTAGAGACCCAATCTTTAGATAGTGCAAGTAGAGGTTGGAAAGAAGTAGTTCTGAATTGTAAGAAGTGCACCCAAGATCTTCCATATTTATGTGCATTCCTATTCAAAAGGTTCCCTACATATCCATGATGAATTACCATACCAAACTATATATTTTACCTTTTATGATCTCATACATATCAAATTATGATCTATGTTGTGCACATATTACTTTGTAGACTAACATGGACCCTAGGTGTAAATCAATGATGTGGCAGTTCAAGGGGGGGCCAAATAGGAGTTTACAAATTACATAAATGTATAAAGAGGTAGTTGGAAAATTATTTGATTGATTTTATATGCCTTATCATAATAATTAAATGCATAAGTAGCTATCAAACATCAAAAAATGATCATATGTTACCCTGCTAACTATTCCAAAGATCTCCTACTCTTGGAAACACATATAGATCCATAAGGATCTTTACACCAACTCCCAGATCTAAATCACTAGGAAAAATTTAAGAAGTATGGGCATGGTTCTAAAATAAAATTAAAGTATTATGTCCACCACCCTAAAGGGTTTCATTAATTTTCAAAGGCTAAATTCCTTATAAAATCCTTGTTCTTCATTGTAAAAAGGGTCGACATTTTTAGGCAACCTCACATTGCCAAAATTTTCCCCCCAAGAGCACTTTTATTGGTTGAACCTTGAATGTTAATGAGAATTAAGTTCACCTCCCTATATTATTATTACACTATATACTTATTTATGTTTCTATATCTTTGTTTATGGGTAGTGTTTACCCCTCTCATAGTTATCCATTATAAACACCTATGTGTGGAACTCAAAACTCACTCACAGGTTATGTTCTATGTGTATATAGGTTTATATAGGCATTGTTTATGAATAATCTTCATCCCTCTCAATGATTCATTGTGTTCCCATGCCTCCATATGAAATACTTATGCATTTAGAGTGTCCCGAATTTCTCTATTCTTGGTGTATCTCCCTTTTATTTTTCAAAAAAATTGTACCTTCTACCTCCCTTTTCCATCAAAAATATTAGGTTTAAATAAGGAGTATATTTACCTTTCTTCTCTTTATATCTATGTGTTGGTCCTAAAATAGGTTCATTTAGAATTAAAGGAATCTGACCTACTATAGAGGCTCATCCCAAGGAACACAAGGGTCCCACACCTAGGGGACATTCCCATCATTTGATGAGATAACTAATTCTCTACACATGTAGGTGAGTGATAACACTTCCATGCTAGTGTTGAACACTTTTCACCCTATGCAAGGCATTCACACTCCATGTTCTACTATAAAAACCTCCTTTATCATAGATAATCTACGAACACACGTTATAAATGACAAAATGTTTATGTTAATAAATTTATAATGGGAGAAGATGATTAGAGGAATGATATTTAGAACATCAATGATATAACCAATGAATAATTAGAAAATATCATTATATGAATGATGGTATTACCACCAAACCTAATAATAACATAGTTTATGAGTGACTTAGGCACCCAAATCACTAGATCCCAAACTTCTATAGTAAGTTCACCCATCAAAATAAAATTCTCACTTTTAATGTAAATTCAAGACATCCCATAGTCTCTAATACTATCAGGACCCTTCCTAACATAACTAACATTATGCAGATAAACATGGCTACAACAATTTAGTCTAGGAATAGCTTAACACAAACAAAAAAAGATGAGGAAATATTATATTTGTAGTTCAATGTCCTATTATATGGTGGACCCTTTTTAAATAAGAGATGATAAAAAAGGAACACTCGCCCATTATTTGAGGCCAAAGAAAATAATTGAGAAGGGGGAAGGAATAACTAATACCACAAAAATAAAGATGCAAACTAAATAAAAATTATATATTTTTACTACTTTATCCATGGTGTATTTATGAGATCTTTTTCTATAAGTTATTTGTCAAAAGAGGAGGAGAATCCATTCATGCTAGACAAAGAGATAGAGTAAAAAGATACAAAAAAGACATGAATAAAAAATTCAAGAAGGAATAAGAAAGGAAACATTGGTCTCTTATCTAGAGATAAAATCTTCAGAAAGAGAAGAAAAAGGAAAATAATAAATGGGGGGGGAGAAAATTCTACCATAGATCAATTATATTACATGGAAACACTCATAAAATAAGTGCAAAGAAATGAGGGATGGCTAGATTAGCTAAAATGTATAATGGAGAAGATATTGAAGTGTAGAAAAGGATCATAAAATAACTATTGGATTATCCAAATATAAGTCTATTTATTTTGGATGATGTAATATGGGGACTTTAAACCAACCTATAGTAGGAAATTATAGTCACCTAGGAGAAGAGTCAAGATACTAAGATCACAGTAGAAAAATATAGAGAAGAAACAATAAATAAATATGGGAAACATTAATGTCCCCTAAGGATAAAGAAATACTCCAAAAAAATTAGTAGGCAGAGTTAAGAATGAAGAAAAAAATTAATCTGGAAGTAGAAGAACTAGATAAACAAAAACAACTTCAAAAATTGAAAGAAATAGATGAATTTTCAGCATAGAAAAGAGAGGATAAATAATTTTAGGAGATAATACAATACATAGTATAAGTGGCCACAAAAAAACACAATAAATTCATGATATAAAGAAAGCAAAACAAAAATAAGAGGGGAAAAATAACAAATAGAATAAAAATAGAGAAAAAATTAAAAACATAAAAAATAAAGGAAAATAAAAGAATAAATGAAAAAATATGAGGAAGAAAATATAAAGAAAAAATTGAAAGAAAAACAAGAGGAAGAAAATAAAATATAAAGGGAAAACAAATACAAATAGAGAAGAAAAGGGGAAACTAAATAGGGAAAAACAAGAAAATGAGACTCAAGAAAAGATAAAAAGGGAAGATAAATAAATAAAATATGAGGAAAATTAGGGGAAATAAAAAGAAGCATAAGTGACACATAAGAGTTCCACAGACATAGGAAAGAGAGTTTAGGGGTCGATACATGGTGCTTTGGGGGAGATAAGATTTATTCCCTTTGAATTAACAACATTTGGGGACCCCTATGAATAATCAAGGCTGAGTTAGAGAAAACACAAATATATGAATTCTAACATAATGGTATCACCCAACCTATTATAGCCTACACCTAGAGGATATCTTATGGTGTCACTAATTATTTTTACACCAATAAATAAGGAAATCATTGGAAAAATAATGATTCAGAGTGCACGTATGGACTACATGTTGAGTTTTATGAAATTATAATAGGTTATAAAAATGTATCATACGGAATTAACTAATTCTTGACCCAAATATGACCTAGACTTAACATTTCCAATTGAGAAACAATTAGAATAAATATCAAATAATTTCATTGGTCATGATGAAGCTACAATTAACCCAAGCATAATAAATATAGAAGAGATAAAATAATATGAGGAAGAGTTATTAGGACCTATCCTAAGGAAAAATAAAACTAATAAAATAATATAATGATTAGATTGAGAAACTAAAAAATGGCATGGGGTATATCAACATACTTTGCATAATCTATTAGTTGGCCTATGTGAACCCAACTTAAAAAGAATGATTTATAAAATATGAATAAGAAAATCAACATGTATTCTAATATTTATCATGCCAATACAATCCATTAAAACTAATATAATAATAAATGGTTCACTTTATAGGATAAATATAGGGAGAAGCAAACTTTGTCACATATAATCATGTTCTACAAAACTACTTAAGTATTAGTACTGGATTATGAAACTAATGATTTTTAGTTCTGATTTTTATCTCTAATATGGGCATATATGTTGTATTATTAACATCCATTTTTATGTTTTTTAATTATTTATTATTTTGGAGAACATTTTCATATGTTTACACTATGTGTTATGATCATGTTGACTATGATTTTATTTATTGATGATTTACTTTATAGTAGTTTATTGATGCTTTTATGTTTATTATTATAATCTAAAACTAATTACCTATTTTTTATTGAGGTGGTTTCAATATCTTCCCACCCTCACATACAATACGTATGGAGAGTATCATCAGGGGGTGCGGATAGAACCATTGGGGATTGAGATAAATAATCCAAACTTGCACACACCATGTTCTAGTTTTCTTAGGTTAAATGGAAGTTATTCTGCATTATGCTTAATGTATGAATGTTTATTTTTTATCCTTGTATTAAATGAGGAATGTTTTATATTATCTAAGTTTGTTAATTTTCATATTTTACATGGTATTTGAATTCTATGATTGGTTAGTTGTGTTTCTTAAAATATCTATATAAGCTATGTATTGTAACTTTGGATGCATTATAGTTGGTAGAAGCATGAATATAATTGGTAATATTTTATGGTTACTTGTTGTCCATTTTTGGTGACATTATAAGGAGGCAAAAAGAGGTTAAAATCACACCATATCAAATTAATTAAAAAGGAAATTTGTGACTTTTTATTTCATTTGATCATTTATTATTGGCAAATACCATGAAGTGAAAAGGTAAAAAATTAGGTTATTTTAAAGTCACAAAAGGAATTAGGGTTATTTTTTTATTTCTATGATTACGGGAGTTTACTTCACCATTTTTGAATATAAGGGTTTCATTTAAATACCATGCTAAATATAGGGATTATTGACTAAAATTTAACATCTAAATAATGTAATGGTCATTGATGACTTTAAGTTTCATAATGGTGAACTCATAGAGTTGTAGGAGAGTTACCAGGTCATGCAAAAATGTGCTTGGATTTTGGAAAAACAATAAGAAGATAAAAAGGGAAGTAAAATTGAGGAGAGACTGTCAAATAAAGAGCTGATCTTAGTAGGAAGAAAAGAGGAGATTCTATTTAGCACATTTATAAGGTACCCATTACATAATCAAGTCAATTGAACTTGAGATTTAAATTTTTTTATTGTATGTAGACTTTAATTTACAAAATAGATATGATTATTTGATATGGATTTAGTATATTTTGTCTAAATGAGTGAAATGGGAGAATTTTAATGTTTTGGAACAAAGGTATTAAGTTTCTAGACTGGGGGACATAATGGAGTTCCATCCTTAGGCCCATAAACATAATTTTTATTTTTTGAATGATGAAAACTAAGTTTATTTTTGAAATGTTTTCACTTCAAAACATAGGCTTTAGGTCTATAGACCTAAGGATGAAACTTAGTTCCATAGCTAAGCTTATAGATATGAGGTTGAGCCATATTTGAAGAAGACTAAATTATTTTAGCATAGATGATCCCAAATTAGAAAATACGTGTTTTGTTTTATCCTTATATGGCATAAGGATTATGAATACAAACATTCCAATTTGAAACTTAAAATTTATATTGTCTTTATATGATCTTACATGAGCTAAGATTAGATGGGTTTCCTATATATGAATTATCATAAAAGTAGATTATAAGGAGGAAAAGATTTATAAGTCCCATATTTATTTATTTAATATTTTTAGACACCTAAATCACATTTAGTGTAGAATTACACCTAAAACCAACTAATTCTTCTTCCTAAATTAGAATTATAATTCATAGCATCTCCTTCTTTATTTAAATAATTGAAAAAATAAAATTTAATGAACTTTTTACACTCGTAATCCATATTAAATTATTAAATCCATATTTTACACTACACCCAACATCTTCCACCTTTATCTCCCTCACATGTTGACTCACCCCAGCCAATCCCACAACTTCCTCAACTACCTATTAGCCAAAATTGGCCACCATGAATGAGTATCATTTGAAACTTTGATGTACTTGATCTTAACTTTATTGATATCCATTATAAGGGTCTTGTATTGGTCATTAATGGTCTAAGATGATAGATAGTGTGTCTTCTTTGGTAGCTTACAAGTCCCTCTAGGATGGTTTAGTGTCTTGTCATCAAATGGTCATTATATATAGTCCCTTCATGTGTTTAGAATTATCTAAGCTAAGTTTGACAAAGTTAAGGTTAAGTGTGAAGTCAATTTAATGAGGAATCATGCTCAAGGGGGCAATTTGGTGGCCCTTCCAATAATAACCATGATCTAAATCTGACCAATTGACCAAGGAGTAGAACTAATAAGTTTATCACATTGTATTTTCAAGTAATTTGTAGAGATTAAGTAATGATAATATTAAGGTATTTCATTAAATACAGTCTCATTATACACTCCAATGTTGAGATGATACTTTATAGGAAAGAGCAAAGGTGAAGGTTATATAATGGAATAGGGGTCTTTTTAAGTCATCTAACATCAAGCAATGACATCATGCTTGTATTTTTTCAAAAAAAATTCTCCAAATGTCTTAACTAACTATTTTCTAATGTTGGAATCTATGTGTACATTCCCATTAATCATTTTATAATAGATAAATAATAATTTATTGAAAGAGTTAAAATGAAAAAGAAGTGGGAAACATTTTTACATTCTCCTCCACCTTTTTACAAGTTAGGGGAAGCTAGATAATCACTCAGTTCATCATCTCTGACAATTTTGAATGGCAGAACAAGTAAATTACTAAAGAATGTAAGCTCTTAAAGGTATTTTGAATAGGGTTTTAATTTATGACCAATGTATAAACTTATCTAAGACTCATATTAGTTTATTCAAACCCAAATCCATGCAAAAGTGTACTTTTGGTGTCAAACAAAGCAAAACCCTACTTCTTTCCTCCATCTAGCTTCTTAGTAGCATCAAAAGGCCAATTGGTTTGTGGATAGTACTATAAGAAGAAATAAATATAGATACCAAGATATTGGTAATATGAGGTGACCTTAATTACCTTTCACATTGTGGCTTTGGTTATTTTTTTATGCTTATTAACTTTATGAACACTCATTAAGAAGTTAAGGGTGTAGAAAGGTGACTCAAAACCCCACCAAGGTCAGTTTTCTCCAAATGCAAAATTTTTAAGATTAATGAATTTATGAATATAATTTTTTAAGGTATATATAAAAATATTTGACCCATGTAGTATCATAGTATCTCAATATTCTTCATGTTCACGTTTGGTGTAGTATCAAATAGTCTTGATTTGCTAGTTTGGAAATGACAGTCATGTTTGAAAAGAGCTTTAAAGTGTCTGGGTGCATATAATGAATGAAATGAGGTGGATAATAGTTTATTAAAATATATAAATATACCTTAAACCTATTAATAAATCATTTAATGTATGGAATTTAAGGAAAGTAGATAAATATGGACACATAGTTGAGCTATTAGAACTAGCAACCATAGTTGAGTTAGGCCTGGTCAAATGTGGATATGTTTTCTTTATCTAATAAAATTGAATTAAAACTAACATATTAATATATCATTTAATATCATTATAAAATATGTTCTAGTTGGTAATCCATATAGTTTAAGGATCCTAATGTTGTTTATAGAGCAAGTTCAAAAGAAGATTGTGAACCTACAAGTCTGCAAACTTATAGGTCAATATTGGCACTAAATAGTTTCAATGGGAGAGTTTATGTTATATAAAAAAATTATATAATTTCCTCCTTAAATTTTACATAATATTAAAAATATTTTAAACCCAAAATTCTCAAGCCAACAGTGATAGAGAAGAGGTGTATGACTCAGAATTGTAGTCATAAAACCCATAAACACCTATACGCCTATTATAGGTGAATCGTAGAAGAGGTGTATGGGTTTTTGAATGAATTATTTGAGATATATTAGAAATTTATATATATATATATATATATATATATATATATACAATGGGTTCTAATATTTTTATAAGATATTCATATTACCTTAAAAGTGATAGAGTTTAATAACATGTTAAGAAGCCTAATTAGACCCAAAAGCCTAAGTGCCAACCTATAGGCAAGAAAAATAGAGTTTAAGTATCATTAGGCATAAATATACATGGATAATAATATATGGGAATGTTTAAGGTTGTTTCAAATACATTGGAAGTAAATATAACCAACAAAATTCATTTTTAAGTCTTTTAGGCCAACAAAATTCTCTCAACCTAAACCTTCCAATTTTGCTAATTTGAGAAGATTTTTTCTATGCTTGAAACTACCCTCAGAGTTTGCATGGGATCACAAGAATTATGAGATAGGTTGAGAATATTTTTATAATTAATATCTATTTCTTATTTCATTCATTAAGACTCATATTATTATGAACAATGCTTAAGAGATGAAATCACTTAAAACCCTGTTGTCACCTTGTGAAAAGTTTGAGAGGTTTGCCAACTTTGCATTCAAAATCTAATGATAATTTTCATGAATTAATATTATATATGGGTGATATTGGGATGATTATTCACTTTAAATCTATTTCATTGGTTTTGATCTCAAGTCCCCAAGGTTTATGAATCAACCTTAAGAGGGTTACAAGCATAAAACCCTCTTAGTGACCCAATTATTGTGTTTACCATCTAAATGACTTAAAATTCATTTGTTTCATTTTGAAATGATTATTTTGAAATATATAGGTATCATGGATACCTAAATGGGACATTTTTTGGCATGTGTGGGTTGATAAGGTATATAAATTGACCTAGAAATGATGGTTGTAGGTCTAGAAATGTAGGTTTTGGTGGCTTTTTATGAAATTTGACTAACTAAGACCTAAAAATACCTTGATATCACTTATGAATTAGATAATACAGTTTAATATAATTATAAATTAACATAATAATGTTTATAATGTCTAAAAAACCATTAATTAGTTTTAGTACACCTAGTGGTAAGTAAGTATGCCATCAAGAGCTCTTATAGACCTAATACACCCAGGTATCAATCTTGAAGTTGGTTTTGAGATTGAATAGGCATGGAATGATCTCATATAATGTGTTTAATAGATATTAAATATATGATAATTATCCTAAATAAAATTAATAATCCTAATATATAAATATATACTTGTCATTATGGTCTCCATTTTGATGCAGAGCTTTGATTTAACTTTCACTTTTACTTACACTTGCTTAAAAACTTGCCATTCCTCCTTGACCCACATTAGGCCTATCTTTCAAAAATTAAAAAAAACTCAAATTCATGCTTATAAGAAGTTAAAAAACACCTAAAACATTCAAACCATCTCAATCCATGTCTATCATTCATCACCATGCATGTCATTAAATATTCCACATCTTGTATTTTAAGCCTATGAACCCTATTTTTGGGTAAGTCTCTTTTTTGGGAGAATTTGATAAAGCTTCTCAATAAAATACTTACACTTTAAAATACCCTTTTTTCCATTAAAATATTTCATCTTTATCTTGACACAACTCCCAAGACACTGTGAACTTATTTCTTTAAGCCTTCCTTCAATTAACCCTCCAAATGAACAAATCTCCTTAGTCTAAGTAATGTATAGATAATAAATAAAAACTAATGTTATATTTGGATACATTTTTTCCTCATTTAGATTATCTAACTCTTTTATAGACCTAAATCTCAAATCACATCACTTTTCTCTCTTTAGCCTGTTACCCATTAGACCTCTTAGCTTCAATTCACTCATACATGCTTGATACACTACTGTACAAAATCCATACAACCTTAATTCCTTGAAAATATTAAATATCATATGATATTAACCTAAAATAAAAATTTTGGGATTTTTTAAGGGTTCCATCTCTTAAAATCTTCTAAACCCTAAATCAAGGTTTTTACCCTCATACACAGGCCTAAAAAGGGATAAACAAGCATAACTTTATTTGGAAAATATTTAAAGACCCCTTGTGACTTTCCTAAGGTCTATTTTAACTTTATAAAACTCTAAAAATTCATATAAGTTCTTAATCACCCTTGAAAGATGTTTTATATCTCCAAATACAAAATTCTATAGGTGTCACAAGACTATGTTAGGCTGTAGTCAACCCGTTTGTCTTCATAGAACCCTATACAATCCTTTTGGATTATGAATATGGTTTATAAAAAATAATTAATACTAAAACCTATCTATTACACTCTCCATTTTATTTCCTTTGATTCTTATCACTTCATGGGTGCCATGATTGTGTAAATAAAGGAGTAATTATCTTGATTGTGTCAAAGAAGCAGGGGTCTGTGTCTAGTCAATGAAACTCAATCATGTGTCTAGGTTTTTTATTGATATTAACACAACTTTTAATTTCATAAAAACTTTTATAATCCATCTAAAACCATTAAAATCCATTTTTTAAATTCTTATTCATTGACACTTGATCGATGCAAATAGGGGTCACTCTTGACTTCACACATGGGTTTGGTTATAACAAACAAGACTATCACTTCTTGTGCCTATGTATTTATATAATTATTAATTTGCAATTAAAATAAAATATAATACAATAATTTATTCCTTACCATCATATTCAATTATTTAACAATCTAACTCTTAATAAATAAGGCTTATTTCAACACTTGATTGTTGCATAACAAAACCTGCAGTCTTTATCAACCTACAACTTAGCATAATCTATCTTGATTGTGGCTTAAAGAGATCATAAAAAATAAATGGAAATTTTTAACCATAAATATTTATATTAAAGTAAATGACTCATAAACAAAACCATTTCTTCATTTGTTTTATCAATTAGCATTTACATTTGGAACCCAATTCTTGGGCTTGTCAACTTTTGAGGATTCTTATATCAACTTTCCTCATGGATCCCCATTTTTAATTCCTAGATAATTATCACCTCCTCTCTCACCATAATAAAAACCACACATACTCTATCTCCTTTTTATATACAAACTAGACTCTAAAACAAGATTTACAACCATTTCTTGATTCAGGAAACCTCTAACGATCTCTAGACCCATGTAGCGTGGTGAACTCCTTAACTACCACCTCACTCCTTAAACTAACATATTAACTCATGACCAATTTAGGAAATTTAATAATACCTTAAATTTATATTAAAAAATTATTTCATCAATTACATATCATTACCACTCACTTAGACCACCTAAACATACTTAAATTTTGAAAATCCTTTTTGGCGAGAAAACTTATTTGAGACTCAAATTCAAATTTTATTCACAAAAATGACTCCAAGACACATCCTAGAACAATATTTGAGCATTCCTAATATTCCCATACATCATAGTCCCAAGGGGAGAAAAAAATACAATCTTCTTCATTCAAATGTTATACAAATGTGTCTACTCTTTGCTTTCACACCTATGTCTCTACTTCCTCATCCCTATTATCTTTTGTTATATCTCATATTGATTCTCATATTTCTATATTTATTAATATTTATTTTCTTTCTTTCATAATTCTCTTCAATCTTCATGGCATTTAGTAGAAGTTACCATTCCTTTTCCATTGTATCTCTATCGACTCTATTTATGCCTCTTCATTAGTATGATTTATCCATGTTATAATATTTTCCTTATTTTAATATTTCAATCTCTCATGATTGACCACATTCTTGCTATAAACCTCCTCTATCCTATTGTCATCCATTAAATTTCTTCCTTTTTTGACTATCAAATCAGTCAACTCATTACTTTTCATATTCATTTCATGGACTATCAAATCAGTCTCATCTTCTTTTACTTGTTCATCTCTTTCCTAAAACACTTCATGTGATTCTTAATTCTTCATTTATATAATGAAGTCCTCAAACAAACCTATTGTGTCTTTATACAAAACATCATCTTCATCTTCATAATATTCATCAAAAATTACATTTAATTCATTCCTTATTTATTTTTTTTTCATCTCTCCACTCTTATTCATTAAATAATTCATGATATTCAGGGTAGAAAATCACCTCATCTTTAGTTGTGTCTTCTCTCTTCCTTTCATCAACTTCTTCTTCCCTATGGCCTATTATCCAATAAATTTATTCATTCCAATCAGGCTCTTCACTTTCCATTTTTTGACCTACATTCAAACATGACAAAATAATATTAGACTAAAAATTTTGAGGCCTAATTTCCTCTCTCTTTTCCATCAAATTCAATTGTTTAATCATCTCCTTACATTGGTTTTCACACATTCCATTGCTTGTTGATTCTCTCACTCTTGTATTCTTTCTCTAAATTTACACTTGAATCTTTTCCTAATCTTGATTCCACACTTCAAAATATACACATTCAAAATTTTAATTAACTCTCTTTCCATCCTTTCCAATGCATATTTCATTTCTTTTATTTCTATCTCCATCATTTTCTCATTGTGGCATTCAAATTTAACCCTGCCTCTCACTTTTCTTTCTACCTCTCCTTTCATTTTTGTCTTGAGTACCTTACTTAGGTACATACTCTTATTCTTGTTTGCCTCACTTGGACAACATTATTTTGGTTCACACTTGTAACCCCTCTCATTCTCTATCTTATACCTCACTATGGCCTTTCCACCTCTTATCTTTCACACTTGGACTGTCTCCTCTTTCCCAAGCTCTATTTATGAGCTTATCTCTTTTGAGCTTATTAATAACTCTCATGATTCAAGGATGCCACCTTAATTATATCTTATCTCATTTTTATCTCACCTATCATAAACCATCATCAATGCACTCAAACTATCAAATAAACCACAAGTTATGCATACCTTCTCTTTATCTTTCATTGTCTTTTATTAAGACTCCTTGCAAACTACCTCTTTGCTTGCTTACCTATAAATTCATGAAACATGCACTATGAACCATGTAATAGTAAAGTATATACATGTTCCCAAATCATATACATGTATTTTATACCAAAATGATGTAGATATTTCATCAACTTTCAATTCTACTTACACTTGCTTACAAAATTATCATTCTTTCTTAACCCAAATTAGGCCTATCTTTCACAAATGGACCAAAAAAAAATTCCTACTTATAAATATTTTAAAAATACCTAAAAAATTCAAACACTTTATTTTAAACCATATCAATCCACTTTTATCATTCATCACCATGCATGTCATTCAATATTTCACTTCTTGTCTTATAGGCCTACTAGCCCTATTTTTGGGTAAATATCCTTATTGGGATCATTTGAAAAACCTTATAAATAAACTAATTAAAATTTAAAGGACCATTTTTGGCCATAAAACTCATTCATATTTGTCTTGACACAACTCCCAAGAAATTAAGAACTTGCTCCTTTAAGCCTTCCCTCAATTACCCCTTCAAATGGAAAAATATCCTTAGTCTGAGTAATTAATAGACAATAAATAAAAAATAATGAAATTTTTGGATACCTTTTTTCCTCATTAATCTTATCCAACTCTCTTCTATACCTAACTCTCAAATCATATCAATTCTCTCTTTAGCATATTATCCATTAGACCTCTTAGCTTCTATTCACTCCTACAAGTTTGATACACTATTATAAGGAGTCCATCAAAAATTAATTAATTTAAAATATTAAACATAATATGATATTAACCCAAACTACAAGTTTTTGGGATTTTTTAAGGGTTTCATCTCTTATAATCTTTTAAACCCTAAATCAGGGTTTTTACCCTCATGTACAGGCTTAAAAAGGGATAAATAAGCATAAATTTATTTTTAAAGTGTTTTAAGATTCCATTGTGACATTCATAAGGTTTATTTTAACTTTATACAACTCCCATAATTCATATAAGTTCTTAATCACCCCTGAAAGATGTTTTATATCTCCAAATATAAAATTATGTAGGTGTTACAAGACTATGTTAAGCTACAGTCAGCATGTTTGTCTTCATAGATACCTATATATTCCTTTTTACTTATAAATGTGGTTTATAATCATTAATTTATACTAAAACATATCTATTACACCCTCCATTTACTTTCCTTTTATTCTTATCACTTTTTGGGTACCCTTATTATGTAAATAGGGGAGTAATTATCTTGATTTTGTCAAAGAAGCAAGGATCTATGTTTAGTCAATGAAACTCAATAATGTATCTAGGTTTTTTATTGATATTAACACACATTTTAAGTCCATAAAAACTTTTATAATCTATATACCACCATTAAAATCCTTTTACTCCATTCTTATTCATTGATACTTGATCAATACAAACAGTGGTCATTCTTGACTACACATAGGGGTTTAGTTGTAACAAACAAGACTATCATTTATTATGCCTATTTATTTATCCCATTATTAATTTGGAATTAAAATTTAATATAATACATAATTTATTCCTTACCATCCTATTTAATGAGTTAACAATCCAACTCTTAAGAAACAAGGCTTACTTTAACACTTGATTATTGCATAACAGAACCTGCAGTCTTTATCAAACCTGAAACTTAGCACAATATATCTTTATTGTGGCTTAAATATACCATAAATAATAAATGTAAATATATAACCATAAATATTTATATTAAATTAAATGACTCACAAACAAAAATAGATCTTCATTCATTTGATCAATCAACATTTACATATGGAACCCAATTCCTGGGCTTGTCAACTTTTGAGGATTCTTGTATCAAATTTCCTCATGGATCCCCATTTTTCATTAATATATAGTTATAACCTCATATATCCATCTAATATGAACCACACACACTCTATCTCCTTTTTATATACAAACTAGACTCTAAAACAAGATCTACAACCATTTCTTGATTCAAGAAACCTTTAACAATCTCTAGACCCACATAGGGTGGTGGACTTCCTAACTACCACCTCACTCCTTAAATTTAAATATTAACTCATGACCACTTTATGAAATTTATTTATACTTAAAATTTATATTACAACATTATTTCATCAATTAAATATCATTACCAATCACTTAGACCACCTAAACATCTTGAAATGTTGAAAAATTCCTTTTGGCTGGAAAACTTATTTTGGACTCAAATTCAAATGACACTCACAAACATGACTCCAAGACACATTATATACCAATAATTTATCATTAATAATATGCCCCATAATATTATCCTACATCAAATTTGAATAAAACAATATTTTTAATGAAATGTAGGTTCTGATTACTTTTTAAAAACTTGAGTCTTGATCCTAAGCCTCACTAAGATGAGAGAGACATTTAATTGTCCTAGGAAGTCATGGAAAGACTCCAAGAATCACGATAAAGAGTGCCACATGTCAATACACATAATTTTAACTCCTTATAAACCAATAATGGATAGTTTCATGAATGAGGTTGATGAGTCATCAAATAAGTTCAAGAGTCACTCTGCACCACCTTTGATGAGGAAGATCATATCAAATTGAAATATGTTGAGGAAAGTTTTGTTACTATAATTTTAAAAAATTTATTACTTGTAACTTTATTATTCATGATGTGACACTTATCATATGCCTTTGATACATCCATATTCTCTCTCTTTCTTAGTCTCTTTTATATATATGCCTAATTTTTGCTTTTTAGGGATCCTCCAATTGAGTATGAAAAAGCCCTAGCCATTTTGTAATCTATTGAAGCAATAGACAAACTAGTTTTACCTTCTCTTATGATTATATTATAATGTTTGAGCATGAATTATTAATTTTATCTAGACTTTATTTAGTTCTCTGTGACATTTTATCTCATTCTCTCACCTATATACAGTTTGAACTCACTCTTCTAGGTTATATGAAGTTTTTAAGTAGTATTGTTAAGGTTAAGTGAGGTAATCCATTAGTGTCTTTTAGAATTATTTGAAATAATCCCTCCTTGATAATAATCATATACCACCTTCACATTTAAATATTTATGTAAGAGGAGTAGATTAGGAGTATTTTATAAATAGTTTAGCCTCATGCTCATTATACATCTACAAGTGTGTGGTAGTGGTTAACAAATTTGGTGCACCACCTCCTTAGTTTTTTTAATTTATATCTATCCATTTTCCCTTGTAATCAATATGTTTATTAGTTATTATAATTTAAATAATCAAGGGAGCTATCTGTATATATAGGTTCAATCCATTATATTTGTCACCCATAACCTAGGATCATTCCCATGCTATTATTTAAGTGAGGAGGCTTGAACAACCTACTCAAGGTGCAACTTTTGATGATAAAAATTTTTAACACACCTAGTGGGACAAGAGATTTCATCCATTTATGATTAATTAGTTATTATATTCAATGAACCAGTGTTTGAAGGCATAATCACAAGCATAAATGGTGACTCCAAATTTATTTAGCTAGTTTTAGCATCCTAGGTATTCTTTCAAGCAAGTACTCTTTATATTTTACCTTTGACATGAGGTTTCACAATTGATTTTGGAGTAGATTTATATTTTACTCAAGTTGGTGAGCCATATCAATCCTATGTTTATCCTTAACATCAACATGTTGATCCTTATTAATAAGATAATGATTCATATCAACCTCATTTTAAGCCATACTAGCCTTGCTACCAAGAGAATTATCATTCCTGTTTTCCTTAATAACCTTACCAATATTGGAAATATTCATACCAATGTAACCAATCTTAAAATCAATCCTACATGCCAATGTCCACCCCAATTCAACCTCTTTGGCTGCCTATTCATTCCTCTAATTAGCCTTGTCAAAACCAAGTTGCCCCTAATCAACATAGTTACATTTCTACCTAGTCTATCTCAAGATTTAAATAAATATTTTAAGATATGAAAGACATATGATAGATCTTGATAAATAAAAAAAGTATGATCTAAGTGTCCCTTTTCATCTCATTAATAATATGAGAGACTCATTATAGCTAGTTAAGAGTAAGTGGGCACCTATTGAGAGAGAGAATCAACAAAGACTAGCCAAAGATATGTTGGATAGAGGTGGCCTAATTTAGTGCATAAAGGATAAGTTAGTGGTTCATGAGAGGAAAAAAGTTCAATACCATCATCCTCATGTGCTTTATCCTACTCCACATCATCCATATTTTATTCTACTCATTCTTCCTCAAGATAGAAAATCAAATGAATTTCTAAGTATCTCAAGCCTTTCACCCATTTCTAAAGATAAATTTGTCCATGAAGACCAAGATAAGTAAGAATTTAAGTGTTTTATTACTACTTGGAGGGAAAATAATGAGTCTATATTGTAATAAAACTCTTTTTACCTACCCCAATAGTCCCCCAAAAGGTCTTTTAAGATTCCAAGTTGGAATCAAGTCATGTAATCATGGGATAAACAAAATGTAAATAGATTAGATTGGGATATTGAGGCTAAAGATGAATGTTTGCCTATTCAATCACCATCCATCTCTCTTAAAGAAACCCAAACCTTCACATGATGTAATTATATCCAAATAGGAATACAAAACAAGATATAACTCCCAATATTCAAGAGTGTCTACCCAATCCCCAATCCAATTCATGAACCTATTAAATGCCCACCCATCAATTCTCAAGAACCTAAAACTTTAACATCGTGGAGATCAATTCATGAAAGAATTAAAATAAATAAGGAAGTCCATGTTAATAATTTTAAATACAAAATTATATATGAGTTTTATGGATTGATTAGTTAATGGAAAGATAAGAATTATAGGCTCATTTATCTCCAAATTCCAAATATTATTTATGAGTTTGAGCATCCCATCCTTGAAAAAGAACATGTTATATGTGAGGATAATGAAGAAGGTCAAGTTGTATCTATAAGTAAGACTCAATAAGGATATGAAGAGGATAATTTAATTGAATATTATGAGAATTAATAATTGGAACACCTCTTAGTGAATATAGAATCAATTTAGCCTTCAAAATTGAAGAGAAAGGTGACCTTCATGGAGTACAAGTTGATCAAGTGATAGTAGACCTTGAAAGAAATGATCTTCCTCAATGTAAACAAAGTTCTAATCATGTTTTTGAAGTAGAAGAAGTATATCCTAGGGATTCATTTAAAATTTCTATATATATTTTTGATCCCTAATAACATGATAAAAGAGGTAAAAACTCTAATTCCTTCTCAAATTTTGTTGTGAATACCACTATATCAACTCATATTAAGCTATAAGAAAGTCTAATAAACTAAAACTAAGTGAGGTTTAGTTACAAGACTTATTTGAAGTCCTAGGATCATGTTACACTCTTAAACATGTAGTTTATAGTATGATACAAACTAAGGAAGCCCATTTTATTAGGAAAACCAACAATAAAGATGAAGGCAACTCTCAAAACTTATCATTCCAAGAAGCTACTTCAGTTGAATTTGACTTATTTGATATTTTCAAGGAATTATATCAACTAATTAGTCTATTTTTAGACATATTTTCACTCTTATAAGATAATACAAACCTCTATTATCCTCAACCTCTCAAAGAGAAATAAACTTCATCTCTTGAAGCCAATTCTAAAAGCATATTGTAAGAAACATGACAATCCGTTTAGTTTGATCCACCATCTCTTGAGGAGGAAAAGGTTTTTCATGTGGTGAAATTTGATTAATTCTATATCACTACAAGAGCATTTCCTATAAGCTAATTAGCTTATCTAGAAGCCAAAGAGGAGTCATTGCCTACGATGTTCATTTTAGAACATAAAAATGAGCCTAAACACGTCCAAGATTAGTCCAATCATACACCCCTAATCACTCATGATTGAATTAAGATGGAGAAGGTTTAAAAGGTTTATGTTTAAGGAGAAGAGGATGTCAAGATAAACATTTAGTTTCCCCTTTTCTATTCTCTCATGGATTCCATCAAGATTTCTAGTCACATGAGTTTGGTGAAGAAAGGTAGCTACTTTGATCTACAAGTTAATGGTTTAATTCATATTTGTCTCAGGTTTTTAGAGTAATTTAGTATAAGGTATATTAGTTATTTATTGTCTTATATTTCCTATAAATGCTTTGTATCATAATGTTTTATTATGTGTGGGATATCCTTGTTTGTTATTATTGTGTGTTAGTGAAGGAATCATTAGTTGTCTATCCTTGTTTTAAGGCATTTAAAATCAGGTTAAAAGTCCAATCAAGTCTTGATTTGAGTTATAGGTGACTCCATATCCCAATGGAGGTATAAGTCAACTAGTATAGATGCATAGCAAGAATGAAATCATAGGAGGTTGTCAAAGATGTTAAATGAAACTAGCCACCATTAATGAGTATCATTTGAAATTTTGATGTACTTGATCTTAACTTTATTAATAGCCATTATAAAGGTCTTGTATTGATCATTAATGGTCTGAGATGATAGGTAGTGTGTCTTATTTGGTAGTTTATAAGGTCCTTTAGGATGGTCTAGTGACTATCAAGGTTAAGTCACTTTGTATTATCATCAAATGGCCATTCTTTGTAGTCCCTTCATGATTTTATCAAAGGTAAGTGTGACATAGTTAAGTGTGAACTCAAGTCAATGAGTAATCATAATCAAGGAGGTAATATGGTGACCCTTCCAAGAAGAACCATGATCTAAAGTTGACCAAATTGACCAAAGAGTAGAACTAGTAAGTTTATCACATTATATTTTCAAGTAATTTGGAAATATTAAGGTATTTCATTCACTTTAGTCACATTGTGCACTCCAATATTGAGATGATAATTGCTAGGAAAAAGCAAATTTGAAGGTTATATCATGGAATAGGGGACTTTTTAAGTCATCTAACATCAATTAATGACATCATGTTTGTACTTGTCTATACATTTTCCCCAAATGTCAATCATTTGTTTTCTAATGTTGGAATCAATTTGTAATTGCCCATTCATCATTTTATAATAGATAAATGAGGCATTATTTAAATATATGTATATAAAAATAAGTGGGAAACATTTTTACATAATCCTCCTGCTTCATACAAGTTAAAATAAGTTGGATAATCACTTGGTTCATCTTCTCTAATAGTTCTAAAGGGAATAATAGGTAGATTCATGAAGAAAACAAGCTCTTGGAGTCATTTTGTAAAGGTATTTCATTGATTGACAATGTATAAAATTTTCTAAGACTCATCTTAGTGTCTTAAAACCCAAATTCATGCAATAAGTGGAGTTTTAAAGTCAAACAATAAAAAACCTACTTCTTTCCTCCATTGAGCTTATTAGTAGCCTCAAAAAGCCAACTAGTTTGTGGATAGTACTATAAAGGGAGACAAATATGGATCCCAATATATTGGGTAAAGGAGGAGACCATAATTCCCTTTCAATTTTTTCATTGGTTTTCTATTTAGGATTCTTAACTTTATGAACAATCATTAAGAAG
>JARHVA010002488.1:2265000-2347500 GCA_037957365.1 Torreya grandis
TGGTCTTGGAAGTGTTATCTAAAGTTGCAAGTCCTGTTCTGGATTTTTAAGTTTTGTTTTGTATGTTTTCTACATAACTATAAATTCAAAGATTTTAATAGAAAAATTTAAATATATAACTATGAAATCATTATTTATCCTATTTTTAAAATCTTTTTCACAATTGTATTCATTCCATCATCTTTCTACTTTATTTTTACTTTTCTATGTTTTCTATTTTTCGTAACTCTCTATTTTAGGTTAACTATAAAATTAGTGAGTTAAACAACAAAATTATATCATTTAAATATGAAATTGGTCCAATCACATATGAAATAACTTGGAAACTAATAAATCATTGCCTCTATTTTTCTATCTTTTCTATTTAATTATGAATCTATTCAATTTAGTTAAGAAATCAACATTATCAACTATGAAATCATCATTATCAACTATAAAACCATCATTATCAACTGCTAAATCATCATTTTTAACTATGAAATTGTAGATTATAACAACAAATTTTGTAATTATAGTTATGAAATTATTTTAAAACTATGAATTCATTATTTATGTATTTACTACAGTCTATCTTTTTCTATGTCTAGCTCATAACAATTTTACATTTTTACTTGACTATGTATTTTTGAATTTATAAAAGGGCTTATTTTTCTCTTATTGTTGTCGTTTTTCCTTTTTTTTTTTCAAGTTTCCTTGACTCTAAGCCAAAACAAACTTTATGATAAATTGTAGGATGCTAGTCAAAGAAAATTTTCAAAAAGGCTAAAACAAAACCAAAATCTTTCCTTTTATGTTACTAATGTTTTATTTGAATTTTAATTTTCAATTTATATTAATTACCTCACACTTGATCTATTTGATTTAATTAATTTCTTTTTTCCAGCATTCTATTTGATATGTGAAATTATGTATGCTCTTTCCTTGACATCACATTGGTGATGATAATTGGTAATCAAAAATAATTTAATAACTTTTTTGTTGCTCAAGTTGTGCTTATGTGTATTCCATTTCAATCATATCACATTGGTGATGATACATAGGAATTAGAGATAAGCATTAACTTTTTATTTTATTTTCTAGGGGATCTATTGACCATGGATTTCACCACCACATAATAGGCCAAACACCATGTAACAATAAGGTATATAAATTGGGATATAATTATTTTAAATGATTAATAAATTGTGTGATTTAAGCATAATATGATGTGATGGGATTTCAAGATTCAATACCAAGGGTTTTAATAGTTTCCTTGAAATATGATTTTGCCAATTGTCAACAACTTAAAACTCCTATGACTATGTTTAGAATGTTGAGACAAGACCCAATAGTGTGCATCTTATCAATCAATTTATTATATATAATTGGGCCTTAATTTACCAAAATATATATTATAGGGTTCCCCTTTAGATAATATTTTTAAAACCTTAAGCCTAAGAAATCCTATTTATTATTTGACTTTGGTGCATTAGTTAGTAGTTAGTACCAATAAGTTACCTTCCACACACCCTTTAAATTATACTAAGTGGGTCATGGGAATTATATGATCCTCTATGCTTAATTACTTTAAATATTATCCCACATCTGAGAGCATAGATAAGTAAGTGACATTGGAAGGCCCAAACATTATTCATGACCTTAATACTAGATTTTCACCTTTTTGTGTAATTGTGTGATTATTTAAAGTAGGACTTTTTTTGTTTCATTTTTATTTGACACATGTTTAATCATCCTTTAGTGAAAATTAAGTTATTTTGAGTCTTAAATATATCATAACATCTTAAAATCAAACTTTCCTAAATCTAAAACTCAAAAGTAATTAGTTAGCAATTAGAATTTTCAATCATTTTGGTTCTTGTTATTAGTTTAATTTTTCATTTCTTTGAGTCAATTCATTTTTCTCAATCCATATCACCTATCAAAAGGCAAATTTCCATGATTAATAATTTTAATGCAAAGGATGCACCATCTGGTAATGACCTTTTTCAATTTGGAAGCCAAAAGCATCATGTATAAATACATGAAATCAATCAACAAAAATGAGGAAGGGATTAAAAGATGAGGGTATACCCAAATATATCTTACCTCCTCCATCCTTTTACCAATACATCATGTCAGAAAAATGATGTCTTTCTTCAATATTTGGGCTTAGGATAAAAATTTCCACCTGATTTTGATGTAAAAAACTTGCAATACTTATTGTAAGTAAAGATCCTTCACCTTTCATCCATGATCAATCCACATCACAAAGATCTTTATATGGGTATAAATTTCCTCATAGGATCCTCAAATCCCAATCTTTAAGTATCTCAAAGCAAATGGAAAATTATCCTCTATGAGGAATCCTCCCAAGTAAGTCATGGATTTTCTATGGAAACTCATACACACCATGATAACCAATAGATTATGCATCTCTAATAATATCAAGAAACTAATCCTTTTGTTAATAAAAATCTTAGTCATCCTAATGTGAATGTGAATCTTAATTTTCCTTCACATATCAAAACAACTAATCTAAGTTTGAATATGCATTCAAACACACCAATCATACATCCATCCAACTAAATCTTGAACCTTCATTCAAGCTTACCAATCACATATCAAACCAATCCAAACTTGAATATACATTCAATTTTAACCAATCCAAATCTAATCACACTAAACTTGAATGTAAATTCAAGTTCGCAAGTACATGGTCAAATGAATCTAAGTTGGAATCTTAATTAAAAATCACAAATTAACCCAAATTAGAGTATCCAAGGCTAACCAATCATTACCAATCCAAATCAAAATTAGAGCTTGAATCATTAATTTAGCTCACAAATCCAATGATCTAATCCAAGCTTGAGAATTACTTCACGTAAGCTTAATAATTCTAGTCCAAATGTTGTTTGCAAAATTAGTTTTCTCATCCCAATACTATTGGATTAATTCCATCCAATCCAAATCCAACCCCACATAATGTTAACTATAATAAAAACCCTCCATTCAGCCCTAATACCCATGTTAACCATATGACTAGCTCACATCCAAACCAAAACTTAAACCCAAATAATTCAAACAACCCCAACCTTAGCATAAACCTTAAACAAAATAATTTAAACAAAAATAATAACTATATATTTAACCCAAACCAAAATCAATTCAACCCAATGAAAAACCAAATTCACCCAAGTTAAACCAATTCTAACTTAAACATGAGTTCTAACCCATCCAAGTTAAACTATAACATAAATCCATAGCAACTCAAACCCAACTTGTTAATCCAATAAATATTTAGCTATAATAATAGCCTAAAATATTTATGTGTTATCATTTGTCTCCAAAGTGTCTAAGAGTTTCTATGAGATGATATGTATGCATGGTCCTCAATGACAAAGTGTACCTTAGTGCTCACATAGTTTACATGAGACCCTATAGGTTTTGGTCTTATTATGGATGTTGTCGATGATGTGTTCTTGATGAAGAGGCCTTATGGGGTGTAATAAGTACTTGGTGTACTTTTTTAATTTAAAATAATCAATTTGAGTAGTCTTGTGAAGGTATAGGTTATCCTAGTCATCTTGGCAGAGTTTCCTAAGTGAGCAAATTGATGATGTCATAATTCACACGTGTGAAGGTGTCAGAAGAAATTGGTCACATAGGTTTGTTTTATTTTGTGCCTAGATCATGTGTTTAAAATTTCATTCCTTGATATGATTTCTATCAAATTATATGATTGTGAAAATTTTCTCTCCAAGTATATTTCATTGTTTTTATACTTAGCCAGATTTACATTTTTTAGTGACCATTAGAATTCAAATATTTGAATTTTACAAAGGAAACTAGTTGTAATTATTTGATTTGTATGTTAATAAAATGGATGGATTTTATGATGGATTAAAAATAAAAGTGGTAAATAAATTCAATTAAAATACAAATAAATTATTAGGATGTTTGATTGGTTGTATAATCACATTTATTATAGCTTAAAGTTGACCAAGGGTTTGACCTTCATTTGTTAAGGACCCAAAAAGGTGTTTTAGTGTCTATTGATGATATTTATATGTTTCATGATGATTTATATATTTTAGAGTGTTTTATACTCCCTTAGGATCATATTTATGGATTTTAGAGGTTTGACCAATCCATCTTCAGTATGAACCATTTCTTAAAAGTTGACTTTTTATTCGTTCATGTTGTTTTCATGTATAAGGCAAATTATTGATCAATTTTGCATATACAGATGTGTGTAGTGATAAATTTAATCACTTGAGGGTGTCTTAGGGGTCATGTTTAATGGACCTATATGCCTATAAGTTATATTGTGTTCTATTTTTCTTGGTGAAGTGTTAAATGGATGAATAGGTCTCCATGGACCTAAAAGGGCTACTTAGGCCTATTTGAAAGGTGTTATTTGCTTAAGGGTGATATATAAATGGTATGGTCAACCTATGTAGGTCATTTTTTTATTTTTATAATTGGGATATAACCCTTAATTATTAATTAATGTCTTGTGGTCAACCAAGAAGGTGGTGATCAAGAAGACTCTATAAAGAGCAAAAATAAAGATGAAGGTTTTTAGAGAGAATGAGAGAAGCAAAGTGAAGTGTGAGTAAGCTTGGTGGATGAATTAAAGAGAATATTAGTTTTAGGTATATGTGTGTGACCTATTGGTCATGTTTCTATTGTGTTACAATTTTTTTCAAATGTTTATGGTTGAGGATGAGACAAGAGGTATAGAGTGATCCAAAAGGTTGTTTTGGATGCATTGTTAGTGTGTGAAGGATTGAAAAAGTGTGAAAGGTTGAAGAGAGTTGTTATTCACTATTTATCCATCATATTGTAAGGAAATAAAATTTATATAGGTGTTTATATTATAGGTGTTATGTGGGTCCTCAACATCTAGGGAAAGTGGGTGTTTGTCCATGCTTAGGGGTTGGTACTCATTATGAATTGGGTGCTTCACTAAAGTCTCTTATTTATGATCTCTAATAGGAATATATTCCATTATTTTGTATGATTGAGAGTGTTTTTTATCCCCCATGAGGTTTTCCCACTTAATTCATGTTTTATTGCTTTGATCTTACATTATTTTTTATTCATTTTTATCAATGGTTTATATGCTTCATGATGTTTATTTTGAATGGTTAAGAGTTTGAATAATTATAATTGAAGTTGATTTAATTTTATCATTGATTCATTTCCCCCCTCTCAGTGATTATACCTCTAACAATTGGTATCAGAGCCACACCTTCTTTACAAGTTTAACCACTTGAAGGTGATCAAAATTATAATGGGTAGTCATCAAATGCAAGATAGTTTATCTACTAAGCAAGCACCACTATTTAATGGATCCAACTATGATTTTTGAAGTGCAAGGATGAATACCTACATCATGTCTCTATGGTATAACATTTGGAAATCTATTATGGATGGTTATTCCATACCCCTACTCTTCCAACTACTATAACTAACAATAAGTTGAGTGATAAAAATTCTAAAGAAATAAATGATATCATTTGTGCCCTATCATAGGCTGAGTTTACCAAGGTGATCCATTATAAGTCTACCAAGGAAATATAGGACAAATTATATATCATCTATGAATAGGATTGAAAGTTAAGTTGGCTTAATTTCATACTTACCGAAGGTAATTTGAGGGCCTCAAAATGAAGGAAGAAGATACTATGACATCTTATATTCTAAGGGATAATGAGGTGGTAAACATGATCAGAAGTCTTGGAGAGGAAATTAAAGAAGCTATTATAGTACAAAAATTATTAAGGTCTCTCACCCTCAAGTTTGATTCAAAAAAATCTACTATAGAAGAAATTCATGATCTCATCAAGATGAAGATGGATGAATTGCATGGCATCCTTACTACCTATGGGATGAGATTAAATGAGGACAAACCACCAAAGAAAGAAGTAGCCTTTAAGGTGATCAAAGAGACAAAAATCAATAATAACAAGTTAAGTCTTGAAGACTTTGATCTTAATGAAGATTAACTTGAATCCATGATTGAAAGATAATTTAATGTAAGATCAGGTAAATATTAATGTAAGTTTATTTTTAAATGTTTTTCATGTGGTAATGTTGGTCATTTTGTAGCTAAGTGCCCAAATTGGGGAAAATCTAAATATAATGAAGCTCATAAATAATCTCATGAGGATTAGCACAAGAAATCTAAAGGTCCTAGTAAGTACAAAATGTTATTTAATAGAATAAATGATAGGAGCCATACATAGGAAGCAAGAATATTTACCATGAAGAAGTAATGCATCTACTGAAGAAGAAATATCCACATCAAAAAGTGATGATACATCAAATAAGACACTATTCATGACTATTAAGTATGATGATGGTGAATGTTCTTTAGGTAGAGATATCTTTAGTGGAGATATCTTAGAGGAAAAAGATGAGCAAGTCACTCTTGAAGACAAATATCTGAACACTTTGGAATAATTAAAGCTTATACAAGGTTAGGATAGAAATAAAGCATCCTTTATCAAGACCTATGAGGAGAAAATTGGCTTCTTTGAAGAAAGAATGAGCAATGAATTCAAAGAGCATGATGATATCACTCAACATCTTGAAACTCAAGTTTTTACCCTTGATAAAGAGGTAAAGAGAAAGGATGAATAACATGTCAATTATTAATTAGAGATGGATTATTTGAAGGTGAAACTAGATCAGGCTATAAGTGAGATTAAAACATATCAAAATTTGGATATAATTAGTAAGAAGCTTAGTGAGATGATTAATAATCACAGAGTGCCTAACGATAGGTTTGGTCTTGGTTTAAATCATGATCAAGTGAAGTAAAATGCTATAAAAATCATAATTTTTTTGAATAATACTATTAATATTCAAATGTATTTAAGTGATATCTTTGGAATTGGTTTCACTAAGAATCAATGAGCAAAAAAAGGAGTAATCTTTCATGTCAATAAAAGGGAAAATTAGATAAGACATCCCAATGATATAAGGTACATAAATTCCTTTAATGGTCACTATCATTATAGTCATCATTTTGGTCATAGGATCATGGAATATAAAATAAAAACTCCTAGTAAGAGATTTTCATGGAATTATGAGAAAGATAATGGCAAGCATGAATAATATCATCACTCAAGATAGTCAACTAGTCCACAACAAAAGCATAACATCATGTGCTATAGGTGTCAATGGATTGGTCATATGTCAAGGTCTTAAAATGACTTCATTATTAAATCAAATGATCTAGTGCATGAATGGGATAATAAAAATAAATGGAGTCATCATGTAGCCCATACACAAGGTATGTATAATCAAAGAAACTTAATTTTTTTCAAGTGTCAGGAAAGAGGTCACATAGCAAGGTTCTATAGGAATGGTTAAAATTTTACTTAAAATAATGTCAATCCTAGCATGAATAAAAGGAGACATAATGAATGGAGACCTAAGGAGGTGAATGAAAAACATTCAAAATGGATTTTTTATCATAACAGAACATGGTACAAGTTGAAGTGTTAAAGAGAAAAATTTATCTACCCAAGTTGACAAGAAGATAAAGTAGGATTTTAAGTCAAAAGGAATGAATGAGGATAAATATTCATCAAAGGTTAAAATGGATTCTAAGGTAGGATTTCAATTCAAATGAGATCTTGGAGATATGGGATTCTCCTAAGTTTTGGGACTTTTAGTTCTTCTAAGTTGAGGAAGTGTCTCTACTTATGCTTCTTAGAGACATTATTCCAAGAGAATAAGTATGTATGTATGATCATTTTACTCATAAATTTTATAAAAATCATTGGTCAAATGGAGAATTATGTATTCTTATATAGTATCATTTTTTGGTTAGTAGGCAGTAAGATCAGCTCAAGGACTTTAGTCCTAGAAATAAGTTTATGACATTTTTAATGCCTAGTTTAGGAGGTCTAATCATGAATAATGAAGGTAAGGTTGATATGGAATTTGAAAAATATGTGTCTAATTTCAATCCATGGGGTTTCATGCATTAGATTATTCATCTAAATCTTTAATGATCATTTTTTCTTTTCAACCATTTTGTTTAGTGTTCACTACCTAGTGTGAGTTCATCATACATAATTGGTGCATTTGGGGTCATTAAAGTAAAAAGAGAGTTGAGACAAATTGAGGTTGATTGGATAGGTGTATAGGGTTCATTTTAATTTTGAAAATGATCTCATGATATTTTAAAGGTGTTTTGGAATAGTGGTAGGTGTATACACAGGGTATACAAGCATATCATGATTAGTTCAAAGTGTCAAATAAAGATTGGTGAGTGTTCAAGGTGAATGTGTGGCATAGAAGTGTGTATTAATATCATATAGGTGTGATCTATGTGGTTTCAAGATTTTAAGGCCTCTTGAGGAAAATTTGAAGATTTTTGATGCCTCTCAATGGTCATAATTCTTGCTTGAATATTTGTAGGCCAAAAACCATTTCATGGTTCTATGGGTTCCCCAAGGATTTAGACCTTAATAATTGGTACAATAGTGTGATTTGATAACCTTCAGGTGTGGAAGAAGTCTTAGGTGTTGGTTTTGATCTAAATATGGTAAGTTGATGTTGGTTTATGTGTGAAACCTAAATTTTTTCACCTTGTGAGTTAGTTTCCTTCCCAATAGATTTGAATGTCAAATCTCTTTAAAAAGTTGAAATGGCCAAATGGGTGCTCAAAAATTAATTTATAATTATCTTGAAGTGTATAGTTTGTTCAATGGTTGAGAATTTGTGTAAATAGAGGGCTAATTGGTAGGTCAATATGTGAAGGAGCTATGGTTCAAAGAAAGATTTTAATGATGAATCTTGGCATGCATGAGGGGTAATATTATTTTTCTCTACATATGGATTTTTAAGTCATGAAGGTGCATATATAAGAAGTTATGGGCTCTACAAGGTTTAGGTAGGGCTAATAGGCCTCTAAACAAGGCTAGGTGATTCAAATGGAATTTTTGGTGATTTTATTCAAAATACAAAGGTATTTGTATCCCTAAATATATTTATTGGTTGAATTTTTGCATCATATGTGTTTAAGAAAGAGCTTAAATGTCCATTCTTCATTTTATGGGTAGCTTGTGAGAGAATTTGAAGACAACTATGAAGTTTCATAATGGTTGGAGATTATCTAAAGGTTATCAATGGGTACCTAAGCTCAGGTGACTTAAGGGGAGTCCCTTTCAATTTTTTTAAGGTTTCTGTAATCATTTTTTGGCATTCTTGTGTGTTTCTTCTTCATATAGCAGTGCATGGTCAAAGAAGAGTGTTATCAATGAGCAAGTTTGAGGTAGTCATGGTAAGAAATGGTATGCATAGAGATAGGGGAGTTTATATCATCTCCCATATGAGTTCCCTTATTCTTTTTGTCTTTGAAAATATGTATAGGTCCTTAAGATTAGAAATTAATTTCACTTTGTCATTGTGTGAAAGGGGGAGAAAGTGTTTGTAGAGGGAGAAAGAGTATGTGCATAGTTTTGTGTTAGTGTTTACAAGTTTTGACATAAATGACAAAGTGGGATATTGTTTAGTTTTTTTAAATTATATCTCGAAGGTTTTCAAGAGTGTTCATGAGATGATATGATATGTATGCATGGTCCTCAATGAACAAAGTGTACCTTAGTGCTCACATAGTTTGCATGAAACCCTACAGGTTTTGGTCTCATTATAAATGTTATTGATAATGTGTTCTTGATGTATAGGCCCTATATGGTTTAATAAGTGTATTATGTACTTGTGGAAGTGAAAATAATACTTTTGAGTAGTCTTGTAAAGTTTTAGGTTATCCTAGTCATCTTGGCAAAGTTTCTTGAGTGAGCAGATTGATGATGTTATAATTCACTTGTGTTAAGGTGTCGAAATAAAGTGGTCACATGGGTCTTTTTGGTTTTGTTACTAAATAATGTGTTTCAAATTTCATGCCTTGACATGATGTATACCAAAATTTATGATAGTGAAAAGTTACTCTCCCATGTAGATTTCATTATTTTTATACTCAGTTAAATTTGCATTTTATAGTGACTATTGAATTCAAATATTTGAATTTTACAAAGGAAACCAATTTTAATTATATGATTTGTATCTTGAGAAAATGGATGAATTTGATGATGGATTAGAAATAAAAGTGGTAAATAAATTCAATGACAATCCAAGTAAATTGATTAGGAGGTTTGATTGGTTGTATAATTGCATTTATTGTAGCTCAAAGTTAACTAAGGGTTTGACCTTCATTTGTTAAGGACCTAAGGAGGGTGTTTTAGTTTGTATTGATTATATTTGGATGTTTCACAATAATTTATTTATTTTATATTGTTGTATACTCCTTGAGTATCATCTATATGGATTTTGGAAGTTCTACCAATCCATCTTTAGTATGAACCATTTCTTGGAAGTTGACTTTTTGTTCATTCATGGTGTTTTCATGTATAATTCAAATGATTGATCAGTTTTACATATGCAAAGGTGTGTAGTAATGAATTTAATCACTTGAGGGTGTCTTATGGGTCATGTGGTGTGGAAATATGTGCCTATAATTGGTCTTGCATTTTATTTTTCTTAGTGAAGTGTTAAATGGATGAATAGGTCTCCATAGACCTAAAAAGGCTACTTAGGCCTATTTGAAAGGTGTTATTTGCTTAAGGGTGATATATCAATGCTATGGTCAATCTATGTAGGTGGTTTTAATATTTTTATAAGTGTGGTAAAATATTTAAGGGTTAAGTAATTTTTATTAATTTGACTTGTCAATGTCAAATTACTACCCCATTATATGAAACTTTTCAAAAAATGGTCAATAACCCTTTGCAATTGATCAAACTAATAATTGTAGCCTAAAATGTATATTTTGGTCCAAAAATGTCCAAAAATGATTTTAAAATGAAATTAATTATTTAAAAAATTCTTTTAACATATTTAAAGATATGACTTTAGCTTAAGTCCAAAATTTCCAATCTTGAAAAGGTGTTTTAATGAGCTTTCTAAGCCAAAAAGGCCTTTTTTCACCCCACATATGCCAATTAGCCCAATTAAAACATTGAAAAGGTCAAAAAAATGTATTTTTTCATGATATGTCATGTTTACCTTCTCAAATATTCTATTTCAAGTTTATTAAGGCCTTGGTTTTCTTTTAAAAGGCAAAAAGACTTTTGTCCCTTCATTTTGCAAGAAGAGTATAGATCCATACTATTTCTGTACAACCAAGGTAGGGGGAGATAAACTTCAAGTATTATTAAAAATATTAATGAATATTTTCATGTAATTTTATGTCGATATAGGCCCAAAACTATTCCATTCTAGGTGTTTTCCTTATTTTCATAAAGTGACCTACCTACAGGTTTTTTGATGGTATGATCTGCTAGAGGAGAGTGCAATTTCAATTTTGGGTTAAAGAAACTAGACTCATAGTGATTGATAATGGTTCAATTTTAAATTAAATTGTATTCTCCATAATCATGAACCATCTAATTGAATACAGGTCAATTTATACTACCCTACAACTAGAAAGGCAATCGGTTTTCTCCATTTTCTCTTCACCTGGGTAGAGTTTCAAGAAAATTCAAGTTGTTACAGAATATTGGGAACTTATTATATAGTTACATGGAATCATTTAGATTTTATTCATGAAATTTTGGTTTAAAAAAGTCTCACAAACATATCCAATCAATCTATAGTGTAGCATGCTTACAAGGAGAAGTTGTACGGTCATGGAAGAAGAAGGTACCCTCAAATTCTCTTGATTTTGTGTTTGTATGGTTTCTTTAAAGTTTGATTATGGTTTCCATCATAATTATTAGTAATTTTTTCAAGTATCATGGATAATAAGCCATATTATGCTCTCAAAGTGCCTAAAGAAGCTTAGTTTAGAATTCTTTAAGGTTTCCTTACAAATTTTAAGGTTTTTGTAAAAAATAGGTTTGTGTTTAACCCTTTTGTACTCCTCTAATGACCTCCAAATTCATGTGGTGTGATGTTTTTTTCCCCATATTTGCATATATCTCCTCATCCTAGTATTTTCATGCTCTCTAACCCTCCTTTCCACCACCATCCCATTCATCCCCACCTCATTATCCTACACTGCCTTTTTTCATTGTGTTTGTGTCTTTTCTATCTCCATTCATGTGTTTTCATCACATTATTCATCCCCACCACCATTTCACTAATCTCTATCATCTATTTTCATCTCAAGAGTGTCAAGGTTTACAAGATACATCATCAAAGAATGATCAAGGAGAGAATAACCTATCAAGCACCAAACACAGTCATAAATGAACACCTACAATAGGGTACACAATCATGTGTGGCCATAAAGGTTCCATGGATTTTTAAATAGAGAGACCTTCCTCAAGGTCTAGTGAAAGAAAAAAATCCATGGTGTATGAATGGATCTATCATAGAGCTAAGAAAGGCAAATTGGACCTTCAATTTTGACACTGTGACACCAATATAGATGCTTGTAGCCCTAAAACAAATATCACAGTTACCAATAATGCCTAGAATGCATATCAAGAAGATTTGAGTCAATTCTATGAGGTCATCTTCTTTGTGAGTAATCTCATCATAGTTTTGGGATGGAAAATGACTTGTCATGCTTGTACTTTAGGCACATTTATCTATAGTGCCTAGAACCCACCTATAGGCCTGTAGTTGTATTCATTTTATGGATGAAAGCTTGTTCATTAATGTATGTCAGGAAACCATAATCACCTATGTTCTTATAAAGCTCACCTATAGCCACTCAAAGGCATAATCACCTTTTAAAATTGATAGAGAGGATTGGATATAATGGTTTTTAAAGAGGTTTTTAGATATATTAATATGTTTCTTGATAAATAATTGAAATGAGTATAAAATATCATAAAGAGAGGGACAAGAGATTATTAAAACACACAACCCTAAAAATTTCAATATTATCATCTACATGCTCATACTAAACATCAGACTTGGCTCTTGGTAGTCCTAAGGCACTAAATATTTTCCAAGGAGGATATTTAGCAAAGAGAAATCAAGCATTGAGTTTGGATTTATCATGAGGATAACATAGTTTAAAAGGATATTCAAGACAAATAAAATCTTAATGAGGTACAAAATACAATCAAAATCATGTTACAGTCAGCCATCAATGCACCTACAACCAAGTAGGGTTTGGAGGCAAGGAGACCTAACAAAGAGATTAAGAACTTGGAAAATTTCCATATAAGGATATTCTTATGAATTGTGGCATGATCAACCTTATGATATGTGTCATTGGTATGAAAGTAGGATAAAATGATACTCAAGGTGCACCTATAGTTCATTGTTCGTACTAGTATTGAAAAAGATAAGCACAGTCAAATAGGGGTTTTAATGAAGTGGAGAGATAAATTTATTATTGATAACATGATCAATGGGATGTATAATGAGAACCATGATGATTATGGAAATCATGAGGAATTTTCAAACATATACTACAGTATACCCTCTTAAGGCTTGCATCTACAGCTATGGAAGCATAGTCTTGAGTTCAAATTGACAATCTTGATGGATTTCATGATGTACATTTAGTTTTCATGTTTTAAAAAGTATATGAATAAACAATATTATTTTTATCCCATCATAAAAGAGACAAGTGATTGTTTTAAGAGACAAAAATAGGCATACACCTAAAGAAGTTGAAACCCTACAACCATAAGTACTACAAGCATGTTCCAAACATAAATGAGAAATGAAGGACATAACAGCCTAAGGGAAGGTTTTATGATTTATTTTATGGATCAAGTGGAAAATTAAATAAAGATAATCAATAGGCCATAAAAATTCAATTCCTCTTAAAACATATCTCCAAGTCCTTATCAGGCAAGACCTATAGGCCTATTATATGGAACATAACTGTGTATGGGCTCAAAGGCATGGTTTGAGGGTTAATATGTTATCTTAAGAATGTGAAGAAATAATTATGTGGATTTAAGTTTTCATTCACACAAATAATAATTAATTATCCATAAAATAACTTTTTTTCATGTAAAATCCACCTAAAATAATGATAAACGTAGTCATGTTGAGTGTCCCTTGAAGAAGACGGGTATTGGAGGAGAGGAAAAATGAAGATTGGTAAGATGATAAAAACATTAGTATTATATTAAAACATATCTATAATTTTTCAATCCCAATATAATTTTCAAACATGAAAAAAATCATCTTCAACAATATGCAAAAACATAGTCAAATTCATGATTAGACCATGTAAAAAGGGCAAATTTGAAGGAGATTTGAAGATTTTGGAAACTAAAAGTGAAATTTTGCCTTTAAATTTGATACATAAGGTAATAATTAGTTTTATAATAATATATAAAAGTTTTAAGTATATTGGTTTATTATAAGTGCTCATTATTTTGTCACAATCATCAGCATGTCTTTTTGAGGTCACCATTACAGCAGGTAGCATTTTGAGGTGCCATGGAGGTTTCTAAGCCTAGGTGAGAGTTTTAAAATAATTTTATGATGTTTTTAAATCATAATAAGACCTTTAAATAGTTTTAAAAATCTAAATAATATGCAAACCATGCTCATATAGGCTTTTGCAAGCAAACATGCATATAGGCCAAAAGGACATTTTTTAAATTTTTAAGCAAAAATATAATTTTTGAGTGTTTTTATAGAATGGTAATGAAAAAATAATGATTTTTTAAGTTATTTATAATCATAGGATGAGTAATTTTCATCCTGGTGAATATTTTCATTTTTTGCAGTTTTAGACACCCTTCCAAGCCTCCTATTCAGATGCTCATATCTTTCACAACGTGAGGAGTTTGGCTGAATTATTTTATTATGTTTTGAGTAAACATATTAAATTATAATTAATGAATAATTTATATCTGTTGAGGGGCTTTTATTTATTAATAATTATTAAGAGTGTAGGCAGCCCAGAATGCATGCAAAACCCTATGGCAAATTTCATCCACATGATAACTTTGCATATATTTTGCATGGGAACCCAATATTTTTAGGGATGTTAGGGGGGTAAATTTAATAATCATAAATTAAAATATTTTGTGTTTTTGAGTTATGTAATTCATGAAACATCTTTTTGAATTTTCAGCTTCAAAACCCTCCCAAACCTTCAAAAAACCAATTTTGCAAAAAGTTGATTTTATTGCCATCAAATCACCATGGATCAACCTAAAACATTTTAAAACATCAATTAAACTTATAAAATATTTTATAAATTCTAATTTTACATATGGATTTATACAAATAAGGGCATAAATTATGTTTTTGTGGAAAAAAACATGGAAAATGAAGTATAGTGTAGTTTAATAGGATCCAATAAATGGAGATTGAATATTGATACCTGTTATTCATCATAAAATACTAATTTAATCATAAATAATACTATAAGTGTCCTTACTAGCTCAATCAAAATGGCCAATCTATAGGAAAATGGAGCAAAATGGGCCTAGTCAACCCTAGTGACTGAATGGTGAGAATTCTCTCATCAAAATCACATATATTGTGATGATAAAAAGTTTTTATAGGTATAATATCATTTTTTTTCATGTTTCATGGTGTTTTTTATATGTCATATGGAGTTTCAAATGCCCAAATAGGTTATTAAGCCTATTTGGTCAAATAATCATTTTTGAGTTTGGCATTGGATGGTCATCAAATAGTTTATAATGGAGTTTCAAATCCACTTATAATTTATTTCCATGGAGATATCATGCATACTTCAGCCTTAAATTACCATTTTATGTAATTGAAGGCTAATTGGAGTTGAATAGTCTTGTACTTCAGTTGACTAATTGACAAGTGCCACATCAATCCTTGGTTATCATGTAATTGAAGGCTTTCCAACACTTCTAAATCACTTCAAGCTTAAGTTAAGGCATCCAAAGTATGGTGTAACTTTCATGAAAAATAATATTGACTTGTCAAAAGGTCCACCACTCCTTTTTCAATGTAAATAAAAGCTTCATGCAAGACAAGGACACTCAGAATATATATTGAAGATTTTATTATCAAATTGAAATCAGTTTTTCACTTGAGTTAAGATGGATTTTATGTCCCCTTATAAAAAAATTTCCAATCTCTTGGATTTTTCATGATTTTGATATATATGTTGGTTTTTTTTGCCATTTTTTATAATCTATCCCTCTCTTGGCATGACCAGACTTTGCCAAGATTGAGTTTTGTCACCTTTTTAGATAAATAAAATGATTGATTCAAATTCCATTATTTCAGTATAATTTATTTATGTTAGTTTATTTGTATATGTGGAAGGGTTTCTCCCTTATCAAGTCTTGATTCTTACCTAATTACTAGTTTTCTAGATTATGTAAGTTATGTTTGTCATTTGACATCTTTTGGCTGAGCTTACAGTGGATAGAGGTGGTTGGTTAGTGCCTTGAATTAGGTCTATTCCATTATTTCCCTTAGGCTTTAATCACCACAAAAAACCTCTTCATGAAATACTGATGCATAAGAGATATTTAGAGTTATAGATTCAATCTTTACTTGTCTAATCAATGTTTTAGGATCTCAAATTGAGTGGATGAACTAGCAATATAGGTGTACCACCAACAATAAAGTAGGATTTCCCTTTCAGTTTCCTTCTTCCCTTTTTCATCCCAATAATCAGTAGTTTAGTAAGAAGTATAGAGTGATACATTAGAGGAGCTAGCCTCAAAAAAATCTAGAGGTTGGTCTAATTTTAGGTGTCTCATATCTCATGTCATTCCAATGTTAGTCCAAGTGTGAAGGTTTCAGAGCCAAATCTATCAAACCTTCAAACAAGGTGATATCTAGATAGCTAACAATTCTAGCATGCTTGATGGGACATGATTTTAGCTATTAGAGTAAAATTTTGTAGTACATTAATTTTTAAATCTTGTTTTTATTACTCATATGGCCCTCATCTCAAGGTAAAAGGTACATTGTTGTTCATAATTTTAGTTATCTTCATGATTTTCTTGGCCATGGCAGCCTATAGATAAGAATTTTATCATTATTCTCCTTACCAATAATTCTATTATGATCCTCATGAATCATATCAGTCCTATCATGAGCCATATCAGTGATATGATGAGTATAAAAATAATTATTAGTAGTATGAAAGCTCATACCAGTCCTATAACCACTCTCATGAGTCTTGTTATCCTTTTGATCAGCCCAATCAAGTCCCAAGACAATCCATCTCAAGCTTCAAGAAAACTCTATTTAGCTATGAGAAAGAGATGATAAGTATAGAGACTAAAAAGAGTTACAATGACGATATTTACAAGTACAAAATTTAGATTATGAGAGAAAATTTTAGTAAGCTACAAAGGTATGTGCAACTGTCATAAGGCAAGGTCACTCAAAGTCTAGTTATGATATTTTAGACATTAGAGGTCTAATAGTAAGCATTGAAGAGAGGTTGGTGGTTTATGAGAAACCCCAAGGTCATAATACTTAATAGTATGTTCCCATAGAGTTTTGTTTTTCCCTTTATGATCAAAAAACTAATGTTTATCATAGCCCTCAAGAGTCAACCAAACCTTGCCTATCTTTCCTACATGGAAGTCTATCCAAGAGAGGTCTCAGAATGTTGAAAAAGTTTGTTATGAGAAATCTAATTTTTAGGTTGCATGTTAGATCATACAATAACCTATATATTTAAGTTGCATGAAGAAATATCCAATGATATAGTTCATGATTTTGAGGCTAATCTAGCAAGGAAAATTGAGCTTGCAAATCAGCATCTCCAATATGCAATGGTAGCTACAATGTCAATACCACAGTAGATTCCTTCTTTCACATACATGGATGCCACAATTATAGAAGTAGGGATTCATAAACCCAAGCTCATGACTTAAAATTGGATACAATAGTATAGAGGGAAAGAAGAACATTCAAGCATGCCTCAAGATGTTAAGTTCAAGAGCAAACTAGATATCATTCATTCTCCACTTATTTCTCCTTAGAATCCAAAGTCCTTTCCTTCATGGAAAGAAATTCAATAAAGAGTTAAATAGAGAGAGGAGGTGGTATTTGTTCAGATTAAATAGCCTTAATATCAAAATCAAGTATCTATGGCACAACAATTAGGTCTCTCTCCTCTTATTCAATACTTTCAAGAATCTACTATGCCTATTCTAAAGAAGGAACCCATCCTTTCTAAAGTAAAAGATGAAGTTACAACTAATATATATGAACATGAAAGAGTTTTACATGAGCATAATGAGGACATCATCATAGACACACTCACTGTCAATGAAGAGATTGATCTAATCATACAATTTGTACAAGAAATTGATGAAGTCAAAGAAATTACTATTGTGATTGAAAATCAGCTAAGAGTAGATGATGAAATTCAAGATGAAGACACTTTAATTGTTCAATAAAAATGTGTTTTACATGAACTCATTTATCCAAAAATGGATTCCACCCATCATAGGGAATAAGAGCTTGTAGAAGTGATAGAAAACAAGTACCAATCAGCATAAAATGTTGAAGATAATTTATAGCCTTATGATCATAATGAAGAAGTTCCAATTATACTTCAAGTTCATGAAAATAAGTCTTTAGATTTGTTGATAGATTTTATTCAAGTTATTATTTACTTGAATGTGGTCCATTATAGGATGAGAAGAGTGCTTTCACTAAGTAAGAATCAGTTGTTCTGTTAGGAGATCACATGTTTGAGTATCTCAAGCATGGTTATCAACCTCTCTCATCATCTTCAGATGCTTTTCTACTTTTGGAAGATGAGTTTGAACATAAATGGCCTCAATAAGTCACAAAATCAGGTCCATATCACTTAGAGTTCAGCCTTGAAGATATGACAAAGGAGCTATAACATGTTGGTTTGCATGATCATGATCAACAGTTTTTAAAAGATGAAGAATTGAAGATGTTTTTCTAAAGTACATAGATTTGGCAATAGGATGATTGTATCTTGGTAAAAGTGGAGGTTAGAATCATATATATCCCATTAAGAATACATGATCATCTAATTACTCTTGGATATAGAAGGGAGCTATCAAGAGATGGAAAATACATTTCAAGGTTACATGGTGTATCAAATACCTTTTCATTTGATCTTGGAGGAAAGCAACTTCATTTGGGTTAGTTTTTATAGGTTTGCTTTATGTTAATAAGTGAGTAGCACAATCATTAATCTACTTCCCTTTCATTATTTTATAATTTTCCATAGGTTAGTTGTCTCTAATTTCTAGTTTAGTTGTGTTTCCCTTTAGTTTTGTTGTGTCAGTCAAAAAAGGTATTATAAAACTCAAAATAGTCTTTTTCTCTATCAAAAAAGTCATCCAATCAGAGTTGTTATCTCCCAATTTGCCATTGTCACATGAAACCCAATGAATTATTTTAACCAACTAGTTGGTCAACCCCTAAGATTCACCAAAATTGTTAGTAATTTGACTTGTCAAGTTCAAATTACTACCCTATAATATGTAACTTTCTAAAAAATGGTTAATAACCCTCTGTAGTTAGTCAAACCAATAAATTATAGCCTAAAAACATATATTTTGGTCAAAAAATGATTTTAAAATGACATTAATTATTTCAAAAAGGATTTTAACATATTCAAATATATTACTTTATCTTAAGTCCAAAGTTTCCAATCTTTAAAAGGTGTTTTAATGAGTTTTCTAACCAAAAGGCCCTTTTTTACCCCACACATGCCAATTAATCCAATTAAAACATGAAAAAGGTCAAAATTTTGTATTTTTTCATGATATGGCATGTTTTTCTTCTCAAATATTCTATTTCAAGTGGTGAAAGGACTTGGTTTTGTTTTAAAAGGTAAAAAGACTTTTTTTCCTTCATTTTGCAAGAAGAGTACAGATCTATATTATTTCTATATAGCCAAAGCAGGGGAAGATCAAATTTAAGACATTACTAGGATTCATGAATAGTTTAATTACATTTTATGTCCATATAAACCCAAAAAAATTCCATTCTAGGTGCTTTCGTTGTTTGCATAAAGTGACCTACCTGTAGGTTTTCTGATGGTATAGTCTATTGGAGGAGAGTAAAGATTTCAATTTTGGGGTGAAGAAACTAGACATAGAGGGATTCTTGATGGTTTAAGTGGATATTAAATTGGATCATCTAAGATTATGAAACATATATTTGAAGATAAGTCAATTTATACTACACTACAACTAGAAAGGCAATCAGTTTTCTCTATTTTCTCTTCACTTGAGTAAAGTTTCAAGAAAATTCAAGTTGTTACAGAATCTTGGGAACTTATTATACCTTTCCATATCCTCCTTAAAATTTTATTCATGTAATTAAATTTCAAACAAGTCTCACAAACATATCTATTCAATCTATAGTGTAGCATGCTTGCAAGGAGAAGTTATACGATCATGAAAGAAGAAGGCACCCTCAAATTCTCTTGATTTTGTGTTTGCAGGGTCTCCATCAAGTTTTTTTTATGGTTTTAAATCATAATTATTAGGAATTTTCCAAGTATGATGCCCAATAAGTCATCTTATGCACTCAAATTCCTTAAAGAGGCTTTGTTTAACATTCTTTAAGGTTTCTTTGCAAATTGTAAGGTTTCTATAGAAAACTAGGTTTGTGTTTCACCCTCTTACACTCTTATAATTACCACTAAATTCATGTGGTGTGATGTTTTTGTTCCCATGTTTTCATATATCTCCTCATCCTATTCTTTCCATGCTCCTTAACCCTCCTTTTCACCATTATCCCATTCATCCCCACCTCACTGTCCTACACTACCTTTTTTCACTATGTTTGTGTCTTTTCCATCTCCATTCATGTGTTTTCATCACATTCTTGATCCCCACCACCCTTCCACACATATCCATTATATAGTTTCATATCAAGAATGTCAAGGTTGATAAAATACATCTTAAAATCATGATCAAGGGGAGAATCACCTTTCAAGCACCAAACATAGTCATAAATGAATGACTACAATAAGGTACACAATCACTTGTGGCCATAAAGGTTTAATGTATATTTGAAGAGAGATATACCTTACTCAAGGTATATTTAAGGAAAATAATCCATGGTGTAAGAAGGGAGATATCATAGAGCTAAGAAAGGCAAATTAGACCTTCAATTTTGACACTATGACACCAATATAGACACCTACAAACCTCAAAAAGAAGCCTACAGTTGTCAATCATGCCTAGAACGAATATCAAGAAGATTTGAGTTAATTATATGAGATAATCTTGTTTTAGATTAATATCATCATATTTTTTGGATGGAAAGTTACTTTTCATGCTTGTACTTCAGGCATATTTATTTATAGTGCCTAGAACCCACCTACAGGCCTGTAAGTGTAGTCATTATATGGATGAGAGCTTGTTCATCAATGTATGTTAGGAAAGCATCATCACCAATATTCAAAATATTATATGTAAAAAAGAATATTTAAGTATATAATTAAATTTTCATAGAGATTAATAATTCTTATAAAACTCACCTACAACCACTCAAAGGCATAGTCACCATTTCAATTTGATAAAGAAGATTGGATATAATGGTCTGTAAAGAGGTTTTCAAATACATGAAGATGTTTCTTGAGAAACAATTTACATGATTATAAAATATAATTAAGATGAATATAAGAGAGTATTAAAACACACATCTCTAAAAATGTCAATATCATCACCTACAGGCTCATACTAAACATCATACTTGGCTCTTAATAGTCTTAAGGCACTAAATGTTTTCCAAGGAGGCTATTTAGCAAAGAGACATCAAGCATTGAGTTTGGATTTATCATGAGGAGAACAGAGTTTCAAAGGATATTCAAGACCAAGAAAGGCTTAATGAGGTATAAAATATAATCAAAATCATGTTGTAGTCAGTCATCAATACACCTATAGCCAAGTAGGGTTTTGAGGCAAGGAGACCTAACAAAGAGATTAAGGACCTAGAAAACTGCTAGATAAAGATAATATCATAAAGTGTGCCATGATGAACCTCAATAAATGTGTCACTTATATGAACATAAGATAAAATGATACTCAAGGTGCACCTATAGTTCACTATTTGTACTAGTATTGAAAAAAATAAGCATAGTCAAATAGGGGTTCCAATGAAGTGGATAGATGGAGTTCTTAATGATAACATGATTAAGGGAATGTCTAATGAGAACCATGATTATTATGGAGATCATGATAAATTTTCAAACATTTTATAAAGTATACCCTCTTAAGGTTTTCATCTATAGCTATGCAATCATATTCTTGAGTTCAAATTGACAATATTGATGGATTTCATGATGTACATTTAATTTCCATGTTCAAAAAATTATGTGAATAAATAATAGAGTTTTGAGACCATCATAAAATAGATAAGTGAGGTTTTTAAGAGACCAAAATAGTCATACACCTGAAGAAGTTGAAACCCTACAGCCATAAATACTACAAGCATGTTTTAAACATAAAGGAGAAATGAAGGACACAGTAGCCTAAGGGAAGGTTTTATGATTCAATTTATGGATCAAGTGGAAAATTAAATAAATATAATCAACAGGCTATACAAAGTCAATTCCTCTTAAAAAACATAGCCAAGTCATTTTCAGGCAAGAACTATAGGCCTATTGTATAGAACAAAACTATGTAAGGGCTCAAAGGCATGGTTTGAGGGTTAATATGTTATCTTGATCATGTTAATTAATCCTCAAGTGGAGTGAAGGTTTCCTTGACACTAATAAGAATTATTTACCCATAAAATAACTTATTTTCATGCAAAATCCACCTAAAATAATGACAAACACAGTCATGTTGAGTGTCCCTACTAACTCAATCAAAATGGCCATTCTAGAGGAAAATGGAGCAAAATGGGCCTAGTCAACCCTGTTGACTGAATGGCAAGAATTTTCTCATAAAAATTGCATATATTGTGATGATAAAAAGTTTTTATAGGTCCAATATCATTTTTTTTTATGTTTCATGGTGTTTTTTTAGGTCTTATGGGTTTTAAAATGCCCAAATAGGCTATTAGGCCTATTTGGACTAATAGGCCTATTTGGTCAAATAGTCATTTTTTTAGTTTAGCATTGGATGGTCATCAAGTAGTTAATAATGAAGTTTCAATGCCACTTATATTTTGTTTCCATGGATATAAAATTTATACTTCATCCTTCAAGGACCATTTCATGCAAGTGAAGGCTAATTAGACTTGACTAGTCTTGCACTTCAGTTGACTAATTGACAAGTGACACATCTATCCTTGGTTATCATGTAATTAAAGGCTTTTGAGAAATTAAAAATAACTTAAATCTTGATTTAAGACATCAAAAGTGTGGAATATATTTCATGTAAAATAATATTGACTTGTCAAAGGTCCCACCACTCCTTTTCCAATGCAAATAAGAGCTTCATGCAAGACAAGGACACTAAAAAGATATATTGAAGACTTTGTTATCAAATTGATCTCATTTTTTCACTTGAGTTAAGATGGATTTGATATCCTCTTCTCATTTTTCTACCAATCTATTAGATTTTTCATGCTTTTTCTATATATTTTGGTTTTTTTACCATTTTTCATAATCCATCCCTCTCTTAGCATAAGCAGACTCTACCAAGATTGAGTTTTGTAACCTTTTTTGATAAATAAAATGATTGATTCATATTCCATTACTCTGATATAGTGTATTTATGTCAGTTGATTTGCATATGTGGAAGAGATTTATCCCTTATCAAGTCCTAATTCCTACCTAGTTACTATATTATGTAAGTCATGTTTAGTGTTTGATGTCTTTTGGTAGAGCTTATAGTGGATATACGGGGCTGGTTAGTGCCTTGAATTAGGCATATTCCATTATTTCCCTTAGACTTTGATCACCGATGAAAACCTGTTCATGAAATATTGACACATAGGAGATATTTGGAGTTATAGATTCAGTCTTTACTTGTCTAATCAATGTCTTAGGATATTAAATTGAGTGGATGAACTAGAAATATAGGTGTACCAAAAAAAATAAAGTAGGATTTCCATTTCAATTTCCTTCTTCCCTTTTTCATTCCAAAAATTAGTAGTTTAGTAAGTAGTGCAGAGTGATACATCAGAGGAGCTAGCCTCATCAAAATCTATAGGTATGGTATAAGTTTAGATATCCCACAACTGAGATAATTAAAATGTTAGTCTAGGTGTGAAGGTTTCAGAGCCAAATTTATCAAACCTTAAAGCAAGGTGCTATTTTGATAGCTAATAATAATGTTTTATGGATGACCAAGAAGGTGGTGATCATGAAGACTATATAAAGAGCAGAAATAAAGATGAAGGTTTTTAGATAGAATAAATAAATCAAAGTGAAGTGTGAGTAAGCTTGGTGGATGAATTGAAGAGTAGAGTAGTGTGAGGGATATGTGTTTGACCTAGTGGTCATGTTTTTTATGGGGTAATAGTTTTTTTTAGGGTCGATGATTGAGGATGAGTGAAGAGGTGTAGAGTGATCCAAAAGTTTATTTTGGATGCATTGATAGTGTGTGAAGTCTTGAGAAGGTGTGAAAGGTTGAAGATAGTTGTCATTCACCATTTCTCCATTAGATTAGAAATCAATCAAAGTTATAGAGGTGTTACTATCAGAGGTGGTATGTGGGTGTTCAACATCTATGTAAAGTGGGTGCTCGTCCATACTTATGGGTTATTTCTCCTTGTGAAGTGGGTGCTTCACTAAATTCTCTTATTTGTAATCTCTTAAAGGATTTTTTTCCATTAGTTTTTAGGATTGAGAGTGGGTTTTATCCCTCATGAGTGTTTCCCACATAATTTATGTGTTATGTGCTTTGATCATACATTTTTTTCTTTGTTTATTACAATGAATGGTTAAGAGTTTGAATAATTAGAATTGAAGTTGATTTTCTTGAATCACTGATTCACCCCCCCTCTCTCAGTTATTGTACCTATAACACAAACCCCATAAACTTTATCACCATTCCTACACCAAAAAACATGAACTTTAACACAAATCCAAATCAACCAAACCAAAAAATTCACTTTACAATCAATCCCAATTCAACAACATCATAATTCAATGCTAATCACAATCCAAAAAACCTTGGTTTCAACACCAATCTTAATCCAACAATATTTGGTTTCAACACTAATCCCAATCCAACAAACTTTGGTTTCAATGTTAATCCTAATCCAAAAATCCTTGGTTTCAACATTAATCCTAATATAAAAAACCCTGTTTTCAATGTTAACCCTAATCCAATGAACCTTCTTTTTAACACTAATCCCAACCCCTTTGTGAATCCAAAAAAAATTAATTTTTCCAACCAACCTCCTAATAACTTCAAGCCACTACTTAACCAATTTCCACAAAATCAAACCAACATAAATTCCTTCATAGATAAACCATCAAACTTTTATAATTCAATGAGTCAAATGAAAAAACTATCTCCATAATTTATACAATAATTTAAAAAAATTAAAGATAGGGTTCAAGGTTTATAATATGATTTTTATTCTAGGCAAAAACAATTTAAATTTGAAGAAATTTTTTCATACCCTTATGAATTAAGCACCATGAAAACACCCTTTCCTAATTAATTTGAACTCCCAAAATTTGATAAATACAAAGGTAAATGAGATCCTAAAGAACACCTTATAGGATTATATCATGCATGTGTGGATGTTTCTTATAAAAACAAGTATATGTTATAGTTATTTCCACAAAGTCTTAGGGGGAAATCCCTTAACTAATTTACATGCCTTCCTAAAGGATCTATCTTCAATTTTGAGGACGTTTATTATAATTTTGTTCATCATATTTCCTATAACATTGATAAATATTTGACCACATTATATTTACACAATATCAAACAATGTAATGGTGAAACCTTTTCTTCTTTCTTAAAATGATGGAGAGTAATGGGAAGTCATTTTACGTGGTCATTTCCTAAAATTGATCTTGTGGATATATTTATGAATAATCTTAAATAAAAATTGGGACATAACTTAATACTCATTTTCCTAAGGTCATTTTATGAATAATTTTAAAAGGGGTCAAAGTTGAAAGAACATTAATCAATAAAGGGGTGACCAAGATATGTAAACCTAAAAACAATTACTCCAAACCAACTAAGGAACCTAAGTTCTTTGCAAAGAATTAAAAAAAATTGGAAACATTGTAACTAATTTTAAACAAATATAAAACCCACCAAATCAACCAAAAACTTACACCCAACCTATTAATAACATAACCATTCCTGATGGTCAACCCAAACAAGGAAGACCTAAATGTAAGTTTACATAATTGGGTGAAACTTATGAAAATATTTTTTGAAATTTTACCCATGCTAACATGATCACTTGGATAAACACCAAACCTTTGATTGATAACATTCTTAAATATGATTGGTATAAATAAGATGAACACTAAAAATACCATAGGATAAAAGGACATTCTATGAATTGATGTATGCACCCCAAAAAATATGTTCAAGATGTCATTGATTAAGGGGACATATACATTGAATACCAAACGTAAAAAACATCCAAAAAAAAAATGTAGTGATATACCAATATCCATTCCCCAATCATGAGCAATGAAATAGTAAGCAAAAATAAGAATAACCTTAAGCTAGTAATGTCAACCAAGCTAATCATCCTTTCGACTCTATAGTTAAGAGTGTTGATTTTATGCATTATCATGTCAATTTCATTACTTTTAAACCTCAAGAGAGAAAAATTAATATAAGGTGTGCAAATATTACCATTTTAAGTGTATTTTCATCTAATGTTGAATGCAAGTATAAAATTATTAATCATCTTGAGAAGACACCTACCAATATTTCTAGTTTAGACCTTCTCAAGACATCACCTATATATAAATACATTTTGTATAAATTCCTTAAAGAGTATATCATCTCTCAAAACATTAACCCCTCAATTTTTTAAGCATTAGTAGGCAATTTTTCAACTAAAAAACAAGTAACATTTGACCATTCTAATGTCTCCCCTTTGGGATCAGTTTACAATCTTCCATTGTACATAGAGGTTATCATCTCCAGGTACAAGGTAAAGAGGATGTTTATATTTAATGGCTTTACAATATATATATATATATATATATATATATATATATATAAAGGATAATAAAATACTTATGATACTCAAAAATATCATTATAAACTAATACTATCATAATAAATTCATATGATAATAATGAGTAGGAATCCATAGGTATAATTTATCTTCCTTTGATGGTTGGGTCTATTATAAAATAAACATTAACACATGTGCTTGATCTTGATTTACCATATAACATAGTTCGTGTATGTTCATGGATACATTTAATGAATGTTATACCATCCAACCTATACTAATGTTTTAAATTTTCACATGAAGGTACAAAATTAACCATTCAAGTTGATCCTCAACCATTCCATATTGTAAGATATTATAAATCAAATATAATAAATGCAATTATTTACCAGTTACTAATGACAACTTCACTCCCATTGAGTATTATCCTTTGCTTTAAAACCATATCCATATTGAAATGTTATTTTGAACACCCCCTCTTTCTAGTTGGATCAACACACCAACTACTTCTATTTCCATAGAAAAGCATTCCACCAATGAAGCATCCAATCAACAATTTGTAAAACAAGCTGTAAGATATTATAAAGCAAATATAATAAATGCAATTATTTACCAGTTACTAATGACAACTTCACTCCCATTGAGTATTATCCTTTGCTTTAAAACCATATCCATATTGAAATGTTATTTTGAACACCCCCTCTTTCTGGTTGGATCAACACACCAACTACTTCTATTTCCATAGAAAAGCCTTCCACTAATGAAGCATCCAATCAATAATTTGTAAAACAAGCTTCCAATAAACCTTATATTGAGAAAGATTCTAATCAATCACCTTCTTCCAAAGCATATTCATCCTAATCATCCCATTTAAAAATCATTAACAAAGGCATGAATGAATACATAATGTAATATTTTAATTATACAATCATAATCCATATAAATCCACATAAATATGATAGGCCTCACCATCAAAAATATACTCAAGTGGTTCAATTTTTTGACAAAACAAAATTTTTATACAGTGGTTTAATTTTATAATAACATATTAAAGATTCAAATCCTTCCTATTTTTATTTTTATGAATTATCTACTTGATTTACCAAAAATAAATATCTTGTCACAAAATCCATTATGTGCAACATTATGAATTATAAACCCAGCCTCTGTGAATAAGGATCAATTGAACCCATAATGTTAAAACCAAATGAATCCACCCATGGAATAGGGTTTAATCCAATAAATTTACGTTTCAAACTTTTCCAAAGTGACTCTTCTAGTGAGTTAGAAGATGATTCTTCAGACAATGAAATGGGTTTCATTCTTAGTTGCTTCAAAGACCTTGCCCTCACTAATATTTTCCATGAGAATACATTTTTTACACTAGACCTCACATATCCATACTTAATAAATTTGGACCAAAATTAAACATCTCCACTTGATCATTTCCAACAAAATGAGGCAATTTCATAATTCTTGAAAATATGGGATCAAATTCTAGTAGGGGATAATAAGAAGTGGTTTCCTATTTAGTTAGACAATTTTGCATACTTTGGGGAAGATTAATCATATCAACATATCAATTAAGAATATACTTTGAATAAATTAGACCTAGAGGAGTAATTCAATATTCTTCCAATAACCCAAACTATAAATAAGATTTAACTCTCCTAGTTGGGGATACTATTCCTATAAACATTATAACAGAGGAAGATCATAAAATTGTCAAAATTATAGTCTCCCTTACTCAAGAAGAAAGATAAATACTTACACTTTGGCTTTAAATAATTTATGATGTATTCACATGGTCATATGTGGATGTGTCATGGCTTAATCCATCATTAGTAGTGCATCATCTTGTTGTGCATCTAGATACCAAACCCATCAAACAAAAACTTTGAAAAATGTATCCCAAGATAACAATATTAGTGAAAGAAGAGTTGAAGAAAATGGTAGTTTGTTTTATATACCCTATTAAATATTTATATTGGATATCCATTACATTGCATGTGTCAAAAAACCCAAAAGGAATAAGATTTTGCATAAATTTTCATGATATCTATAAAGCATGTCCCAAAGATGATTTCTCATTACCTAATATAGACATGATAGTGGATTCTACTGTAGGTCATAAAATGTTATCTTTAATGGCCAATTTTTCTAAGTAAAACCAAATCAAAATAATTAATTAAGACCAAAATAAAACAACATTCACAACATTGTAGGGAACCTTTTGCTACCAAGTGATGCCTTTTGGTATAAATAATGTGAAACCTACATATAAATGGGCAATGACTATCATATTTCATTATATTTCTTGAAAAGTCTAAATATAGATAATATCACCCTAAATTACTTTGTCTAATCTTTGAATCCGTGAGAGAATATAAGATGAGATTAAATCCTAATAAGTGTGTGTTTGGTGTGACATTAAGAAATTTGTTAGGATTCATTATTTCACAACACTACATAGAATTTTATCCTTATAAGGTTTCACCTATCATGGATATTCCACCATAAAAATATCTCAGATGACTTCAAATTTTTCAAGGTAAAATCTGAGAAATCAAGTATTTCATATCATAGCTTAGTAATATTTGTCACCCTTTAACATTTATATTAAATAAAGACACTCCTTTTGATTAGAACAATAATTATAAAATGGTATTTGATCACCTAAAAAAATATATTTCCATTCCAAAAATATTAATTCCACCTCTTATTAGTAGACTATCCAAAACAACATTAACAGGTAGGATGGCTAAGTGGGTTATACTTCTTACTGAGTTTGATATTGAGCATGTCAATTAGAAATTAACTAAGGGATAGGTCTTAGCATATGAATTAGAATAATAACCTCTCAAAGATAAATCACCTCTTGTTGTATAATTTATAGATGAATCAATAATGTCTATTAATGAATCTTTAGTCTAGTAATTATTATTTGATGGTTCTTTCACAAACCATAGATTAGGAGTAGGTATTTTACTAGTCACACTAGATGGGGATTGTATTCTCAAATATTTTAGAATTTAGTTACTTTGTATAAACAACATTAAATAATATGAATCTCTATTAGTAGTCTCAATTTGGTTATTCAATGTGGCATCCAACATCTCCTTGTCTTTGGTGATTCTAAACTTATCATAAATCAAGTAGCCAATGCATTTTTAATATCACAATGATAAGTTAATGCCTTGTAATTGGATGGTGGATAAATTAATGTTGTCTTTTATATTTATCCAATTTGAACAAGTACCAAGAATCAATAATAAGGTAGTAGATGCCATGGTTGCCATTGGTTTAATGTTTGATCTCAACACAAAACACAATAAGTTTCTTGTTGAATATCTAATTAAATCAACTTATGACATGCATGATTATGAAATGGTGTGCAAGGTGGTTGGTCCCACTTCTCCTTGGTATTCTGACATATATGTCTATCTTCATAAAAATGTCATATTACCTAATTTATCCCACAACTGATACAAATCATTTATCCAGTGTACCTCTCACTATAAAATCCTTGGTAACACCTTATATCGAAGAAGATATTATGGAATAATTTTACACTATTTAAATTCTTAAGAATATAATCTATCAAATAGGAAAGTCTATGAGGGAATTTTTGGTACACATTTTAGTGGCATAGTCCTAGAAAAAAATATTTTATAGGTAGGTTATTATTGGCCTACCATGGAATCTAATTCATGTGTCTATGTTAAGAAATGTAATCCTTGTCAAAAACATAATGACCCTATACATATCCATTCATAATCTCTTCAGCCTATTACCACACCTTGGCCATTATCCAAATGGGGGTTAGACCTCATTTGAAAAATCATTCCCAGTTAGTATGATTGTCATAAACATATTATTATGATAATTGAGTACCTTACCAAGTGGGTTTACGTAATGCCCCTTACTTATGTAACTGGAAATCAAATTTCAAAATTAATCTTGAACCACATATTTTGCCACTTTGGTGTCCCTTTTTCTATTATATATTATAATATAAAATCATGCAAAAATAAGAAAGTTTAAGCTCTTTGCCAAACCTACCACATCAATCACAAGTGGTCTAGTCCATACTACCCTCAAGGAAATGGTCAAGATGAGGCAACCAATAAAATAATTCTACACATACTTAAATTAGTTGTTAATGAAGTTGGTTGTGATTGGAATACATAACTGTATTCTACTTTCTAGGCATACCACACTAGCATCCGTACACCCATGGGGGTAACCCCTTATTGCCATATATATGGAAGTGAGTCTATTTTACCAATAGAATTCAAAATACTATGTGTTCATATCCCTAAAAAAAATCATTTATGAATAATCATATTGTACTTCACACCTTGGTAAACTTAAACTTCTAGATGAGAAATGACTTAATGTCTTAAGCCATCTGCAAGTATACCACAATCACCTTTTCCATAGAAATAATACGTGGATAAAATATAGGATGTTTGAAATTGGATATCTTGTTCTTAAGGTAATCCAATTCAATAAAAATATTAAAAGGGAGAATAAAGGAAAGTTTGAGCCTAATTAGTTAGGCCTATATATTTTTATTTATAAATATGTATCAAGAGCTTATAGATTAGCCATAGTAGATGGAGAGTATTTTGATTAGCTTATGAACATCCTAAATCTTAAGATATTTTATACCCAACTTTTTCTATATGTTATTTTTAATATCCTAGGTGTCAAAAAAATTAAAAAAATAATAATTAAAAAATCAAAAGCAAAATATATATATATAAGCAAAAAACATAGATTGCCCAAAAGTGAAAACCAATTTACCAGCATTTTGGGTAACATGGTAAAAACTAGGTTTATGGTGCCATGTGTAATACATTATCTATATTAGTCATAATTAATTGGGGACATCCTATTTTAATCATTCATAGTGTATTTCCACATTATCCCTTGTCACTTGTTTCATCACCCATCCTATAACATTTTTATCTTAGGGTTAGATCTTTGTATTTGTGTACCTGATTCCTTGCTCATGTTAGAGTAACATTTTATATATCACCATCTTTGTCATAATATTTTTACACATATCTTAAACAAAAACATCAAAAAATACACATAAACATTTACCACAAAATGTATCTACCATCTTAACTATCTTCTAAACTCATTCACTCAAATTTCTTGGGAGGGACAATTGTGCATCTATTCATCTGACAATACACACTTCATTAATCACCCACATTCTCATCACTTTTTGTGTTGGGAAAACTAAATATAGAATGATATCCCTACATGTACTTTGTCTAGGGTGGAATATGTGGGCAAAACTTAGAGATATCAGGTCTCTAGGGTCAACTTGGCCACCGCCTTCCCCATCATCCATTTCTCTGAGCATGGATTTGTCTTTAATTCATGCACTCCTCTTCCTACTTCCTTTTTGGTTGTTCAAACTATTATCCTAGCTCTTGGCTCATAAATGTCTCAACCCTCACTTGGGTTGTCACATATTTTTTTGTGTCTTTTAAGTGTTGATTACTTGTTTGTTGTTTTCATCTATGTTTTATTGTCATCCTATTCATCTTTTACATTAACCATTAATTTGGTTATTTTCTTTCTATCCTTGGCCAATAATTTAGTTATCTTCTTTATTTAACTTAACCATTAATTTATTTATTTATTTTGATTAATTTATCCATTATTGGTTATCTCAAATTTTTTATCTTAACCACTCCTACTTATCTTATTTACATCTTATTATTTTACCTTCTTTTGGTCTTTTGTTTAAAAATTGTTTTGTCTTAAGTCATTGAGTGTTATTTTAATTCAATTTATTTGTATTAAATCATTTATCTTTTTTTGAGTTATTTATTGTTTTTATATTTTTCATACTCATTTTAAAAAATCATTTTAGTATAATCTAGTGTAATTGTGTCTTCATATCTTAGTTTAAATATTTGTTTGTTATTTATGTATGTATCATGATTATTGTTTGCATTACATTATAATATGGTTATGATTTATTTATATCATGATGTACTTTTATTTCCATAAATTATTATATTCTAGTCCATATTCCTAAAACATAAACAGTCATGATTATTTCATATCATTGGTGGTATTTTATTTTACAATACATTAAAAATTAGGTTGCTCAATACTTATTCATGATGAAAATCTAATGCAAGGTAGAATTAAACACAAGGTAACTATCTAATACTTTCACCATCATCCATTTCCCTGAGCATGGTTTTGTTTTCCATTCATGTGTTCCTCTCCCTACTTCCTCATTGGTTGATCAGTTATTATTTTGACTATTGGATACCAAATGTCTCAACCTTTGCTTAGGATGTTGAGTTGTTTGTTGTGTATTTCAATTACTTGTTTTTTTTTTCATCTATGTTTTTTACTCATCTTTTTCATATTTTATATTTAACAATTAATTTAGTTATTATCATTTTTCATCTTTAACCATTAATTTGATTATTTATTTTTCATCATTAACCATTCATTTGGTTATTATCTTTTCTTACTTTAACCATCATTGGTTATCAATTATTACTTATCTTGTTTATATTATATTATTTTAGTTCTTTTGTTATACTTTGTTTGTCTTTAAATAATTTATCTTAGTTTTATTTTTTATTTGTACATATTTTTTGTTCATTTTACAAGTGTTATTTTCAAATAGTCTAGTATAATTGTGTCTTCATATCATAGTTTAAATTTTTTATTTTTTTATTTTTTTATTTATGTGTCAAGATTATCTTGTGTATTGCGTTATAGTATGGTTATGTTTTTTATATATCATGACACACTTTGTTTTTCAAAAATTATTCTATAGTCCATATGCCTAAAACATAAACATTCATCATGACTATTTTATATCATTAGTGGTATTTTGTTTTACAATACATTAGAAATCATATTTCTCAACACTTATTCATGATGGAAATCCCATGAAAGGTAAAATTAAACACAAGGTAGTTATCTAATCCATTATCCATGCATTCATAAATAAATCATACATTTCATATAAAATAATCAAATGGTAAAAATAATTAACATGTGCTCTTATGAATTCAAAAAGGAAATATAATAGTACTTTATCTATCCATAAACCATGTATAACATAAAAAATAGTATCCAAAGTTCATAAATAGTCTATAATGTCCATCACATCAAATAGTATAGTCTCATAACCCAAATGAATCATGAATATGTGCACACACACACACACACACACACACACACACACACACACACACACACACACACACACACACACACATATGCATGATTAATTACACACACACACACACACACACACACATATATATATATCAAAATTGAATGTGTATCTATAAATGATACCTCTCAAAAAAAATGTGTACATCAATGCTCTAGACTATCTCAAGTCTTCCTCTGATCCTTAGATAAAGCATCTAATTTGGGACTTAGATCATAACATCATAGTGTACTCCATGGAGGACCCATGATGTGATGTTATACCTACCCTAATGATCTCTCTAACTCTAAATACATGGAGTAAACTATGATGTTATGATCTGAGTCCCAAATTAGATGCTTTATTTGAGGATGAGGGGAAGACTTGAGATAGTCTAGAGCATTGATGTATTGATGTACATATTTTTTTGAGATGTATCAGTTGTAGATACACATTTAATTTTGATAGATATATATACATACATGATTTATTTGGGTTATGAGACTATACTATTTGGTGTGATGGATCATAAATAGTCTATAATGTCTATCACATTAGATAGTATAGTCTCATAACCCAAATGAATCATGTGTGTGTGTGTGTATACATGATTCTGAGACTGTACTATTTGATGTGATGGATCATAAATAGTCTATAATGTCCATCACATCAAATAGTACAGTCTCATAACCCAAATGAATCATGTATGTATGTATGTATGTATGTATGTATGTATGTATGTATGTATATATATATATACACATACATACATGATTCATTTGGGTTATGAGACTGTACTATTTGATGTGATGGACATTATAGACTATTTATGATCCATCACATCAAATAGTACAGTCTCATAACCCAAATAAATCATGTATGTATGTGTGTGTGTGTATATATATATATATCAAAATTAAATGTGTATCAACAAATGATTCATCTCAAAAAAAATGTACATCAATACATCAATGCTCTAGACTATCTCAAGCCTTCCATTGATCCTCAAATAAAGCATCTAATCTGGGACTCAGATCATAACATCATAGTGTACTAAATGGAGGAACCATGATGTGATGTTATACCTACCCTACTAGTCTCTCTAACTCTATCATCTAAACTAATCTCTCAGATATCGACCACCTAGTCAAGTATTTTCTATATGATGGTGCTCTTTGTGTACATGGAATGACCTCATCATATAAAATCCTATAATATGTATCATAATCCATATCCCTCATCACTTTTTACAATGTGTCTATCTAACCCTAATTGCTAACAAAAAATTAGCCTCTACAAAATATGTGCTCACAATGTCTCTCTTATATATATCTCTATGACAAAGCTATATAATATGGTGTCTACATCTCTACCTCCTATGTAGCCACTCCAACTATTAAAACCACTCCATCCCTCTCTAGTATTTAAACCTCCACCTGTAATCTATATACCTCACCCTATATATGTCTGATATCATCCACACTCAGTGCTAGTTGACCCCCTCTACTATCAATCTCTCCTTTTAGTCTTACCACCTCTCTATGTAAACCTACAATCTCACTATCCTAGGTTTGGATCTCCTCATGTATTTTATCAATTAGGGTTTAATCATCCTATGATCTACCTATCTATGATGGACCTTCCCTATCTCCTCTATCCACATGGGTCTCACTTACTAGTCTCATAGTTCTATCTTGCATGTGTCCCTCTCCATCATTATTAATCAAAACCAAAATATTCTCCCCTATACTTGGTTGATCTATATCTACTATCATATTTATATCTCCTCTTATATCAACACCAACCTCTTGTAATATATCAAGATCATCTACCTCTATAATCTCCACATCATGAAGTTGGCTCTCCTCTACATGATATTCTCTACCTCATCTTAGTCTACCTCCCCTCTACCCTATAACTACACTCCTAATCCAAGATCATAAACTTGTGTTGTGTGGATATCTACTTAAACTAGAAACTAATTATTGTCTCCTAGTGTATGAAGGTGTGTAAGGAATTATAAGTCCATTAGTAGTTGTCGAGCCCATCAGTCTATATATCCATCTGCTAATATAACATCAATGATGTCTTCCCTATCCATCCATGTAAATGTCTTTAACTATGTCTAGATGTGATATGCTATTTCAATATTAATAGTGATCCCCCACTATGTTATCTCTAATTGCCCATGCAAATACATGAGGACCTATTGGGATAGAATTTTTAACACCAAACTATCTCATCACCCTAATAGGGTGATAAATATCTATGATATAATCATGAATACCCATAATTTATCACTGGCTCATCATATAATTCATTATAAGTCATCATGTGGCCACTAGAAGACTATTTCTCTATAAGGTCTCTACGTGATCTAGTCATCACCTATCTCATCTCTCTCTAATAAAACTCTAGGTCTCTCAAATTTGGTCTATGTGTGCTTATGATCATGTGCCATATATAATATATAGGATCATCCTCTGAACATGTGTGCATGTGCCATATTAGCCTCTCAACTATAATGTGTTTCTATCACCATACCTATAATAATGTGGAAGGACTAATCTCCTTCCCATTTATGTATACTATATGATGTAAATCCCTATATAAGTGTGTGAGTATGCATACCCCCCATGTGAATATCTATCCTATTTCCATCATATATCTAATGGCATATAGTAAACCAATTAGACATATCCTCCTACTCTTATTAGGAAACATAATGCCACAGATAACTAACATGAGAACCATAGTCAAATAATATGTACCTAACCACATACAATTGTATATATCCACTCCTACCCTAATCACCAGAATTAATCCATCCCCAAAAATCCTAGGTAAAGTAGTTTATAGTGTCCCCTAACTCTAGTATACCCATCTACCTCATATTAGGATCCCCAAAATATGATACATGTCCTCTAATGTAACATTCATCTCACTTGTGTGAAATATATTGGTCTTATTATACCATATCTCAACCACCATAGTCAACAAAGCCCTATATACATGGATCTTAAGCATTTTCATAATATATGATAGCCTTGTAGCCTCCAATACTCCATATTCATACTTAGTGAATCCATCTATCCACTCTAATGCCCTCAATCTCTGTTCCCATGTTGCCATTACTAGTAATACCTCCTACAACCATATCATATTAGCACAATGTTAATTTTACCTATTAGCATAAAAATCCATTTACATGTACCATAAAACATTAAAAAAAAACCCAAAAAATCTTCCTTCATATTAATTTTATGGTTATTTGACTTCTTGGTTATATATTTGTTTACTAACTTAACCTTTTCTCCTAAACCTAGAATTTTATTTACTTCCTTTAATGTTTTTGCCATCCATTTTATCAAATTCACATCTTATATTTCACATTTCCCAACCTTTTTTATTCCTTTTAGCATTTTCATTGTCAGTCTCTTCAATTTCACTTCTCTATCTTGAAATTTCATAATTACCTTAATTTATTTCCCTCCTAGATGATTTTGTTACTCTGTTTGATGAATGTGAAAATCATTTTAATTATTTCATAACTATGAATTTTGAATTCACCAATCCCTAGTTCATTTTATACTCCAATGATTTTTCACCCTTGACTTATGATCTCATTATTTGATTCAACAATTTCATAATTTGCTCTAGAGAATTAATAGTTTTCATTTCTGAATTCATAAATGGCCAAATTGTGAATTCATTTCTATTAGCTTTAACCCTTACTAAATTCACTTAAATTGAAAAACTAAAGCATGAAATTTAACTTACCAGAGGCCCACTCCTTTTAGGTCTCTAGTGTCATGTCACATGCTCTCTATGGTACTAGTGTTGTGGAATACTGTCCATTTTCCTCCAAAGCCTCAGAGCAAATCTCCTCAATCAAGCTTCTACTAGAAAATCAATATAAAAATCAATGTGCACAAATGAATTTATTCATCCCCATTATTCTATTTTTATTCCACCCAATTCAAATATCCCCCCAACTCTTCTTTTCATTCATTTTTCATCCATTTTTCTTTAAATTTTAGGACAATCTCAATCAAAGTATCCTGAATCTATATCAATTCCTTACAACTTTCCATTTCATAAATTTCTCACTATAATTATAAAATATATATCTTTACATTTATTATATCTATATCTTATCATCACTGGGATATATCATTCCCATGTCCATTCATGTGACCCCTACATCATTAGCATCAACTAAGCATGCAATCTTCAAATCGTAAATTATCCTTTTCTCATTCAATACTCTAGTTTTCACAACCAAGGGAAACTTATTTACACATACTTAGCCTTGAAATTTTGACATTAATTCTAGTCATTTTATTTATTGATGTCCTAAAGCACTTAATAATTTTCTTCTTTCATTCATTTTGAGTTTTTATATATTTTCTTACACAAACCTTTGAGGGGGCATCATCATATTCATTCTCATTCATTTGGGGTAATTTTTTATTTTTAAAATAATCAATTCTCCACATCTTATACTATTATTCAAAATGGTATTAATTTGTAACACCATTTCAAAAAAGAGCAAATGTAGACACCTAAATTAGATTTAGTGTTAAAATGCACTTAAAATATACTAAATCTTCTTCCTAAATTTAAATTATAATTCATGACATCTCCCTCTTTATTTAACCAATTAATTAAATAAAATTTAAATAATTATACACACTCTTAATTCATATTTAATTATTAAATCTAGATTTTACACCTTACCAAATATATTCCACATTTATCTACTTCACATGTTGACTCACCCCAACCCACAACTTCCTTAACTACCCTTGAATCATACCTTGAGGTGTCAAAAAGTTTGACCCATTTTTGGTGACTCAGATAACCATATCCATGTTCTCTCATCCATTTTAAATGGCCATCACCCTCTTGGATTAGTACTCATTAGCCATTGTAGATTATTTAGATTATTTGAAATATTCAAATAATCCTCCACCATTCGATATTTCCTCAAAAAATATATAAATAATCATGAAATCCATCACTTTCATCATCCTAACTTATGTTATCTAAGTGATATAAAATTTATAATCAAATACAAATTGAATAAAATCTATTAAATATAATTTTTACAACAAAACACTACCCATTTTACCTTACATTGGAAGATTGAGCAACCATAATTCAAAGAGAGCTAGTCAAATTCACATCATAATAGAAGAATATTTTTTGTAATAAGGTATTAGTTTGTGTTTTTTATTTTATTTCTATCTCTATCATAGGTTAATTTAGTTTATATTGAGATTTCATAGCTTAATTTTCATTTCTAGGTTTCCTTTAGTACAACAACTTTGGCACTTGTATTAATTTTCAAATTATGAAAAGGCAATGGAAAGACATGGTTTTATATGGAACATACAATAGAAATATTATATAATTAATTCACTTATATATGTATATATAATGTAAATTGGATTATTTTTAGCTAAACTCTATTAATTTGAACGGATTTGAGGTTGGATGGTTGATGTTTCAATACATAATTTAATTTAGTGCCCTGGTATGTGTATATATATATATATACATTTATGTGTTCATGTATATTTATATATCTATATATATTCATGAATATTAGGATTAAATATATATTTTCATTATTTAATAGAAGGATGAACTATGATTATTTACAAGGGAAATATTGAGTCTTTAAAACCTATTTTAGTAGTATGTGTAAATAAAAAATATTGATGATGTATATAACAAGGTATATGAACATATGGGTTAAATTAAACATGAGATATTGAATTTGAGAAATTATTGTTAGTAATACTATAGGTTAAGATGAAAATACAAAGCTAAGTTATTCAAGTCTTTAATTACATTTATTAGGTTGATGAAATCATCACACACATCTAGTTTTAATGAACTCAAATAGATAAAGTTGTAATGTACTTTAAAAAAGTACCATAATTTTGTAAAATTAATGAAATGTTTGAGTTATAATCCCAAAGGGATTTGTGTAAAATGTATAATTGGAACATACGTAGATTCTTATTTGGTTGTTATCTATTCTAAGTTTATATGAGTTACATCATAAAGTATGGTCTCTTGATATATTTACAATCAATATGGAAGTTTAGTAAATAAAACATACATGGGTTATTCATATGTATTATTTAAAATATGAGAATTTATTGGGTTAATGAAATGACAAGATAAGCTTTTAATGGATAAATTTATCACTAAAACATATAATAAGCTTACCTTAATGATCTATTTTTAGAATCAGTGGTTATACTGTTGAATAACTTTATATATACATACATATATATATATATATATATATATATATATATATATATATATATATATATATATATATATGAATTGTGGTTGAGAGATATGTTGAGAAGGGACTTAGTATACTTGGATTCTTGTTCTAGTCTCATATACATTTATGTTTTTAAATACAGTTGATTTGATAAATATTTACATAACACTTTTTTGGTTGAGTGAATGGAAAGAATTAAATTATTTATTATGATTGTTTGTACCTTATATTACTATTTGGTTTTAGTGTGTGTTACAATCTATAAATGATTCTACTTTCAGTCTTTAACTAAATATTACTAGACTTGATTCTTAGATAATGGGTGATAGATATACAACGTTGCTATCATGTAACTCATAAACCTACCCCTTAATATCACCTATTTATTTATGATTCATTGACATAGAGTTTATGTGAATAAAATTTACTTGGATCCTTGTGATATTTGCTTTCTATAATGAAAATTTCAGCCACATTAATGTTATAGATGAGGCATTGTCATTCTAATATACTTTCTAATTTACATGTGCATGTTGATGTCATATTAGATAGAGGGTTGGATTCTATGGTCTATGTGACTATTGAATTTATTAGTGATTGTATACACATGGTTTCTAGATGATTTCTTGATATCCACACTATTATTATCTACCCCTGTATGAATGGTAGGGCCACATCTAATGGGGATATGTATGGGAGATTAACAATCTGTGGTTAGAGCTAAAGTACTCAGATGATTCTCTCCCTTTGTTTATATGTTCAAGAGTTTTGGATCATACTCATGGATATATGTTTGGATCATTGATCTATTTGTTAATATCATTTGTATTATTGTACATACTATATTTTATATTTTGAATTTGACTGAAATGTAATATGTAGAACATTATTATTTGATGGATATTTGGCACAACTATGACTATGATATTTGTCATTAATTTTGAATATTATGGTAGTAGTGGTTGTATTCTTATTTTAGTTATATTTATGGATTATATTAGTTATTTAATGTAATTGACTTTCACTATTCATTTTATGAGAAATATTAATTTTGTAATCTATCATGGGTTGTTTTAAAACTAAAGCATCATTTCCTTAACTAGTGGGTTGATACTTTTCAGTATTTATTACTTTAGATGGATTTATTAGTCAAGTAGTGATATTATAGATAGTTATAGATAAATTTATAAGTAAATCATTTAAAATATAAATATTTTTAACTCATGGGTAACCTATTGGGGTTATAACATTATGGTATTGAAGTAAAGTTCTAATGCTCAAACCTAATGTGTCCACTAACATAAATATATTATCTCATTTTCAATGATGAAAATGTCATGAGGTAAATATATTAGTGAGTGGAATTCAAATGTGAACCCTCAAGATGATCCTAATCATCTAGTATCATAAAAAACTACAAAACTCAATCAAATATTCACTCACATAAATGAGAATAAAGATAGAATAGAATCTCTAAAGTGAGAAGTTTATAGACCTAATGAGGAGGATAAACAAGATGTTTTAGAGAAAAAACATTTTAAATAATAAGAGTCTCAGGATCAAGGGAATAAGGAAGGTCATTAAGTATCTAGAGCTCAAGTAGATGCAAAGTTTGTATGTGGTTTTAAGAAAGTGAACCCACCCAAGTTTAATGGCATGGTATTGGGTGATGGATCTAAAGCTTAGCTCATATAATGGAGAAATATTTAGAGATTCATAATTATTCTAAAGTGATTAAGCCATTTGGGGAGCTTATCAATAATTTGATGAAGTAGAAACTTAGTGGGATAATAAGAAGTTTGAAATGAGCCTTGATTCCACCACCACCACTTGGGAGTATTTTTTTACTCTTTTCAGGGCATTTTTGGCAACCTTGACTATATTTTGATTAAAAATTAATAGATTATAGATATGAATCAAGGGGATTTATATGAAAATGAATACTAGGAGTAATTCACAAAACTCTTGAAGTATATTTTGTAGAATAAAAATATGAATGTTTTCAAGTCAGGAATTTCATTATGAGTTTAAAGCCCCAAATAATATGTGAATTAGATGTGCATGGAATATCCACCATGGACCAAGTATTTGAGAAGGTAATTAAGTAAGATAAAAATATGAAATCACTTTTTGATGTTAGATAAAAATTCAAAAAGAAGTTTTTAAGTTCTAAGAATCCCTTCAAGAAAAACAATTAGAAAGAAAATGGGAATTCAAATAACTGATTCAATATCCAGAATGCAAGATTAAATAATGATTCATGGAACAAGAAAATTGGATATGTTTTTATGGAAGAATTCAATGATGAAAATTAGGATAAGAAGAAAGGACCACTTGGTGGATTCTTCACATGTGGAGGATACCATTATGGTATGGATTTTCCTTGGTGGAAGATAAATGGAAGAAATAAGAATTCACCCACATCTACATCACAATAGGGAACCTTTTATCAATGTATTAAAATAGAAATTGAAACTCATAAATCAAAATTTCAATCCTATCCCATTTATGTATTAGGTAATTTTTTAGGGTATCCTATTTCTATTTTGATAGATACAGGAGCCACTAAATGTTTTCTCTCTTAGAATGCTAAGTAAATTATCTAATAAAAAATGGTTTTAAGGAAAAATCTTTTTCAATGTAGTATGGGAATGATACAAGGTCAAGGTTGATAGATCTATTATTGAGAATAAAATAAACTTGTTATAATTTTCTATAGTCATTGATCTTTGTATAACACCACTAAGATCATATGATGTGATCCTAAGAGTGAATTGGCTCACTAAACACAAATCTAAAGTTGATTATTTTCCTAATAAGGTTGATTTTTTAGATGATTTTGGAAAATAAACCTAATTTTCAAGGAGATAAGGGAGAATTAAAACTAAGGAAAAATAAAAGGGATGTCAAGCATTCCTAGTTAAAATGGATGAAATTGGTGAAGCTAAGGAACCCACTTTAGAAGACTATACTTTTTTGAAATAGTTTTAGGATTTTTTTCTAGAGGAATTACTAGGTATACTTTCAAAAAGGGAATTTGATTTCACTATTGATATCATTCTAGGTTTAGAACCATAGTCTAAGGCTCCCTACAAAATGACAACTAAGTTAATTGAGTTAAAGGACCAACTTTAGGGTATGTTGGCTAAAGAGTTGATTTAGATGACACCATGGGGTGCACCTATAATACTTTTTAAAATTAAGGATATAAAAATTCATATGTGAATTGATAATTGAATTCTTAACAAGGAAACAATTAATACCATGTATCCATTACCTCACATTGATGATCTTTTTTATCTAACATGTGGTGAAATAGTTTTTTAAAAGATTGATCTTCATGGTAGGAATCAATAGTTGAGAATTAGAAAGGAATATATTTTAAAAATATATTTTAGGACTTATTATGAGAATTATGAGTTCATGGTACTTCTTTTAAAACTAACAATTACTCTTGTACCATTCATTAACCTCATGAATAGTGTGTTTAAGGATTACCTTGATTAGTTTTTACTAGTATTTTTAAATGATATTCTCATCTATTCCAAAAGAGAATAAGATAATGTTGAGACTTTGTATTTTTTCTTAAAATGGTTTTGGAATCACAAACTCTATTGAAATTTTTCTAAGTGTGCTTTTTGAAAAAGAAGGGTATAATACATGGGATACATTATCTCTACAGGAGGAATTTTAGTGGATCCAGCTAAGATTAGAGCCATTATGGAGTGAACAACACCCAAAAATGTGCATGAGGTACATAGTTTCATGGGTTTAGAAGGGTATTATAGGAATTTTGTAACAAATTTCTCTAGAATATTTAATCCAATCACTTCTCTTTAGTTGAAAAGCGACATTTTATTTAGTTTCATAAGTATGAAGAAACCTTTCAGGTTCTAAAATGAGGCTTACTTCAACACTAATGTTGTAGAATCTGCATCCAAATGGTCATTTAATAGTTATAATAAATGTATTAGGATATGGTTTAGGAATTTTTTTAAGTAATATGGTTCAATTTTGCCTAAACGTCAAGGAAATTTAAACCTTATGAGGCAAATTATGCTCCTCATGACCTAGAACTAGTTTCCATAGTTCATTCTTTGTAATTTTAGAGGCATTATTTGTTGGTAAATCATTGTAAGCTTAAAACTAATAACTTGGGGCTCAAGTACATATTTACCCAACCTAAACTTAATGCTTGTCAAAGGTGGTGGTTAGAATTTTTTTTAGATTATGATTTTGACATTAACTATTTTAAGGGTAAAGAGAGTAGAGTTGTAAATGCCCTTAGTCTTAGAAGGTACATTACATCTTTGGCCATAATAAGAAGTAATTATTGAGATCAAATAGTAAAATTTTCACATAAATATGAGTTCTATGAATAAATTATGAAAGTGTTGGTTGATAATTCTTAGGATCATAGATACCATGGATTTAAATTTGAGAATGATGGAATTTTGAGGTATAATGGTAGAATATATGTACCTAACATGGAAAAATTGTGTAATATTGTGTTAAAGGAAATGCACAATGTTCCATATTTAATACATTATAGAGTGACTAAACTATTAACATAATTAAAACCATTGTATTCTAGAAGGGAATCAAAAAAGATGTAGGAGACTTTGTGTTTATATGATTAGAGTGTCAGAAAATTAAGGTTAAACATGTGCATCTTATTGGGTTGTTTTACCCACATTTCATACCAAAATGGAAGTGAGAAGTTATTATCATGGAATTTGTTCAAGGATTGCCTATGTCTATAAATTATCATGACATGATTTTGGTATTTGTGTATAAACTTACCAGGGTAGCTCACTTCATTATTAGTTATTTAATTGATGATGTGCCAATGCTCACCAAAAGGTTTGTGAAAGATGTTTATATATTTCATGGGTTTCTAAAAAAAAAATTAGATAGGGACCTTAAAATAGCCTTAAGGTTTTGGTAAACTCTCAATTCAACTTTGGCTACATAGCTAAGCTTTAGTAAAACTTACCATCTAGAAATAGATGGGAAAATAATGAGAATAAATCACATTTTGGAGTATCTTTTGAGGATGTATTTCATAGAAAATAAATAAAAATAAGAGTAATACCTACCATTGATTGAGTTTACTTGTAAAAAATCAAACCAATCAAATTTAAAAGTTGCTCCTTTTGTTGCATTATATTGTAGAAGTTGTAAAAAACTAATCAAATGGTATAACTTCGAAGATAGAGTGGTCTTGGAACCTTATATGATTTTAGAGATGTAAGAACAAGTAAAGTTTATAAGGTAAATATTAGATGAATCCAATGATAGGTAGAAACTTCATGTTCATCTAAAAAGAATAGTAAGGCTATTCATAATTGGAGATAAATATTTTTTATGAGTCAAACCCCCAAAAAGTGTTATTAAGTTTGGGAAATCAGTAAAATTGTCACCACGATATGTCAAACCCTTTGAGGTTATAGAAGTAATTAATCCTATAGTGTATAGAATTGTATTACCACCATCTTTAACTTAAATGTATAATATTTTTTAGGTATCTTATCTTAAGAAATATATTGTTGATATTCCACATGTTTTGGATTGGAATGCATTATAGGTTCAAGATCTAGGGGTGATCATAGTAGAACCAATAAAAATAATTGATAATCGTAAGATTATCTTGTGTGATAGATAAGTATCACACTAAAATGTATAGTGGGACCAATATTATGAGGATAATGTTTCTTGGGAGGATTATGAGGGATTCTTGATGTTGTTTCCTCATTTATTTAAATGATTTTGCTATTAAACATTATTTTTTCTTTCCAAACTATTGTTTGAAATAAAATTCATCTGGATGATGACCTATTTTAGGGGGAAGTGTGTCACATCCACTACCACTCTAAAAAATTAAGTATTAGTAGTGGATTATTAAATTAATGATTTTTAGTTCAAATTTTTATGTCTAATCTAGATATGTATATTGTATGATTGGCATTCATATTTTTATTATGATCAATTATTATGTTGGATAAAATTTTCATATGTTTATAATATATGTTATGGTCATGTTGACTATGATTTAATTTACTAATGATTTACATTACTATAGTTTATTGATGCTTATATATCAATCATGCTTATAATCTTAGACTAGCTACCCTTTATTTGATTGAGGTGATTAAAGAATTTCCCTTCCCTCATAAGCAATACAAAGGGAGAGTATCATTAGAGAGGGGGGTGTAGATACCAGCATTGGGGATTGAGAGAAATGTTTCAAACCTAAAAACATCACATTCTAGTTTTTTTGGGTGAAATGAATGTTAATCTAAATTATACTTAATTGATGAATGTTGCTTGTTTGTCCTTGCAATAAATGAGGAATGTTTTGCATTATCAAAGTTTATCACTTATCATAGTTTTCATAGTATTTGAAGTTTATGATTGAATATTTGTGTTTCTTAAAACATCTATAGGATCTAACTATTTTCTATAACTTTGGATGCATTCTATCTAGTATAAACATAAGTGTAATCGATCTTATTTGATGGTTTTTTGTTGTACCTTTTGGGTGAGATTATAAGAAGGAAAATAGAGGGTAAAATTACCCCATACCAAATTAATTAAAAAGAAAATTTGTGACTTTGGATTTTATTTGATCATTAATTATTGACAAATAAAATGACTTAAAAAGGTAAATAAATTAGGTTATTTGAAAAACATGAAAAAAATAGGGTTATTTTTTATTTTTAAGATGATGGGAGTTGACTTCACCATTTTGGAATATGAGGGCTTCATATAAATACAATGCCAAATACAAGGCCTTTTTACTACAATTTAATAGCCAAATAATGTAACAGGAATTAATGAATTTGAGTTATATGATGTTGAACCCATAGATTTGTATGATATTTACAAGGTCATGCAAAAAAATGCATAGAAATTGGAAAAAAGAATAAAAATATAAAAGGATAAGTAGAATGGAGGAGAGATGCTATAAGAAATATTTGATCTCGATAGGAATAAAAGAGGAGGTTATATTTCATACATTTAAAAGACACCTATTATTGAATCAGGTTTGTTAAACTTGAGCTTGTAATCTTATTTAATTTTTTTAGACTTTAATTTCAAAATAAATATGATTATTTGATATGGGTTTAATATATTTTTTTCTAAATGAGTGAAATGGAGGAATGTTATTTTTTTGAAACTAGGGTATTAAGTTTATAGACCTAGGGATGGAATGAAGTTCCATACCAAGCCCATAAACATAATGTCAAGTTTGTGAATGATTAAAAATGAGTTTTATTTTCAATTGTTTTTACTTCAAACCAAAATATTTAAGTATATAAACCTGAGGATGGAACTTGATTCCATCCTTAGGCCTATGGAGATGAGGCCATGCCATATTGGAATATTACTGAGTGATTTAACTATAGGTGAGCCTAAAGTAGTAAATATGTGTTTTATTTTATCCTTTATACAACATAAGGATTACATATAAAAATGTTCCAATTTGAAACTTGAAATTTATAATGTCATTGTATAATCTTACATGATTTTAGATTACGTGGGTTTCTTGTAGATGAATTAGCATAGTTTTAGGTTATAATATGGAAATCTAATTTATATAAAAGAGTTTCAACTCCCATTTTTAGTTATTTAATGGTTTTTCTACTTGTATTGATTTGAAAATTATGAAAAGGCAATGAAAAGACATAGTTTTGTATGGAACATACAACAAAAATCTTGTATAATGGATTTGATATTATATGTATGTATATATAATGGAAATTTGAATAATTTTAGTTTAAATTTGTTAATTTGAATGGATTCAAAGTTGGATGGTTGAGTTTTCAATATAGAATTTAAGTTAGTACCATGGTATATATATGCATAAATACACATTTATGTTTTCATGTATATTTATACATACACAAATACACACACACACACACACACACACACACACACACACACACACACACACACACACACACACACACACACACACACACACACACACACACACACACACACACACACACACACACACACACACACACACACACACATGCATGCATGCATGCATGCATATGAAGATTTAATATATCTATTTATTATTTGATATAAAGATAACATATGAGTATTTACAAGGGAAATATTGAGTCTTTGATAGCTATTTTAGTATTATGTATAAACAAAAAATATTCATGATGCATATAGAAAAGTATACAAACATATGGCTTAAATGAACCCTGAGATATTGAATATAAGAAAGTATTGTTGTTAGGACTGTAGGTTAAGATTAAAATACTAAGATAAGTTATTCATGTTTTTAATTACATTCAATAGGTCAATTAAATCATTAGACACGCCTAGTTTTAATGAACTCAAATAGATAGAGTAAGTTTTACTTTACTTATATAATGTATCATAAGTTTGCACAATAAGGAAATGTTTGAGTTATAATGCAAAAGGTATTTGTTAAAAAATGTTTAACTAGAACATAGATAATTATTTTTATGGTTATCATCTATTTTGATTTTATATGAGTAACATCATCTGGTATGGTCTCTTAATATATTTATAATCAATATGGAGTTTCAGTAAATAAAACACATATGGGTTGTACATATGTATTAGTTAAAATATGATTATTTCTTGGGTTACGGAAATGATGAGATAATATTTGAAAGTATAAATTTACCATTAAAATGTATAATAATCATAATTTAATGATCTATTTTGAGACTCAATGGGTTATATTGTTGACTAGATTTATATCATCAAATATATATGAATTTTGGTTAAGATATATGTTGAGAAGGGGATTAGTATACTTGGATTCTTGTTCTATTCTCTTATACATTTTTGGTTTTGAATATAATTTATTTGATAAATATTTACATAACACTTTTTTGGTTGAGTGAATGGAAACAATGAGATTCTTGATTATGATTGCTTATACCTTATATTACTATTTGGGTTTAGCGTATGATATAATCTATAAATTATTCTTCTTTGAGTCTTTAACTAAATATTACTGGACTTTTTTCTTAGATAATATGGGATATATATATATATATATATATATATATATATATATATATATGAGGTTGATAGCATGAAACTCATATACCTACCCATTTATATCACCTATTTATTTGTGCTTTATAATGAAAACTTTGGACAAAGCAATGTTATAGCTGAGACATTGTCATTCCACTATAATTTATAGTTTACATGTGTATGTTGATGTCATATTAGATAGATTATTATGTTCCATGGTTTATATTACTACTGCATATATTAGTGATTGTACACACATAGGTTTTGGTTGATTTCTTGATATCTGCACTATTATTATTTACCCCTATGTGAAGGGTAGGGACACTCCCAATGGGGAGGTGTGTAGGGGACTAATGGTTTGTGGTTTGAGGTAAAACACTAAGTTGATTCTCTCTCTCTATTCAATTTTTCAACCATTTGCAATTATACTCATGGATATATTTTTGGATCATTAAACTATTTGTGAAGCTCATTTGTATTTTTGTACATACTATATTATATATTTTGAATTTATATTGAAATTTAATATGTATTACATTATTATTTTATGTATATTCATCATAAAAATGGCTATGATATTTGTAATTAATACCAAATATTAGAATAGTAGTGGAAATATACTTATTTAAAATTGTATTTATGGATTATATCAGTGATTTGATGTACTTGAATTTCAATGTTCATTTTATGATAAATATTCATCTTGTGATCTATCATGGGCTATTTTAAATCTAAATTGATCATTCATTTAACTAGTGGGTTGATAATTTATTACATTTATTGTTTTAGATGCATTTATTCGGCAAACAATGATCTTACAAATAATTATAGATGATTTTATAAGTAAATAATTTGGTCTTCAAAAATAATGTAACTATTGAGTAACCCAGTATGGTTATAACAATATAATATAATATTTATCTTTCAAAACATGGAGGACTATGGAATGCTATTAAGTAATAATATGGAAACTAGAATAGCAGAGCATGAGGCTTATTGGAAAAATTTGGAGGTTTCACCACTTATATTATATGTTTTTAAATAAATTAAGGATAAAAACTTAAGATATTATAATATATTTAATGATAATTATATATTATTAAATTGGGAAAAACATTTCAATGCAATGAAAAATATCTACCCAACTAAGGGTGATCAGTTAAGAGGAGGTCCCATAATTTTTGAATAAAATGTATCATTGTCCTATAAATATAGTCAAGTTATTAGAGCAAGGATATTTTAGTATAATATCCCATAAATCTAAATTTTTAATTATTTATTTTGTTACCCTTGAGTTGGTTCAAGTTTTTTACACTAAAAATAGTGGATTTTTTAAATTAATCCTATCAATATTCTTTAAGTTTATCTCAAGGATGAGAAAAGATTATTAAATCCAAGAAATTTTTTATATCATTCTTTAATAAAATATATATTCATGATGAATAACTAAAAATAATACAAGTTTACCAAAGTAGTAAAAATATTCTTTAGGCTTACAAGATAGAGGTTTCTATCATCCTAAGAAACATGATAATGTTTGGCACCCTATAGTAACAATATAAATATTATCTAAACAAGGTGTGTGTCTCAAAAATACATGACCTTAATATTTTACAGGTATATTATCAATATTTATACCTCAATATTGTAAATGATTTGATAAAATAAGAGAGATAGAGAGAATAAATATAATATAGTGATAGAAAATACAAAGGTATAGACTAATAAATGTTTTATGATTTAATTAATGAATAAAGAGAGTTACAGTAGGAAATATTTTTGTACTATATACTATGTGTATGAATGTACCTAATTCAGAATATTATGAATGCACATACTAACTAAGTAATAATATACAATAATAATATTTGCACTACATTATACCCAATTAAAGTCATCTCCAACCACCTAAATATATGTAGTGAAGTTGAAAATTTTATGCCAACATGCATGATATTGATCATATTATTGCTAGATGAGCCAGGATTCCTTGATGGGTACGATGAGATGACTTGGTTCTACCCATTTTTAGAAAACAAACCTTATAAATTGTATAGCAACCATGTATGCACTAGAAACTATAATAAAAAATAAATATGTAAATATGGTTCAATAAAATGATTATATATTTTAGAGATGAATAATGCATCCCACATGTATTTTTAGAGGTGTATAAGGGCTATGCAAAGTTCATAGTGATGTGACATCATTTAATTTCCAATATATACCTCATTAATGGAAACATGTATTCATGGATTAAGTTTTCATATGTACTTTTTCATGGCATTGCATAGATGTAGTCAAAAGGATACCAAATACATAAAATATGAAATTAGATACAACTCAAATTGATGGGAAATTTTTGATTCTAAGATTAATGTATGTATACACAAAAAATATGGTTTTTAGTAATGAAATTTAATATGACCAAGATTAAACTAGACAATACCCTAGATAATGGAGATAGCAGTACGTTTTATATGTAAAATCTATTGGGTATTAAATCTTAAGAAGATTAACTGTTAGGTTGAGATAAGGATGTGCTAAAGTTTGTTGTTGTTGAGAGGAACCCATGTTTAAATACAATGATTGACAATGGGATAAATGTGGAAGTCCTAAGGATAAAAGTAATAAAAAATCATGCATCTTATGTAATAATATATAACTTATTCATGTAAATCATCAAGGAAATGTGAAATATAAGAGCTCATAATGTCTGATGTGGAGATGCAGTTCAAAATGTAAGACTGAGTGCACTTAGTTAAAGGATGAGAAGGTTGATATGTCACACATAAAAATTAATATCATATATAAATTATAGTCACACTAAAATAAATTTCCAAAACCCAAAACAAATCTAAACCCATTACACCACATAACCACCAAATAAGACTACATCACCTCCACCATCTCCACCTAAACAACCATCACTTCCATATTTTCTACCAAATCAATATCTATCTCAATTTCCATCATCACCAAAGTAAATCATTTCCCCATATTCATATTAGAATAAATTTCTAGTAGAATAATATAAAGGATATCATTGCAACTCTCCAAAATGACAAAAGAATATGTACTAAAAAGTAATCCAATAGAAGCTATCACATAAGAATATGGGGAAGAATATAGCTCATAAGATTAGGATGCATTAGAGAGTATACTTAGATCTAACCCCTAGGGTTTATAAAATCATTCCCACATTTAAGATGAAGAATTGAATGATAAATAAAGGGGCACCTCATAAGGAGAGTTAGATGATGGAAAAGAAGTAGAAGAAGGGGATGGTGATGAAGGGATAGAATAATAAGAGACTAAAATAAAAGAAAGGAAGGGGAATTTCAATGGTGATAATGAGGATGATGGATATAATAATTTAAATTAAATCCCAAAAGAGGAAGAATATTATGTAATGGAAGTAGAAGCATACAAAAAAGGATACATATATAATTGAGACATATTCATCTAAAAATAATCCTAATAATGGTACTAGGGGACAAATCCAAACACGATATTCAAAACATATGCAATAAAAATCTGACACAAAAAAAAAATCACCAAAAAATTAATAATATTAAGGTGAGGAAATTCTTTTGATAATGAAATAAGTGTAATAAACTACAAAGCTAGGGAACTTATTCATGTTGAACCAAATGCAAGAAGAAGATACCTATGAGATGAAAAATAATAAAATGTCATTCATCATGGATACCAAACTAGATGAACAAAAGTTTTATATTTTAGTGGATATTTTTTCCAAATGGGATCCATCCAAGGAGGTAAAAAAACTAATCTTGCACATAAACGTATAGAGGCTCAATCATGATGTATATTAGTGCAAATAGTAGTCGAGGTGTCCCGATAAAATATTTTGAGTTTGTATTTTATGTAGAATAAAAAGATAAAAAAATTATGAGGATAAAAAAAACATGTGGTATTTGATAAAAATATGATAGTAATGGAGTGCAATATCTCCAAATTAAACATGTAGATCAGTAGTGAATATCCAATCCTAGTGGAAGGGACCACTAAAGAGGCCCTATCCAATATTTTAAAAATGATAATAATTGTCAATAATATGCTAAATAAAAATTAAAATTGCATAGGAAATTGTGAATAAGAAGTTCAAAAGTAAAAAATAAAATTCACAACAAGAATTTTATGAGTAATTGGAAAGGTGAACAAAAGTGGTGTATGAGCTCTACATAATGTTCATGAATCAAAATAAGGAATATTTGAGCTTCACGTGTCTAACCCAAGTAATAATCATGTGGATTATCAGTGAACAAAATAAAATTTTAACATGTAAAATTAATATTCAAGATAAACCATACACGTGTGACCACTCTTTAACACACTAATCTCTAGACCTATCTTAAAGCCCCTTTTGATTACTTTAGACCACATTACACACTCTTCAAAGCTAATATATGACCTTATAAGGAAATTATCACTATAATATTCAAATTTATACATATTTTATGCCTTACCTAACACTCATCATGATAAAATCACCCATTGGACAAGAGCACCATAAGGGATAGGAGTGCACTACTCTAATGTCCTTTCCCCCTCTCTTATATTCCCACCAAAGAATGGATAATTTACCAAAGTTAAAGATATAAGAAGGTTGTACCTTGTACCTAATTATGACCTTTATAATAATTGAAAATTATATGATACATAATCATTTTTTAAACCATTTGGCACCAAGAGGATTTAACACTCAAAAGCACCATAATTAAACTTACACATTGAGAGCAAAATACCTATTCTTCCTAATTATGATTGTGTATAACCCTATTAGCCTATAAATAAAGTATTTTTACATGTCATAGGTCATAATTCATGGTTAAATCATCTAATTTCATAATTATTACACCAACATCTATCGCATTGCACTAGTTATTCACAAACCACCATAGCATGGGAGAACTACATAAAGTTTGATCCCTCTTTGAAGTATTAATATATAGGAAACACTCAACACATGGGGTGTTTGAAGAAAAATAACTATGAGGGGATTTTAATCTTTCTTAAAAACATTTATTCAATTCTACTTAACATTCATTATCCATTCATACAAACATATAGTCAATCAAAGCACAAGCAACCATACATATGAACATAAAATACAAGAACACATCACATAAGTGGGAAACCATCAAGGGGAAGAAAACCCACTGATATATGAAAATTTAATATATTATTATAAGATAAAAAAAATTATCAAAGCACCAAATTCACATGGAACACCAACTCCAACTAGCCAAACACCCACTTGACTAGGCTTTAGTAGGCATCCTCTTGCAAGGAGGCACCAACCCCCTAGATGACTTAGCAGCAAATCAGCCACCTAGTTTATTTGATCATATTTAGAATATTATTTTTCTCACATAATAGATGATGATCACCTTATTTATCTCTTCACACTCTTTAACCCTCTCAAACTGCCTTCTAGGCCTCTTCGCCCAAATAAATCTCTTTAAGATTGATTAGGTCATATGACCTTGATCTTCATAATCAGACCTCCTATTACATATTAATTACAGTCCCTATACTATATTATTATGGTATATAATACCTTGTTCCACTCAAAAATATTCTATCTCATTTTTTCCTCAATTCCATCCACTAACTCTCCCAAATATGCCTAAAAAGCCTTGTTCTTATACAAGCCTCTTACTCATACACCTCTTGGTCAATCACACACATTTAAAAACTTAAATTGGAAAAATAATAGTAATTTTATAAGTAATAATAAATCACACAAACCAGTCAACTACACCTTCATTAGGCATTATCTTCCTTTAGGCCTTATGGAGACTTAATAGGCCTTCTTTAGACACATGTTACACTTTGCCTTTCTTGGAACACTTTAAAACTTAAAAAATGGAATTAAAATATCATATAACAATAAATTATATATTATCCAACATAATTTTATCACCATGACACCTTTTAGGTCTAACCACCACTTGAAACACTCTATTAACACTATTTACATTAGGCTTTTAAACACATAGAAAAGTCTATCTTGAACAACTGAAGATAAAACATCATTTAGCCACAAAATAATGATAATAAATTGATTATATATAAAATAAATTACCTAAAAAATATCACCATATTATTTAAATTATTAAACTAAGGACAAAAATTCTTAAACTCATCTTTTTTGTCTACTCACTCAAAACTCCCAGAACCATCAAAAAATAGTCATGAAACTGCTTGACATCCAACACATAAAAATACATATTAAATTATTATAAATACATTAAAAATATTATATAACATATTAATAATAACCTCAATCACAAAAACTATAATTCTTAATAGAAAACATTGGTCGTATAGATCAATCTCCCAACCTTGTCTCGCATAGTCTTACTTAAACTAGACAAGCCATTTTAGCTTCAACTTTTCAACCTCTTAAAATAAATTCCAAAATTTTCCAAAACATGATTTAAAGTGAAAAAAAACAACACCATGAACTATATTTCATCAATCTTTCATGAAATTACACTCAAACCTAACTTTTCATCACTACCACTTGCTTACTCATAACTGCCAAGACTATCAAAAACATAATCATGAAACATTTACCTTATAACACATGTATATGATATTTAAATGACTTAAAATATATTAAAATTATGATATCAAATCTCCAAAACACATTAATATATAAACATCATATGGTCTAGTAGCAACTATTGGTCTTATAGACCAATCTTTTGACCTCACTACACATAGACCTTATTGAGTCAAAAAAGCCATTTTGGATTCATCATTTTCACCACTTTCACTATCTTTAAAACTCATAAAATACATGAAATTTAATTATAATTCATGATTAAAAAAAACTCCATACACTTTAATCCATTAATCTACCCTGAAAACACACTTAGAAATAACCTCTCATTATTTCCTAGGTTTTGCACAATTTGGTTTATTAGGCCTATTAGCGACTAACCTACTATAATCAATAAAATGAGACATTAAATTAATATAAAAAATCCATAAACCATCATTTAAATCAAATATAAGTCTCTACCTTCTCCATCCAATCATAATCAAACTTTGTCTAATACAACTTTTGATAGCTATAATAACTTCTTTAAAAATAAGCCTATATCTTCACATTTTCTCTCTCATATCTCTAAACACCACCACCTGTAGGTACTTGGGATATTTAAATAAAATATCCAAACACTTACCTAGATATACCAATCCATTATAATAAAATTTTATTAGTATCTTCAACATGAGGTCCTTTTTAGGGTTTTAAGAAGGTTTAAACTTGTCTATAGTATTAACAATCATTCATAAAGTATAACCCCTCATTCAAAAACTAATGCCTATAAATTCAAGCTATGACCATTCCACATATATCATTAATATATTAGGTTTCCTTATAAATTTTTTATGAGCTAATGAACACAATAAAATCCTTCTTAGGTTGAGAACCCTTCATTCTTAACACTTGAGAGACCTCCAAAAAACTTTTCATGCCTTATCCTTCAAAATAGAACCTCAAAATTAATATTCATGCCTAAAAAAACATTAATATTTTTAATGATAAAATACTCATAATTACCTTAAAAAATGATCATGATACCATGTTAAGCTACACTCTCTCTATATTATAGTCTTCATACCTTACTAGGCCTTGAACTGACCTTCATGCCTCTTTTCATGTTCTCAACACCTCAATTTCATGCTCAAAATCTCATGATAATGCCATAAATACTATATCATGCTTAAAACTTCCATACAACCTTTACATTCCTTGATAATAAATCATGATACCTCATTAGGCCAGGCAGGGTCTAAAAGAGGTCTAGATGTATACCTAGATTGAAGGTCATACCCTATAGGCTCAGTTTGAAACACTTATGAATGTATCCACACATCATAATCATGATCATACAACCTTCATAATCTATAAAATTCTTTATATCACTCACCTCATTATTTCACCATCTCATATCTTCACATGCTATGACTAGGCTCAAGATTCCAATGTACATGATACCTTGACCTATTCCTTCCATGTCATAACCTCAAAAAAACAACAAAAAAGTAGTCATAATACAATTTTAGCTTTACCTTCATGAAACAAAAATAAATTAGTTGAATTAAAATTCTCTCTTGCCTTCAAATTCATCTTATCACATGGCTTACCCTAAAACTCTTCATACACTATGCTTTATATGCAGATATTAGTTATCTTTAAATATCTTACATGACCTATACCTTCCATGCTCACATCACTCCACCATGATACCTGAACATACCTTCTCACAAGGTCTATACTAGGATTCATAAGATAACTTGACTATGATCAAACATAGTGGCCTCAAAGATATCACTAAAAATGGCATAAAAACACTCATATCACTGCTCTCATACAACAACACTCTTCCAAGTTTCTTGACATAACTCACTACCAACTGACCTTGAACTCAATAAAACTCTTGTATACCTACTTTTCATCATACCTTCATAATAACCTTTGTCACATCAAACTCACAATCTCATACCTTGAAGACCACTCACCTGCATCTTCACAAGATGCACCTTGACATCAATGACATCAACCTTGGCATCAATGACATCAACCTTAACATCAATGATAATAATTCTAAAAAAACTCCCCTTTTATCATTGATTTCAAATAAAATACAACCTAATGATTCTCATCTCCCCCTTTGACATTAATGACAAAGGGTCTTCCATAAATTGCCACATCTAGAATCATGCCTTCTTGTAAAAATATATCAATATATAAAATATGAAGCATTACAATAGCATGTTCCCCCTTACTCCATGCATACCTCCTTAAAATGTTGTAAGATCACAAGACCACTCACCTTGTCCTTGACATGATTGATATGACTCAAACCTTTGATCACACACTAGGCCACCATATTCTTGACATCAACTAAAGAATTAAAGACTCCCCCTTTATCTTCACATATTTAGCTCACCATATGAGTCATTATGACTCTCAAACAATCCTCATCTTCCTTAAAACATCTTGATCTCAAAATCAAATCTCTCATATACCAATTGAATAATTTTTGACCTTAGAATCCTGATTTCAACCTTATATCTCTTACCATGAAGTCTACTAACTTCAAACCTTAGATTACCAAGCTTCTTAAACTCTCAAACTTAAAATATAGACAACTTTGAATCCTCTCAAGATGAATCCTTATTTTATTATAACTTCATACTTCTATAGATAGATGAGTTTCTCCATGAAGCTTAATAGAGTCACCCCTTTTTATAGGTCACTAAAACACCATGAACTTTAGAGATTCCTAAATTTCCAATCCACTCTTTTTATCCATCTTGAAATCATGAGACTAATAGTATCCCTTTATAATCCACTTAGGCTTGATTGAATCATTTGACTCATCCACCTTGTCATCCTTCTTCTCTTTTATTGACTTGTCAATATATGCAAATAACACATGTTCTTAACATTCCTTTACATCTGATCCTTGATCTACCTTAGTAAATATTCCATTTTGACTAGTAGACTAATCATGACTCACCTTAACTATATTTTGTTTCCATATAAATTTTTGACCCTTCTCATGCACTCTAAGATGTTCATATACCTTGTTATGTCTTGAGGGCCTTATAACTCTATTAGGATAAAATATTGTAATGTGTCCCACATTATGACAACTGTAGCAAACAACATTACTATTATTACCTCTTGAATGATCACTAATTCTCTCATGGTCCCATGACAACTCATCCCTTGAGACCATTATACAATCATTTACTCTATGACTAAAGATATGACAAGAAAAAAGAAAACCATTGAAATAATTTGAATATCTCATTGCATTGGTCTCCCTGATTGGTCTCTTCATGTTGAATTTTATGTTGTTAATCTTAACTTGTTATAGTTTTTCATGCTATTTCTCAAACTTTATCATCTTGTCTATGATCTACTCATGCTCAACCTTCAAATAATATAGCTCTATTTTCAACTGATCATGCTAAACTTCTTTTGATCTAAACTTTGTATTGACACCTTCTAACTGATGCCTAAGATCCTTGATGATCTTCTCATTCCTTTTGGATTATTTGACCCAATCACTCTTCAAGGTAAATATCTATTTCTTAATACCCTTGACCATATATCTCAACTCATGCTTCCTCTTCTTTTGGTACTTTAAATCATCTAGGGAAATTATGATCTCATATTCAAGATTTACTTCAGCATCTCATTCTTCACTGTCATAGTAGACTTCATCATACATGTTTTATTCCTTGGATTAACCTAATTATTTAGCCAAGAATATAACTCCATTAATAACTTGATCAACATATTAATCATCATCATCATCATCAAAAACATTATTATCACTTACCTCAGATGACTTATTCAACATCTATCTTACATACTTAGCTTTTGAAATGAATTGATCTTCATTGATATCATGATAAGCATTGTCATCATCACAATCCATGTTTGTACTTCTAGGATCTCCTATAGGCTATTAGGTCTACTTAAAAATACCATGATCTAATACCAATTATTATAATAATATTGACTAAGATGGGGGTGAATTAGTCTTTAAAAAATTAATTCAATTACACTTAACATTAATGAGACATTCATACAAACTTATAGATCAATCAAAGCATAAGCAACCATATATATGAATAAGAAATATAAGAACACATCACATATGTGTGAAAATATAAAGGGGAAATATATATATATATATATATATATATATATTCAAATTTAATATAGTCATATAAGACAAAAATCAAATTTAGTGAAGCACCAACTTCACATGGACCACCAACCCCAACTAGCCAAATACCTACTTGACTAAGCTTTAATAAGCACCCACTTGCAAGGAGGCACCAACCCCCTAGATGACTCAGCACTAACTTAGACACCTAATTAATTTGATCACCTTATTAAAATTATGTTTCTCACACAATATATTATGATCACCTTCTTAATCTCTTCACACTATTTAACCTTCTCAAACTACCTTCTAGGCCTCTTTGCTCAACTAGGTCTCTTCAAGACTGACTAGGTCATATGACCTTGATATTCATACTTAGAAATCCTATTAGATATTCATGATAGTATCTATACTCTCTTATGATTTTCTATAATACCTCTTTCCACTAAATAATATTATATCTCATTTCTTCCTCAATTCCATCCACTAACTCTCCCAAATAGGCCTAAAAACCCTTATTCTTATACAAGCCTCTTGCTCATACACATCTTAGTCAAACACACACACTTTCCCACTTATATTTTCCACAATATAGGCCTTATTACATGTTATAATTAATAATCAATCACATAAATCATTTGGTTGCCTTTATTAGGCCTTATCCTCCTTTAGGCCTTATGAAGACCTAATAGGCCTTATGAAGACCTAATAGGCCTTCTTTAGACACACGTTACACTTTGCCTTACTTATAACACTTTAAAAATACAAAAATTGAATTAAAATATCATATACCAACCAAATATACCTTTAAAAACATCATTATATCACCATGACACCTTTTAGGTCCAATCTTCACTTGAAACACTCCATTAGCATTACTCACATTAGGCCTTTAAACACATAGAAAAGTCTATCTTAAAAAACTAAAGATAACACATAATTTAGCAAACAAATAATGATAATAAATCACTTATAAATAAATTACATGACCTAAATAATATCCCATATTATTTAAATATTAACTCAAGTCAAAAAGGCTTAAACTCATCTTTGCAATATGCTCACCCAGAACTACCAAAACTATCAAAAACCAATCATGAAAATACTTAACATGAAACACTTTAAATGACACTTTAAATTATTATAAATACATTAAAAATATTATTTATCATCTTAAAAATAAACTCATTCATAAAAATCATAAGCTGTAATAGCAAACATTGGTCTTATAGACTAATCTCCTGACCTTATCTCACACCATCTTGCTTGAACCAAAAAAGTCATTTTGGATTCAACTTTTTAACCTCTTACACTGACTTAAAATATTTTTAAAAACATGAAAAATACTTTAAATTCATAAATAATAACACCATGTAATATATTTCATCAATATTTTATGAAATTACACTCAAATCTAACTTTTCATCACTACCATGCTCACTTAGAACTACCAAAACTGTCAAAAACATAGTCATGAAACATTGACCATATAACAAATATATATGGAATTTAAAGGACTTATAATCTATTATCATGATCATCTAACATCTCCAAACCATCTTTAGATATAAAACTCAAATGGTTGAGTGGCAACTATTGGTCTTATAAACCAATTTATTGACCTCACTACACAAAAACCTCACTAAGCCAGACAAGCCATTTTGGATTCATCATTTTCACCAACTACACCATCCTTAAAAATCCTTAAATACATGTAAATTAATTATAAGTCATGAAGAACAAATCCATGCAATTTAATCCATTAATCTACCTTGAAAACACACTTAGAACTAACTTCTCATTATTGCCTGGGTTTTTCACAATTTCCTCTATTAGGCCTGTTAGTGAATAGCCTACTTAGAATCAAAAAATGAAATATTTAAGTACTATAAATAATAAATAAACCATAATGGACATAAAATATAAGTCTATACCTTCTCTATCTAATCATTTTCAAACTTTGTCTAATACAACTTTTGATAGCTACAAAAACTTCTTCAAAAACAAGCCTATATCTATACTTTTTCTCTCTCATATCTCTAAATTCCACCACCTAAAGGTATATTTAAAAGTCAAATACAATATTAAAACACTTACCTAGGAATACCAAGCAATTTTGGTTACTTTTAATCAACATATTCCACATTGGGTCCGTATTAGGATTATAAGAGGGTTTAAACCTATTCGTAGTGTTAGAAATCATTCATAAAGCATATCCCCTCAATTCAAAAACTAATTAATATAAATTTCACCTAGAACCCTTCCATATCTATCATTAATATCTTAGGTTCCCATGTAAACATTTGATGAGATATTGAGCACAAGAAAATCCTTCTCAGGTTGAGAACCCTTCATTATGAGCACTTGAGAGACCTCAAAATAACTTTCCATGCCTTGTTCTTTAAACTAAAACCTCATACTTCATGAACATTCCTAAAACAATTTGACTCACATTTGTCAATTATCATCTACTCTCTCTCTTTACACCATAATATCCATACTTTATTGGGCCTTAAATTGACCTTCATGACTCTTTTCATGCTCTCAACACCTCACTATCATGCTCAACATCTCACTCTCATTCCAAAAACATCTATCATGATTAAACACTAGAATGCATCCTTCACATTCCTTTACAATAGATCATGATACCTCATTAGGCTAGGTAGGGTCTAAGAGAGGTCTAGATGTAGACTTGGGTTGAAGGTCTTAGCCCTATAGGGTCACTTTAAAACACTTCTAAGTGTATCCACACCTCATAATCATGATCATAAAACCTTCATAATATCTCACATTCCTAGGATCACTCACCTCATTATGTCACCATATTATAGCTTCACATGTTATGACTAGGCTCAAACTTATAATTCACTTGACACCTTGACATATTCCTTCCATGTCATGACCTCAACAAAATAATAAACAAGTAGTCATAAGATAATTTGACATGTACCTTCATGTAACTAAAATACATTATATGACTTTAAATGATCTCTTTCCTTTAAATGCATCTTATCACATGGCTTACCCCAAAACTCTTCATACACTATGCATCCTATGCAAACATTAGTTGTCTTTAAATATCTTCCATGATTTATACCTTCCATTTTTATATCACTCCACCATGCTACCTGTATATACCTTCTCACAAGGTCTAGACTAGGCTTTAAAAGATACCTTGAATATGCTCAAACCTAATAACCTCAATGATATCACTCAAGCTAACATAAGAACACTCATATCACTTCTCTCATACAACAACACTCTTTCAAACTTCTTGACATAAATCATTGCCAACTAACCTTATCACTGCCAACTAACCTTGATCTCAACAACACTCTTGAAGACCTAGTAGTCATCATACCTTCAAAATAACCTTGTCACATCAATATTACAATCTCATACCTCAAATATCACTCACCATGCATCTTCACTAGATGTACATTGACATCAATAACATCAACCTTGGCATCAATGATAACACTTCTCAACATGGGGTATCAAGGTCTTGCCCAAATTTAGCTATTGACCCCTTTTTCCCATTGATTTTAATTGGTATTCACATGTCAATTAACTAGTGTTTTTAAAGTAAAATCAATCACATAATGGTCTCCATAAGAGATCATAAGCTCTTGTACTATATATAGGCTCTATAGATGAAGGCATATATAACCCAAAAACCCTAATTTCCTTACTATAAGTAGACATGATCACCCTATGTTAGATAGTATCACAAACCCTCTAGTTTCTTCATCTTAACATTATTTTTCAAGCCCAGATATACTTCTATAATCCTGATTCCAGTCATCAAAGCTCTCTACACAACAAGTTTTAGAACTTTATTCCTCCCAGAGGCATAGTTTTTAGTAAAGTCTTTGTTTTCTTCTTATACATTTCTATTTTTATTAACTTTATAGAATATAGTAATTTCAAATAAATTAATGTTATCATTTTTATATTATTCTCTTTATTTTTCATAATAATGTTGTCATTTAGGTTTTTCATAAAAATCCAAAGTTTGATAAAAACATTTTGGTGAACATGTTTACTATTTGAATATTGTCAAACCTTTATCATAGATGTTTTTAGGGTTTGTATACTTATTGTTGTTATTTAAATTAGTTATTTTAGAATTTTTAGATCTATTAAATTTTATAACACTTGCACTAGTCTATCATCTTACTTTTGGTAGCATGCAAATTCAAATAATTGTGTCTTCTTACTTTAACCACTATACCAAATTCAGCTCTTCCCAAGCCATATATTTTTAAAAGTCAATTAATCAATCCAATAATCGTAGATCAAGGAAAAATATTTGATCACACAAATAATATGTAATTATAAGGATTTATATCATAGAATAAGGATATGCAAGATGATTTTATCGATATAGTTAGAGATCAACTTAATAAATCATGTGATGGATAATCATCTGATAATTCTAACCCTACACCATCTATGGATAAAAACTTTATACCACCACCATAATGGGAAAAACTTCAAAGATTCAATAAATTACCATGCCAATTCTTACTCCATCATTGGGAAAACCACCTTTGGTTAACACACACTTCTCCACTCCAGATTTACAATCCTTTATGCAAGAGATTTAATATCTACAAACTAAAGTGTTACATTTAGATCAAGGTGATTTAAAACCTAATGAGGCACTAGATTTTCATATCTTACTACACACTCCACTAGCATATCATATAGTAGTATATCCTTTACCTATAGAATTTTTGACACCCATGTTGAGCATTGTTCCTATTGTTGAGGTTTGGCATTGATGTTGTCATTGATCTAAAAGGTTTTTGAGAAGGTTGATATCATTTTTTTTGTTGTTGATTGTCTTTGATGTCTCAATGGTGCTAGTGAGTGTTGTATTGTAACAAGCTAAAGTGTTTAAGGCTAGTTGGCATCATCATGAGGTCACAATTCTTCATGAGGTCATTAAAAAGTGTATCTATAAGAAGAGTATTGATAAATGTAGCAGCTATTATGAGAGTGTAAAACAAGATTGGTATATGTTATTATGTCTACATGAGTGATGTGAATGTTATCATGGAAGGTCCTTATTGTTAAAGTTGTCCAGTGTTTGAGCTTAGTAGTGCTTTGAAAAGGTATGTGCATAGGATGCTTAGTATTATACATGAAGAGGCATGATGGCATGATGATATAAGGTTCTAGAAGGATTTTTGACATTTTTTAAGCATGTGATTGAATTATTAAGAACTTTAAAATAGGGTTCAAGGTTAGTTTAAGGCCTAATGAGGTGTGAAGACTCAATTTTAGAAATCAAGGTGGTGATAACATGGCCTAATAAGGCACGAGGTTTAGTTTCCAAGGAAATTATGCATAGGTGAGATTTTTTAGATGTATGATATTTTATCTCAGGTGTATTCATGAAGTTTTAGGTAAAATTTTAAAGGTTAAGGAAATAAAAGGTGTTTTTAGGTACACACTTTATAAGGCATGTCAACATGGTAATCATACTAGAAGAAGGTTCAAGTCCAAGGAGTACTCTACTAAAATAATTTTGGAGTTAATACACATTGATCTCTGTGGACCTAAAATAATCCAAAGCATTCAAGTAGATAGTTAATTCATGTTACTCATAGATGACTACACAATAACGACTTGGGTAGCATTCTTGAAAGAAAAATTAGAATCTCTTGACAAGTTCAAGGCATTCAATGATCTTTTTGAGAATGATAAGAATGGGAAGATCAATTATCTAAGATATGATACAAGAGGATATTTTTGGTCTAATTAGTTTGATGACTTATATGAGTTCCATGAGATAAAGAGATAGTTTTCAGTAGCTAGGACACCCCAACATAATGGGGTAGTGAAAGGAAAGAATATGATAGCTTAAGAGGTGGAAAGAACTATGCTAAATGAATCAAAGTTAGCTGATGGATATTAGAGAGAGGTAGTGAGCATTGTAATATACATCTTTAATAGAGGATAGATAAGGACCAATGGAAACAAGACCCCTTATGAACTATGAAAAGGTATACCTACTAATGTGAAACACTTTAAAGTGTTTGGGAGTAAATGTTTCATCAAAAAAGATGAGGAATACTTAGGTAAGTTTTATTTTAGGTATAATGAAGGTACATTCTTAGGATACTCATTAGTGAGCTTAGCCTATAGATTTTATAATAAGAGGTTGTAGAAGATAATGGAAAGCATCAATGTGAATATTGATAAAATAAGGAAATCACACTCATAATCAAAGGATATATCAAAGAATCTAGACTTAAATAATGAAGAGAAAATAATAGAGGTTGATCAAGAAAAATAAAAATTTGAGGAGAGACAAGACTCAAAATTCCCCTCAAGATAGATTCAAAGAGATCATCCTAAATCATAAATCATTAAAAATAAGGATGTAGGTATGAAAACAAGGAAAAGACTAGTAAGCAACCTAAATACATATAATGTTTCTCTATTGTCAAAAATTAAACTTAAGAACCTTATAGAATCAAGGAAAGACAAATTTTGGATAAGTGTTATGAATGAGGAGTTAGACCAAATAGAGAAGAATGAGACTTGGGAACTAGTTCAAAGGCCTAAAGACAATAATGTCATTGACAAAAAATGGTTTCTAGTTGAAAGAAGATGGAGAAGTCACTAAGAACAAGGCTATATAGGTATGTAAAGGATATACACAATTTGAATGGGTATACTTTGAGGAGACCTTTGCACTAGTAATAAGATTAGAATCCATTAAATTATTTCTAGCATACACAGGATTCAAAGTGTTCAAGGTGTACTAGATAGATGTTAAATCTACCTTTTTGAATGGGAACTTGAAAGAGGAGGTTTACATAGAGCAACCTGAGGCATTATCACTATTAGGTGATAGGGTATATGTTTTAAGATTGAAAAAGACTCTTTATGGTATAAATCAATCTCCTAGAGCTTGGTATGCTAAGTTAGATAGGTGTCTATTAGATTAAGGTTTCAAAAGAGCAGTTGTAGATAGTAATTTATATATAAAGATAAAAGATGACCATAAATTTATAGTAGTGGTCTATGTGGATAACATATTCTTTAGTGGAAATAATGAGAACATGACCAAGGCCTTTGTAGACGTTATGAAGAAAGAGTTTGAGATGTCCATGCTAGGATAACTATCATTCTTTCATGGGTTAAAAATTAGTCAATCTAAAAAAGGTATATTCATTCGACAAGCCAAGTACATAAGAGAGCTGTTGAAGAATTTTGAGATGGAATATTTCAAGGTAGTTAGTAAACCTATGATTATTGGGTGTAAGTTGAGCAAGGAAGATGAGTCTCAAATCTCAATCAGACATCATATAGGTCAATGATTAGAAGTTTACTATACACCATTACATCTAGACCTAACATCATACAAGTAGTTCGTCTTATGGGAAGGTTTCAAGAAATACAAAGGAAAATCATCTACAAGTAGTCAAAAGGATACTCATGTATCTCAAGGGGACTATGGATTTTAGGTTGTGGTATCCAAGGAGCAAGGAGTTCAATTTGATAGCCTATATAGATACAAACTGGGAAGGAAGTCTAGATGATAATAAGAGTACTAGTGGAGGAATTTTATTCTTAGGTAGATGCCTAGTTTCATGGATCAACAAAAATTAACCATTTGTATAATTATCTACTTGTGAAGCTAAGCACATTGCAATATCTTCATGTTGCACTCAAGTCCTATGGATGAGACAAACCTTAAAAGACTACAAGGTGGAGTATGATGGTCTTATCCCTATTTATTATAATAATACAAATGTTATAAGTATCTCAAAAACCCCTATCATGAACTCATAGACTAATCACATTCCCATTAGGTATCATTTTATAAGAGATTGGGTAAGTGAACAAAGTGTTAGATTTGAATATGTTTCTACATAGGATCAAATTGTAGACATTATAACCAAACCACTTCCAAAGGAAACATTTTAACACTTAATATAATAATTAGGTGTAATTCCTACCCCTAGTAATCATTGAGGAAGCCAAGTACTTAAAGGGAGGTAATAAATTGGTTCATTAGCTCTAAGATCATTTTAGAAGTGTCATGACGGTATGCATGGAGATAGGGGGAGCATTTTTGTATTATGACTCATAAACTCATAGTATTATGTGTTGAGTGTTTTGGTTACAAGGAGTGTGATCCAAGAAGTTATAGGCATCTCTTCATCATTTATGTCAAAGGGAGAGAAAGTTCAGAATGAGGGAGAATTTTCTTGTTGAGAGAATGTTTAGAGAGTGTTTGCCATCAATGACAAAAGGGGAGATTGTTGAACATTGTCATTGATATCAAAGGTGCATCTTGTGAAGGATGATGTCAAATCTAACTAAGCCTAGTTTGGAAGTGTGTGATTCATAGGATAGTGTTGTATTGAGATAATTTGAAGACAAATAATGGTTTATTTTCATGAAAGTATAGGTAATTGATGTCAAGATTGCTATCAAAGGTATTTAGGTGCATGAAAGAGAGATGTCAAGTTATATGATTCTTGTTCATATGGTTTTAGGTCTATATGAGGTCAATGAAGTTTGTTATCATTGAAAAGAGAATGGTGAAATGATATGAGTGTGTTTTTATGTCTTATTTTTTCTTATTTGATGTTTTGTTAATTTCATGACATATAAATAACATGTTAAGGGGTTGAGTGCATTTAAATCTTGAGCCTAATCATGGTATGGTGAATGTATGAGCTGGTGTCATGATGAGATGAGTGATCTCATGCATGTGAGAGGTTGTCAAGGATGTGTGAGATTCATAATAAGGTGTATAATCATCCATGAGAGTCTCAAGGTGAGACTATAGGACCAAGACCTTCAGACCAAGTCTACACCTAGACCACTCTTAGACCCTACTTGACCTAATGAGACATGAGAATCAAATTTCAAGGTGAATGTATGAAGGAGAGCATGGATATAGATAATTAAAGTTTTTTTAAGAGTGATCATGAAGTGTGAGGTCATGGTTTTCAATAAAAGTAATGGAAAGTGGTTTTGAGGTCTCTCGAGTGCATAGAATGAAGATATGCAAACCTGATAATAACTTTCAGGTGTTCATTGGCATGTGTAACCTCTACATGGAAACCTATTATATTAAGGAGAGATGGGGAAGGTTATTATATAATATCTCCAATAATTGGTTTTGTATTTAAGGTTTATTCCTTTATGAATTATTGTTAACACCAAAACTTGTGTTAAACCTCCCTAAAACCCTAATAAGGACCTGATGTGGGATATCTTGTTCAAAAAAGCTAATAATGGTCTCAAATGACTATTAAAACTATTGGATCATGTATTAAACTCTCCTAGGTACATATAGGTGGTGGTGATTATTCAAATGAGAGATACAATGTGTAGATATAGGTTTATTTGTGAATAATTTATTTTAGTAGTCAAAAATTGCATTGGTCAAGAAAATCAAATGGATGGAAGAAGAAGATAGAGACTCATACTACATGTCAGACTAGGTAGAGAGTTTGAAGGGTAAATTAAAGGTTAGAATGGTGAGTAGAGATTATAAAATCTCCATAATTATCATGTTAATCTTTATATATTTTTGACAATATAAAGTAAGCATAGGGAAGGTCCTAACTAGGTAACTTATAGTCCATAGTCAAAACCCTATAGACAATTTCTCTTCCAAATTTTTCTTAAAGTTTAATGCCTTTGGGGGTATAATAACCTAATAAAAGGCCAATTTTTTCATACATATCATCCTTATGGTTTGTATAAACCCATCCAATATTTTTTTTTGTCTAGATAAATAGGGGAAGTGCCCTCTATTTTATCTTAGACAGAGGGCACTTCCCTTGAGTGCAAACTATCAATTTTAAGGGAGGAGGGTGATAAGGTGAGATAAGTTATAATTTAACCTTTTAATAAGGTGTAAAAAGATTAATTACATCTAGTTAGACATAAAATATCTTTCACAAAGGGAGGAATCTTAATAGGATGACCTAGACTCTCAAACTTACAGGCAGGCCTACTAAGCACGGTTAGGTCTAGATTTCAATTGATAGGTCACTTTAATTTCTAACTTTAGGAAATAATTATAATGGATTGTATAATGATTATAGGGTCATAATAGACATCTATAAGCTTGTGGATGGTATACAAATCATAAGGAGATCCACTTTTGGCTTAAGACTATCTCAGGCCTATAGGAAATAGAGAGAGGAGATCGATATATTAAATTGAGTTGCTCACGTCTACTTAGACATTATGAATAAAAATATAAGAAGATTGTAGATGTTAAAAAGGGTCTTGAGTTTCATTATTTTGAAATTGGTTTGTGATTTTAATGTTGCATCTTTATGAATGAACATTTAGATCAAAAGTGACTAAAAACCATTATAAACCTTGGTTCTAGACCCGATGAAAAAAACAAGGTTAGAAGGCTATCAAGACAAGATGGAATGACCAATAAATTTCTTTAACCTTGTATAAGACTATTTTAGTGTCCTCTCCATACTATTGTACTATAAAAAATTATATAGATGGAGTATAAAATAGGGTTTTCTTGACTATTTTGTGCATTATGAAGGTTGTAGGAGGTTTCAAGAGATTTCAATCACATGGAATGGAATATTATGACTTAATATACCTCAAAATTTCAATTTAATTCCCTATAAAAACTCTTAATTTCCTCAATAAGAGCTCTCATCTCAGACAGTCAAAAATGGCATAGTGAACATAGTGGTGAGAAGTGTGAAAACTTCAAGTGGAAGTCCTTTTAAGATGTGCCTAATGCCTCTAAGTCCATAGAGGGTCTTTCCATATGTCATCCACTCCATTTTAATAATTTTCATGTAAAATTTATTATTTTTTGGAAGCCAAGTGTGAGGGATGACTGAAAGAGGAGTTTTATTTGAGTGTAATCAGTGAGCTTATTTTTAGATGACCTGGACTATAATTAATGCATGAATGTGCATGTCTGAAAGCCTTTCCTCTCATTCCAATTATAATACCTATCCCTAGTTAGTTTTGGGATGTTCAAATAAGTATAATAATGAAGGTAGTTTTATAAGCTAGTAAAGGGAATTTCATGCCACTTTTCATGAGTTTCATGACTTGGGAAGCCATTTGTCTATTCTAAAATTTTATGGTTCATTCCAAATCCTCTTCCCATGAAAATGTAACTCATTTTCTTATCTTGACAAGTGTCCTTGTGACTTTTGGACTTCTCTCTTATCCTCTCTCTCTCTCAAGTTTTATAATAATTAGCCATTTTGACCTTTGTAACTTATGCTCCACCTGAGTATGGTGAAGCCCTACTCATTTTTATTCCATGGATCAATAAATACTACTAATTTTTACCTATTTAATGAATATTCATAGTGTTCTCACTTATATGATTGATTTTTATTAGTGATGACTTGTCATTTCCTTAGCATTGTCATTTCATTCTTTCACCTATTTGTAGTTGGAAAGCTTCTTCTTGTAGGTCATGTGAAGTTTTCTATGAAGTGTCAAGGTTGAGTGAGTTATCTTATTTAATAGTGTCATTATGGACCTATTTTCTAGTCTTCCTAGCCTAAAAATGCATCCATAACCTCATAATTAAATATTAATGTGAGAAGATGTAAATTAGAGAATTTTATGTTTGGTTAGTACCTTGTTCTCATGTGTAACATGCATTTGGTTGGTAGTCATCAAATATTTTGGTGTATCACCTCCCTTAGGATAGTTTACTTTCAATTTTATCTCCCTTTTCCCTTGCAATTTTAGGTGTAGTAGTGATTTATAAGTAGTACATCAAGGGAGTTATCTATATCTAAAGATTCACCTCATTCTTAGGCTCACCCATAGCCTAGAGTTATTTTAATTATGTTACTTTGATGAGGAGAGATGAGACATATCCTCAAAGGGTGAAAATATAAGTGACAATAGTTTTTGTCATGATTGATGGGACTCTTAGTCTAAGAAGTTGAAATATTTTTGGTGTTGTCTTTTAACACATCAACCTTTGGAGGCATCTATCTAAACATTAGTGGTGACTCTGAGATTACATCAGCTGGTCAAGTAGCCTAGGAAATCCTTTTAAATATTTATTATAATCATTCCTTGTGTTCTTGATTCTTAATGAAGTTTTATGGTTGACTATGGTTTTGAGTACTATTTTACAGAAGTTGGTGAGGTATATCAAGCCTATGAAACTCTATATCAGCCTTGTTATGATCCCTACTAGCTCTAATATTATTCTTACCAAATCTAATATGATCCTTATCAACCCTATAACTAGCCTTGTCATGAGTTTTATCAATCCTATAACTAGCCTTCTCAATATAGTGTTCTTCCAAGTCACTCCTCTAATCAGTCCATTTCAACTTTTAAGAAAACACTATTAGGATATGATAAGTACATGTTAGATCTTGACACACTAAAGGGACATGGTCAAGATATTCCTAGTCATTTCATTCATAAGGTGAGATATGCATTAGATCTAGTTAAAAGAGAATAGAAACCTATTAAGAGATCCAATTAGCAAAGGCTCATAAGTGAGATGTTAAATTTGAGTGGTTGAGTTTCATCCTTAGAATCTAGGATAAAAATTCATGATAAGTAGCCTCACCAAACCTATTATCCTTCATATACACTTCCCAAATATTTCTATCAATCCTACTTGACCTCTATTCATGAGCCCAATCAAGCTTATCAAATCCATCTTTATCCCAATCAACTAGAAGAGAGAGTTGGGAATAAAAACCTTATTTTTGAAGTAAATGTTGATAGGTAGATTGAGTTCAAAAATAATTAGATGCATCAATCCATATCATAAAAAAATAATTGGAATTTAATTCCTCATTACCCTCTCTTATTGCATTCCCACCTCAAGAAGTGACCTCTAGATATGAAATCCCAAGTTGGAGATAAGGTGGAGAGTTCAAGCCTAAAGAGATCCCAATTTTCTTGAACACTTCATCCACTCCTCAATTACATAACTACCTTAATAAGAGACTCATAATCCTAAGATCATAATATAGAATAAGATAGTGGAATCATGGGGAAAGAAATAGGATATAATATTCCTTGATAACGAGTGTGAAGTTGAGAAAGAGATTGATCCTATGCAAGTCCTTTCCACCTTTCCTCAAGAGGCCTCTTATGTTCCATGTCAGCCCTATTTTACTCTTTATCATCATGAATATGCCTATAAAATTCAAGAGATACTTTTCCAAGAGAACCTATCCAAGCAAATTGAATAATTAGAGTTGAGAATGAAATTGTTGAGTCAAGGTGTGATGGAAGGTTTAGACCAAAAAGAAGATCCTATGCCTAAAAACACCCCATATAACCTCCCTCAAGAGATTTTTCAAGCTAAATGAGATGTGAATGAAGTTATTTTCAAATGTAAGTAAGAAAACCAAGATATTTTATCCTAAGGTCTGCCTCCCCTTCCTCAAGAGCTTCTAAAAGGATCCCCTACCATTCATTCTCAATCTGATTTTGAATCCTATGTTCTACCTCCATCAACTAGTTCAGCATGTCCTCAGCCCATCACCCTTTTCCTTTATGGACCTATTGTATGGGAACCTAAAGAGGATAATTTAGTTGAGGAAAATTCAAAACTCTTTATTGAAGAAATCATATCTCCTTGGTATCCTCATTAGGCTAAGTCACCTGATTTTAAGATGCCTAGTCTTGGCATCACCAAGAAAGAGAAGGAGATTAAAAATAGTAAAGCCCTTGAGAAGCAAAATCAGGTTAAGATAGCTGAGATACAAATTGAGAGTCCTCAAGAGGTCTTAAATGTTGAGTAAGGGGTGATTCCTTGTGTTAAGTCTTCTTGTTTGGTTGACATTGAAGAATGCCTTTTTTGTGTCCAAGAGGAAATATTGGATGAAGTCATTTTGGATTCTAAAAATGAAGACAAAAGATCTTCTCTTGTTTTTCCCCTTCATGATTTTGATCAAAGAGAAGATGAGGACTTGTGGCAATAATTTTAAAACATTTACAATGAGTTCAAGTCTCTCAAGGGGTCTGAAAATTCCTTAGAGTTGATTATAAGTGATGGTAAGAAAGATGAAATTTTTAAAAATTTCATAAAAGAGCCAAAGCAAATTTAATCTCAGCCTTTGGAGGTTAAAACAAGATTCTATTGGCCTCAATATTCCAAGGAACAAGAAACCATTCCTATTGAAACCATGCCTATAAAGAAGATGCAAGTTGATTATGAGATGAAGAGTGGGAAGCAAGATGAGGTATGTGTATAAGGACAATAGGAATAAATTTACATTGGGGACCTATTTTAAGATGGTCTACTTGAGAGCATAACAAGTGAAGTGCCAAGAAATAGGTCTGATCTATCAAGTGTCCAATCTAAGGAGTAACATGCTTGGCACTATCATTCATCTCATGAAGAAGGAGATGTAAGAAACTTTATTTTTTATCCTAGAAAGGGAGGTATTCTTATTGTTAATTGTACATAGTGGTTTGTTTTCTTATTTTCCTAAGTGTTTTGATAGCATGTGTGTGTGTGTGTGTCTTGTTAGTTTGTTTGCTTTGTTTTGTGTGTGTCTTTTGTTTTGTGTGTTTGAGGTAGTCAAGTGGTCTTATATTGATCAAATATTGTGGTCAATAGTCAAATGTATCCTTGTTTTATTTTAGACTTTAGATGACTCCCTAAGCCCAATGGACTGATAAGGCTACTGATCTTTAGCATAGTAGGCATGCCACCCCTATGAGTCACCAATTTGTTAATCAAATTTGGCCCTAGAGGTCAAATTGGGGCCCCTATAGAAAAAAATAGATATTTAGATATTTTTAGGGGTATAATATTATGTTATAGGGTGTATTATAATATATTTGATGTCATTTTATATCATATTAGCCTTGGTCATTAGTCTTATTAGTCAATATATCCTTTTGAGTCACTTTGGGGATCAAAAGAGGGCATTAAATGATTTTTATAGCCTCCTTTGGAAGTTTGAAGGTTTAAAAAGGATTATATAATGTCCCATGTGTCTTCATATGTCTTAATTAGCTATTATAACTAAAAAGTGCTAGGTTTTTCATAAAAAAGGGTACTTTTCTTGGAAAAAATGAGAATTGAATGAGGTGTCTAGAATTATACAAACTCCTGTAGTTAATAATTTTTAGGAGTGTCCCTTGGTATTATATACACTCATTATAGTGATAATTTTGATTAAAAACTTAAAATAATCAATAAAACTACTTCTCTCTCTTTTCACTAGGCTTGCTAAACAAAAATGGTCTTCATGTTTGTACTTGGTACGGTCAACAAGAGAGGTTTAAATAAAAATGATCCTATAGGTGTCCTCTACACTCAATCATATTCAATTTTATGTTTGGTTTTAGATTAATGGTGGTTTGTGCTTTATTAATCATTCCTAAGAAGTTAGACTATCTAATTTACTTGTTAACCTATGCACCGTATAGGTTTTACCTTGGTTTGGACAAGTCCATAAAATTGACTTGTTGATCTTGTTTCAAAATTATGTTGTATCCCTCATAAAATGATAACCATTCTTGGTTTCATGTTTTAAAATGTTTTGATGGGCCAAGTATCTCAGGTTGCAAGAGAAGACACTTTTTGTGTTGTTAATTGTTTCCCACCACGTCTAATACCTTCAAGTCTTGGTAATGGTGTCAAAGAATATTTATGTCTTGTGTCCATGTTTCAAGTGTTGTTTATTTTCATTATAAATTCATTCCCTAATTCATCTTCATGGTTTGTAGTCATATACCACATAGACACATAGTTTATCATTGGAGTGTGCACCTATAGGTGCTTGAAAAGAAAATCATGTTGAAATCAAGATTTCTTAACTTTACCCAAGCCTTCAAAAGTTTTAGAGGATATATGTTAAAATTATTAGGTATAATTGTTTTTCAAGGCCCACACATGATACATGGTTCCAACTCATTGTCTACTGCATACATGAAAATGTTCATCTATACATGATACTTCATGAGGATTAATCATGTTGTAAGGATGTATCTAAGCTAAATAGGATCCTTGATAATGAAAGGAGTATATTTTAAACTTTTTAAATGTTATAAACTACATTGAAACCTAAAAATCATACACATTTCTTATAAGACCATCTACTACATGTGCATTAGAATAACCACCTATATATGGTACCATAGAGAGGAGTCTTTTTGAAGTGTTGAAACAAGTGATGAGTTTCTCCTTGGGATCTTACTGTGTTGAGGATATTATATTAATATCATTTAAAGTGATAAATTTATAGGAAATTTGAAAATCACCTTCAAACTTAATGACTATAGGTTTAGGGATCAAATCCCTAAAAGTATAGAACAGAGGCATAAAGCCATTTTGGTAAAATCATACAATAGGGTTATAAGGAATTTTGAGGAATTTAAATGTACATCTAAAATATATATATTCAAGATGACTAATGGAAGGTCATTATTAAAAATCCTAAAGTTGTATATTTATGCACTAAACTCAATCAGTATTATCTATAGGTCTAAGCTATAAGAGAATCCTCCATCTAATGTTGCAATACCAAACCATGCCTCTATGACTAAATAGTTTTTTATGGTTTAATAAATCATTATCAATCCAAGGGTTATGTAAATAAGGTTTTAATTATATTTTATATCTCCCATTCACACCTACAGGGGTGTCTTAAGCCTTGAAATACCCACCTACAGTAATAAGTAGGTGAAAGAATGCTTAGGAGTAACAACTCAATAGGGTAGAAGATTTGAGGATGAATTTAAGTGTTTTGAGAGGGTAATAGGTTTAAAATTAGTATAAATACCACCAAAATAAGTTTATATGTAGTGTTTTATCCTTAAGATATACCTACAAGTGCCTTACCTATAGGCTATTCATCTACAGTTGACTACTCACTCCCACATATTTCATAGCAAGGACTTAGGCATGAAGGTAACATATTTATTAATATAAGTGACTCTCAAAATACTCCCAAGGAACATGTGAAAAAAATTACAAAGGGAAATGTGCACTTACAAGTCCTCTTGCTCCAACAAAGTCAACTGTTAACTATTATAGGTAGTGAGCAGGAGATGATTTAATGATTAACATAGCTTGAGTATGAAGTGGATAGACCTAAAAAATATAAAATGACTCCAAGGGGTTATAAATAGTTTGTATTCATTATATTTTAATTTAATTCATGCAAATAACACCTACATGATCTCTAAATGAGCAAAATAGAATCAAGGGAAGCACTCAGTGTTGACTAGGCAAAGAGTATGAAGGGTACATGAAAGGTGAAAGTGGTGAATAGATATTATAGCATCTCCATCATGATCATTAAAATATTTGTATATTTTTGAAAATATAAATCAAGCATAGAGAATGTCTTAACTAGGCAACCTATAGTCCACAATCAAAACCCGTAGATAATTTCTTCTCAAGTTTTTTTAAAGTTTTCATGCATTTGGGGGATCTAATGACCTAATAAAAGGCCCATTTTTGGTTTAAAAAACATATTTATGGGTTGGATAAACCCATCCAACATTTTTTTTGTCTAGACAAATATGGGAAGTTCCCTCTATTTTGTCTGAGATAGAGGGCACTTCTCTTGAGTGTAAACTGTTAGTTTTGAGGGAGGAGGGTGATAAGGTGAGATAAGGAGCTGAGTGAACATTTCAAGAAGGTGTGGGAAGTTTAATGACATATAGGCAAACATAAAATACTTTACATAGAGGGAGGAATCCAAATAGGATGACCTAAACTCTGAAACTTGTAGGCAGGCCTATTAGGCATAGTTAGGTCTAGATTTCAATTGATAGGTCACTTTCATTTATAAATTTAGGAAAACATTCCAATGGATTGGAGAACTATTATAGGTTCATAATATACATGTATAATATTTTTTAAGGTATATAAATCATAAGGATATCTAATTTTTGCTTAAGACTATCTCAAGCCTACAAGAAATGGAGAGAGGATCTCGATATAGTAACATTAGTTGCTCACATATCCTTAAACAATATGAATGGAAATATAAGAAGCTTTGAGGTGTTACCAAGGGTGTTGAGATACATTCTTTTTAAATTGGTTTTTTATTATAACATTTCATCTTCATGAATGAACCTTAAGAGTAGAAGTGACTAAAAACCCTTGTAAACCCTGGTTCTAGACCTGATGGAAAAAAAAGGTTAGAAGGCTATCTAGACAAGAAGGAATGACCATGAAAGTGATTTAACCTTTCATAATACTCTCTCAATCTCCTCCCCATCCAAAACATTATATGGATGGAGTAAAAAATAGAATTTTCTTGACTATTTTTTGCATTTTTAAGGCTATAAGAGGTTTCAAGAGATTCCAATCACATGGAAGGGAATATTAGGACTTAAGATAACTCCTTGAGTCAATTTAATGCCTCATAATAACTCTTAAGTTCCTTAATAAGATTACTCATCTTATCTAATCAAAATTTGCATAGTGAACATGGTGGTAAGAAGTGTGAAAACTTCAATTTGAAGTCTTTTTAAGATGTGCCCTATGCCTCTAAGGCTATGGAGGGTATTTCTACATGTCATCCACTTCCTTTTATAAATTTTCATGGAAACTTGATGTATTTTTGGAAGCCAAGTATGAGGGATGACTAAAAGAGGACTTTTCTTTAAGTGTAGGTAGTGATAGCTCATTTCCAAATGATTTTAGATGACTAGGACTACAACCAATACATGGAGAGGCATGTCTTAAATCCTTCCTTCTTTTTTTAAGAATTAGACCTATCCCTAGTTAGTTTTGGTATGTTCAAATGGGGGTGAATAATGAAGGCAATTTTTTGAGCCAGTAAAGGGAATTTCATGCCACTTTTCATGAGTTTCATGACTTGGGAATCTACTTTCCTCTCCTAACCTTGCATGGTCCATTACACATCCTCTTCCCATGCACATGTAACTCATTTTCTAAACTTTAAAAGTGTCTTCATGACCTTTATACTTCTCTCTTCTCCTCTCTCTCTTAAGTTCTATAAGAAATAGCCATTTTGGCATTTTTAACTTATGTTCCACCTGAGTATGGTGAATCCTTACTCATTTACATACCATGTATCAATAAATACTAATAATTTTTACCTCTTCCATGAATTTTCATAGTGTGTTCACTTGGATGATTGATTTTGCTTAGTGATGACTTATTGTTGCCTTGGCATTGTTGTTTCATTCTCTCACCTAATTTTAGTTGGAAAGCTTCTTCTTGTAGGTCATGTGAAGTTTTATAGTAAATGTCAATGTTGAGTGAGTTAGCCTATTTAATAGTGTCATTGTAGACCTCTTGTCTAGTCCTTCTATCCTAAACATTCATCCATAACCTCATAATGAATTATTGATGTGAGAACATGTAGATTGGAGTAGTATATTTTTGGTTAGTCCCTTTTTCTCATGTGTAAAATGTATCTAGTTAGTAGTCATCAATTAATTTAGTGTACCACCTCCCTTAGGATAGTTTACTTTTAGTTTTCTCTCCCTTTTCCTTTACAAGTTTAGGTGTAGTAGTAATTTACAAGTGGTAAATCAAGGGATATATCCATATCTAGAGATTCACCCCATTATTAGGCTCACCCATAGCCTAAATTTTTTTAAATTGTGCCACTTGGATGAGGAGAGCTTAGACACCTCCTAAAAGGGTGCAAATCCAAGTGACAACAATAAGGTCATGAGATTGGTTTGAAAGACCAATATTTTTCTATTAGACCATATGATTTTTATGTTTGAGGATGTTATAAATATGTTATAAAATATTTTTAATGAATCATAAGTCTTTAAAAGTGTTTACATAGGTTTTGGAGGTCTAAGTCACCATGACTATGTTTTGAGGTAAATTGGTAGTCCTCAGTGAGTAAGTTGTAGAGATGATTTTGAAGCCTTAAGCTCTAAGTGAAAGTTTATAATAAATTTATAATGAAATTGAGTTTATTTATATTGTGTATATTAATTTTATTGATCATTTTTTAATTTATTAAGTGTGTTTGAGCTTCAATATTGAAAGTTTTACTTTTTAGTATACATAAATCTAATAATATTGAGTACTTTTGAGGATTTTCCTAAAGTGGTTGAACCTAAAAGGTGTTATGGAGCTTAAAGGATGTTGGATAAGGTATATTTGTATGTGTGAAAATTTTATACCATATATTAAGGTATTTTTTTTTCAAATGGATAAAATGGTAACATGTTATTAGACAGACCTAATGCAATTAGGTCTCCATGAGACCTAAAAAATAAATGAGGCCTAATTGAGCCATGATAAACCAAAATGGACTTAAATGTAATTTTAATATTTTTTTATTAAATTTAATAATACCTATTATATGTAATACCCAAGAGGTTAAGGGTCTGTGGCTTACTAAGTGGTATATGAACAAGGAATGGTATATAAACAAGGTAGATTTAGGCTTATTTGAGGAAGCTAAGAGGAAGCAAAATGGATTGATAAATAAATGAGCCTAAATAGGTTGGGTAACATGTTTTAAACCCTAATTATATTATATAATCATTTCATTAAGATCATAGATGTGTTTTATAGTTTAATATCAAGGTCACATGACCTATTTAGTCTTGAAGAGGGCTAATTGAGTGAAGAAGCTTAAAGGCAGTTTTGAGAGAGATCAAGTGGAGTAAAAATAAAAGGGTGATCATTATCTATTGAGAGGATATTATAGTTTCATCATATATGTTTTTTTAATTTATGACATTAGATATATCATATGGATAGCTAAGTGGAATATTGGAAGAAAGAAGGTTGACTGGCTAACTTGGTACTTGGTCAAAGAGGGAGTTAAAGCTTCCTTAAAAGTTAGTGCTTTTAGAATTGGTCTTGGATACCTTAGTTAATATTAAATATTTATTTTTACATACCTTATAGTTTTATTATTTAAAAATATTACTTTGATTGAGTTGGTGTTTTTTCATAAGGGTTTGTATCCTCCTAGCAAGTGGGTGCTTGATAAATTTTAGGTTGGTGTTTTATGTTGGGTTAGTTATCAACTAAATTTGATACATTTTATTATAGGATAGTTTATCCAATATTTATTTCAATTAATTTTATCCCCCTTGAGGGTTTCCCACATTATCTTGTTTCATGCTCATGTGATTGGTTCTTAATGCATGGTTAGATAACTATGTTGCTTTCATAGTTCATATATGAGTAGATGTAATTAATTGAAAGTGTTTTGAAGATTTATTCACCCCCCACCTCAATAATTATTATTCAAAAAAATTCATCACCAACATAATAACATATATAACTCTCAATGGCTTCCTTCCTAATATACTTTTTAGTCTTCATCACCATGAAATCTTTTTAAGAACTTGGAGGCTTGGAAACTAGGTATTGTAATCCTCAAAATTGTTTATACCTACATGTGATCTTGGGTTATTTTAATCTTCTATAAACCATTCCTTATGTTTTATAAATCTTATGAGATCATTGACTAACCTATCACTAGATTCTATAATCCCCTTTGGGATAGTTTAGGTTACCTTATGCATCATAAAGGGAATATAAATCTCATTTTTTAGTACACATCATCATATTTCAACTATGAAATTTTATAATGTCTCAAAAAACTTTTAATCTACCCATATACCTAAAACCATAATAATAATCATAGCATATATCATTGTTATGAAGTACAAGAGGATAGAGGGATTCTTGGGAGGATGGATGGCTATTGAAAAGTGTGGTGTGACTTATGGAACCCCTTGGTTAGAATTTTAACCTTTATTTAGAGGCTCTTAATATTCCTTCAATTATCATGGAGTTCACTTGTTATAGTTTGAAATCATATAATATTCCCCTCTCATTACATCATCAAGACTTAATGGAGTATTAATCACCATGGCACTCCTAGTTAGAAATGATATTACTCCATATCTCCTATAACTTTATCTCTTGTTATTATTCAAAAAACCTACATTTTTTATGTCCCTTATCTTATAAATCCAACTTCTCTCTTTCTCGATCTCTGACTATAGCAACCTACATTACTTAAAGTCCTATATCATCATTATAAACCTTGATGGAGACATCTAAGATCATTAATACCTTGTTCTCATTTTTATAATTGTATTGAACCCATAAATAACCACGATCCACAATGATACTAATTGGTAGGTGCCTTTGAGGACCATTCAAGATGATTTGGACAAGTTTACCAATTGACTTGTAGCCCTATACCTTCATTTTATCCTTGTACAGAGCTTATCCACTTGATTGG
>JARHVA010002488.1:2355000-2522500 GCA_037957365.1 Torreya grandis
TGATTTATTTTGTATGAAAAACCTAAAAATCCATGTTTTTATGGAATATAATTGGCACAATTTTCAATTTTTTATGTTATTAGGGTAGACTATACATCCTCAACACCTCATTATGATGAGAGTTGCATACATAGTATTTACAAGTGAAGCTAGTATGAGTGTAAGTGTAGCTAGTATGAATACTAGTTTTAGTGATTTGAGTGATGATTGATACTATACATATATTTATTCTAAGCCTATGATTGTTATAGATGATTGTATGAAGAATTAGGGTAGAATAAGGATTAATAACCTTGATTGTGCACAAATTATTCTAAGCTATTTTATGTTATTTGCATCTAATTTCCATCTAGTGATAAAGGGATAAAATTCATGTATAGATACTATTCTAGTGATCATGATGGTATTGAAAGAGGTCTAGGTCAATCTTAGGTGGTTAATTATTTTAAAATATATCATTTAGATACAAAATTAGGAAGGGAAAGTAGCACTCAAACTGTGACACTATAACCATTGGCACTACTGCCTGATTATGGTGCTAGTGTCCAGGTGGTAGAACATGAGACTAGGGGAAAAGATGCTAAGATGAGGGTTTGAGACTACTTTAGGGATGTTTAAGGACATTTTTGGATTTCATAAAGGCTAGATAAATGTCTAAATAGGCTCTAAGATAGGTCTTGGTCTAAGTTATGGATGGGTGGTCTTAAGTAAAAATCTTATAAATCAAGTGACATTTTTAGGTAACTATATTACCCCCATTTATTCTAAAAAAGCAACAAATAAAAAATATTATGATAAAGGAAAATAAATGTACCTAGACATACCTTTGAGGTGAATCCCATAAATCTGGATTTGAGTGTGTGAATCATATTCCATTGTCTATCCTACAAATGAAATGTCCATAAATCAATCCTCAGTTATGAGATATCAAAATTAAAGATAAAAATGAGTAAATATGAGAGAGAGAGAGAGAGAAATAATACAACTCACTAGGTACGTGAACCAAAGCATAAACCTAATGAAAACCTATGTGTGCATGTATCTAGTGATTAATCGATGAATAACTTAGACTAAGCTAAATTGTGTACTCAATCCCCATGTGTGGGTGGTTCAAGAACTCAATATAGTTTTAAATACATCATTTCCCACCCCTATATGGCTAATCATAATCTATGAATATCTTAGATTATACTGATGGTGTGTCCAACACTCTCATATAGGTGGATCAATAACTCAAGATGGAATTGAATCCATTATTTCCTTCCCTTATATAGTAGATGCATCTATAATTTAATTATGTAATGTATATAAAGATATATTACTATAATTATAATTGTATTTGTCAACTTTGTGTCCACTCAGGTATGTAGAATTCAAGGACTACTCGATAATTCCAACTACTATAGATGGAGTAAGGCATTAAATATATATTATGATGGCATGAATGGTGTTTAGATTAAGAAAATAAATAATTACATGAAGTTTGTCATTCCATCTGATCAACTAGAGTAAAAGTGAGCATATAGAAATAATGTGCCATAAACATGCCCCCAACTCTGATAGTTATGAATATGGATTCTAGATTAAGTTGTAATAATCTATATCTAAGCATTTAAAACTAAAATGGGCCTAATCATTCCATAAATGATGCTCCTAATTTGAGTAGGTTGGTATGAATCTATGTAAAACTAAGTGAAATTTGGTAATTTATAACTAAACCTATGCAAACCTAGACTATACCTATTGTAATTTTATGACCAATCTATAATTTTTTGAAACTAAGCTTACCAAATAGTAGTTCCATATCTATATAAAATCACTAATGGTGCTAATCTCCAACTTTGGGTGCTAATGTCTAACTGTACCAATCTCTATGTAAATAATATTGTTATATGTGTGACTATTTCCCACTGTGTTTTCCTAAAACCAATTTATGTATTTCATGTATGTGTGGTAAAAATACTATAAGTGCATTCATATATCTTTATCTCTATGACAAATCTCTGTGAATTCCCACTCTTTTGAGGGGATTTGTTAAACCTATGCAAGAATTGTCTTAAAAATAATCTTTGCAAGATGTGTGTTAGCCAGATAATATATGATATCTACATAATAAACCAATATAATATGCATACATGACATCAAAATATAAGATAATTTGTATGATCATGTATTATGTATGTTGGATATAACATTCACAAGGCTATCAATATAGATATAACAATGTAAGCATGTGTATGAAAAATAAATTTGATAAATAACCTGAGTAACTACCTAGGGGGTGGGGCATGATGTCCATAAAGTCACCCAAGGAGGAAGGGGAGATGTATGAGGTCCCTCATGGCATCTAAAACTAGATTTTAAAATAGGTAAGAGATAAGTATCATGGATATGAAATGAAAATAAAAGCATACATACAAAACACATGAGGTACATAAAATAAGACAAGAGGACATGATACAAGGGACATGGGCATATGCCACTAAATTAAATAAATCAAAACATACAAGGACATGTTAAAATGTCCACATATGCAAATAATAAGTAGGTTAGCATAGAGCCACATGGAAATACATATTCAAATGTCCACATACATAATCAATAAGGCACACACAAGGGCATGGTAATATATATAAAACATACATACTATGAAAGGAAGTGGTGTAGAGCCATAGAATAATGGCATATACAAATGCCCTTGAATAGAAGTAGAAGCAGAGAGACACAATGAAGTCTAAATTATGAAATATAGAATTAAAATTATGTATAAACATGTGGTACAACTCTATATAAGAGAAACTATGTACATAAATTGAGTCTAAATATTAATAGTTGTAAAAAACATTAGTGTAGTTTAGAATGATCAATATCAAGATGCATACATGTTAGATCTATGGTATAGAGAATATAAAAATATAACGTAGCAATCAAAAATATGTATAGGATGCCCCCAAATAGGCAAATGTGTCAAATGAGGAAGTTGTGTATGTGCTTTTAATGGGTAGATAGTATCAAATCTAGATTTTTGTGATGGAACTAATTCTGGTATCAATCTACAAACACTCGAGAAGAACAATTGAAGTATATATGTATGATAAAATTAACTATACTAAGATAACTATCATATTTAGTACATAGTAAGTATAAGAAATGTAAAGATGGCAATGCATACAATCTATAATTTGTGTTTTAAAAGAAAATATTTGAATGTTTTTGTGTTTTGACATATTATATTATTTTTTGTATTTGTTTAGATATAATCTATGTACAAGCAACATGAAAATGAAACTATATACAAGGATAAAGAAAGAAGTAAATTGTATACAAGTAAGGAGGAACATACTAACTGATGAGTCTCATAAGAGACTCACTATCATGGTGTCCTATATCAAATAAAGGAATAATTATTGTGTGTGTTGTGTGAAAGGGTAATTGAGGTCCCAAAACCTACTATACTGAGTGATCTATAGATTGCACTATTTTTGGAGTGGTGTTAGAAATATGTGAAACTAACTAAGGTGTCTTATGAATTGTAGGGGTCTTAAGGACCCATCTAGTATAATATGTTGTATCTATCATGGATGCTCTATGTTGAGAACCCTAAGAAATCAATAATACTAATCTGGGAATGAAAGGTATAGAGAGGGGATCTCTAGAATCTAAAATATATCTATGATGTATGGGTCTCTATAATACTGGTATCCATGGGAAAGTCTTCATATGTGGTAAAAATATAGGATTATATCTCACTTGCATTAGCGGATCAACTAAAATTTGTGGTGTATTAACAAAAACTATGCTCAAAATTATAACTAGTAGCTCTAATGTAACTAGTTATGGAATGGGTAGAGGATACTCATATGGAAGGACCCCAATGGTAACCACCTAATTATCATGTAGATACTTGAGGAGTTTTCTTATATTAGATGGAATGAATCAAATCTAATGTCTCTATGGCCTACCCAATAACATGTCAAATGTGCTTGCACTAGGTATTACTAAGAATCTAGTGACCACATGTGTTGGTCTAACCTATAATAGAATTAAAATCTCCCTAATGGATATCTAAACATGGACACTAAAATCATGAATAATTGTTTCAATTGAATAAATGTCCTACTTTGAATAATCTAAATGTTATAGAATTATCATAGTGTACATGTTAATACTTGACTCATTGTCAACCATAACACCCTAAATAAGATGATGATCAATGTAGGCTCATATAAAGAGTGCATATAAATATGAAGCATCATTGATAATATCTTACTTTGATAAAGTGATGAGTGGTATAGTGGGAACTTTACTATGATACACACAAATTATATCACGTAAGGGGTGTTCATCTTCTATAGTAGTGTGATAGGATGTCAGTGGTGGATGTGCTTCATAGGTATAGTGAACACCTAAAGTGTTTTTGACCTCATTAACTATATTTTTAGGAAATGGATCTAAAAATATTTTTAGTAACTTAAATTTTATATGTTTAATTTTAGGTTCCTCTATATCTATGCCTAAATATATGATGTTAACCTCTATAAAATCATATATCTTATGTCTCAAAGTGATGCATTTATTTATAGTATGGTTTGGTGCCCTGTGATAATCATAGAATGCATTAGAATCATAGTTCTTTGGAATAATCCTAGTCATATCAATATATTTGATGGGATGGAAAGATATGACATTAAATTACAAGAGCTTATATAAAACACATGTTGGTGACTATGGAAGGTTTGTGAAATCTCTCTATGGAGGAGCTAATAAAACCAGGGGAGGAGGTGGCTCTAAAGCTATGATAATTATGGCCTTTGGATAAATCTTGTTTTTAGTGGCCCTTAATTTGTTTGAAGGCTTATTATAACTCTTATTATTTGAATATAATCTTTTTTCTACCTTACTTTTACCTTAGAGAGAATATTGACTTCCCATTCTTTCACTATGTGGTGTAACTCTATGAATGATGGAAACTTCTTAAATAAGATATCTTCCTGTAATTCTGGTATTAAACTCAATTTGAATATGTCTTAGAGTTAATTATCTTCCATGGGGCTATTCATATTTTCCAATATAATTGTATAACACAATACATATTCTACAATAGGCTCATTGGATTTTTTATTAAGTTGAGCCACCTGAGTATATGAGATATTATCACTAATGTTGATTGAAAAGTGTGTCAAAAACATATTTTCCAATGGGTTGAATAATATGATAGACTATTTTGTAATATTATATAGCCACTTCAAGGAATATTCATTTAGAATGTATGGGAATAACTTAGTGAGGATCCAATCATTAGACATATAGTCTAAACATGGTGTGTGGTAAGTTTATATATAGTGCTTTGGGTCACCTTTACCATAATACAAAGTAAGTTTAGGTGCTATAAATATGGATGGAAAATTAGTTGCCACTATGTGTTGTGTCAATGGTGTATTCAAAATAACATGAGAATCCAAGGCATGTGATGGCCAAATTTCACCTTTCTCAAGATGTAACACCTTAGCCTATAGATAGTTAATCTCATGCATAAGGCATTATACATCAAGATTAGAAGAGTATGTACTATCCAAAGGATGTGTATCTAGTATTGAAGGTTGTTGAGTTAAAATAGGTTGTTTCACATTTTGAGTTTCCCCCAAAGTATGTTTTAAAATATTTTTATTTTGGAAAGTATAATATTCACCATTGTTTGATTTGTTATTTATTTCCATTATAAATTTTAGAATATGTGCATGATAATGGAGATATTCTCAAAGTCTATATTAAAAATCTATAAAATCTCATCTTTATTAACTAAAATATTTTCATTGTTAAGTGGGGAGAGAGTGTCTTGATTCCCATATTTTGTATCATTTTGATATTAATTGTATTGCTCATCTTCAGATGCATTATCATTGAAGTCCACATAATCATGGTATGATGGATTAATGATGGAATTTATAACCAGTCCTTTGTTTATGGTATAATATTGAATAGAAGGAATATGAGTATCCCCAATAGGATTTCCACTAAGCTTAGCACTTCTTATTAAACTAAGATATATAAATTTTAGAGATGGCATATAACAAATAAAATGAAATAGTGATGCTAAAATAGAATATATAAAATTTGGAAAGCCTAACATAACTAAGGGAAATAGGAAAAAGAAGGGTATAAACCCTAATATCATATGGGGCTAGGGTTTTTGTGGTATTAAAAGTAAGTTAAGTTCACCAAAAGATTTAAATTTTAGGGTTATAGAGTGTAATCCTTAGGTTGTTAATAGGGATGAGTATAATAAATCAAGGTAGAAATATGTAATAAATAAAACCATTAATATATAATATAATTGAACTAGTTTAACATTATTAAAAATAATAATAAATAATGAAAATAAGTACATAGTTTAAAAATGACTAAGACATAATATTTAGAGGCTACAAACTGAGACAAGAGTTAATATAAGTGTTGAAAATAGGATCTAGGTGTCAAAACTATTCCTAGATAATAGTTCACTAATTAGATAGTAGTGACAATGGCACTAGTGTCCTTTGTGTTTAACTATTTTTAGCTTTTGGCTACACCTATGTCTAATTCTATCAAGCATGTTCTTACATGCATGATTTTGTATTCCCTGTAGGTGACCTATTTTGACTGATTTTATATTATAACCCTAAACATCCATTTTTTTAGGACATCTAATTGGCACAAATAGTAAAATGTTATGTTGGTGGGGTAGGTTGGAAATCCTTAATTCCCATTATGATGAGAGTTTCCTACATACCAATACTCTAAGGAGGGATCAAGCCTGATGTAATTCTCCCCACTTAAGTTCTAGTGCAAGTGTAAGTGAAGCTATTATGAATGTTATTTTTAGTGCTTAGAGTGATGAAATAGACTATAAATGTATGTATTCCATGTTTTGGATGGCTATAGATGACTATATGCAGAAGTAGGGTAGAATAGGGATTGATAATATTGATTATGTATAACTTATTCTAAGGTAGTTTATGTTATTTACATTTGATTTCCATCTAGTGGATAAAGGGATAAAAATCATGTATATATACTATTCTAGTGCTTTTGTGGGTCTTAAAATAGGTCTAGTCTTACTCTACGTGGTTTCTCATTTGAAAAGATATATGTTGGAGATAAAAGGTAGGAAGGGATAGTAGCACCCAAACTAGGACACTAGTGCCATTGGTGCTACTATCTAATTATGGTGCTGGTGTCTAGGTGGTAGAAATTGAGACTAGGGGCTAAGATGCTAAGATGAGGTTTTGGGACTATTTTAAGGATGTTTAGGGATCTGTGTGGCCCACATGAATGTTGGATAAGTGTTTAAAGAGGCCCTAAGATGTGTCTAGGGACAAGCTATGGATGGGTGGTCTCAAGTAATACTCTTATCACTCAATTAACATTCATAGGTGACTATAAGGGGTATTAGAGTAATCAATGGAGTTTTGGTTAGTTGTACATGCTTTGAGGCTTTCCCATTAAAACTTATACACCTCCATATGAAACATTGATGTATGAAGATCCTATTTAGATTAATGTGTAATGGAATTTTAATCCATGTTGAGTTTTATTATGTTGTTAATAAGCTGGTATATGGAGTATAACATCATTGGTGCATCACCTTTCTTATGTCTTAGGTTCATTTTATGTTTTCTTTCTCCCTTTTCCTTGAAATTGTATTAATGTTAGTGATATTTTATTTGATTAATCAAGGGATCCATCACTCTATAGAGTTTCACTCCAACCATAGGTAACCCAAAACCTTGGAGTGATTCCATTATATCATTTGGAAGGAGAAGTCCAAAAATTACTTCTCTAAAATGTGCATTCCAATATGATAACAAAAAGTTTACGTTTGGAATCTAACTTTAAAGTGAGTGAAAACCTTGTTATTTATAACTTTCCAATTGATTCCAACCTATGTTTGGTTAATATTAGGTTAGGGTTAGGAGGTTGAATGCATTCATGTTATTTATTGATATTTATCCCATTTATGTTGATATTTCTATGTTTTGACTTTGAGGCTGATGACATCATATTTCCTAATATTTGTTTAAATTTCATTCTTATAAATTAAATATTCATTAATACATGTATTTTTCACTTAATAAATTAATTTTATTTGTTTATTTAATCCATTTTGATTATTCTTTTTTCAATTTAAAGAATTTTATTAATTGTCATGCACTATTGGTCAAAAACATCAATTTGATAAGTTATAATTTGATTGGAAGAAAATAAGTGATAGGTTATCATTGTGTACATGTTATTACCCAAATTAGGGAAGATTTAACATTATTTAGGACAATTTAATCTAATTTTCAAATGAATTTGGTAATTTTGGTGATTTCTAGACTTAATGTGCATTATTTGCTAGAAATTGATATAATGTCCATTTAGACACAAAAGTAGCTAAAAAAGAGTGTATATATATGTAGTCACTGTTTTTTATACATAATTAATCTTATTTGATTAAATAAGTTTCATTTAATAATCTTGTAAAATATGGCATAACTCATCAAAAGATTTAAACTTTTTGAAATAATAGACTGATGTAACCATGCAAACAAAATTTGCTCAAAGATCTCTTGAATCTATTTATCTACCATTGGATTTGTAATTTTGGACAACATTTTTTGTACCTAAAAAAATATTTAGGTTCATTATTTCCTTGTTTAATCTTATGAATTTGTGCATATGACTTCTTTTTAATGGAGTTGATAGAGAAATGTTCTATAAATTGATTTGTTAGAGGTTTGTATGCTTTTAGTAATTAGATTGGTAAGTATTATAGCTATCTTAAAGCGTAGCATTTTTAGATCCTTAGAAATAATTTGGTCTAAATTTTATCATTTGAATAATAATCAAGGCATGTGATATATAAATATCAAAGACACTATTAGGGGTCACCCTTACCATCACAAAATGTGAATTTAGGTGAAATAAAACTAGTTGGCAAAGGGTTAAAATATATCTTAGGTGATAGAATATTATGTAATACATCTTGTGAATCAATATCATGAGTTTATTTTAAAATATTTTGTTTGATGTTAGTAAACTTAGCCTCCAAATATTGAATAACTTGGAGAAGAGTTTGCATAGTAGACCCATGGGGATTTAGATTTGAGATTTGAGAAGTCACCAAGGAGAATTAAATTGCCACTTATGTTGATGTGGGGATTGAAATGGGTAATTAATTTGAAGTATTCATTTTTCCCATGGAGGATGTGGAAAGAGTTGTACCATTTAAGGGCTCACCATTATTGGATGTGGATGCACTATCCTTAACATGTTTATTGATTTATTATTGTGTAACATGTAAAAATGCATTAATTAATTCTTTATTTATATTTATATTATTGATCAAGTAATATTTATCTTCCCTTTAAAAATTATATTTCCTAACATTTTCCATATTTTATAAGTGAAAATAAATGTACCAAATTAAATGGAAAAAATTAGATATATAAATTATTGAAATCATAAACTCTAGAAGATTGAAAACCCTAGATCAAGCTAGGAGTTGCATGAGAATACATGGGGGTTGGGTTAACCAAATGTTTAACCCTTTTTTTAAATTATGGTAGGGTTAAATGGGTAGAATATCCTAATCAAATGGATTAATAAAACTATTCTAGATAAGTCTAATTAAACTTATTCAAATAATATAATATATTAAATATAAAAAATTACTAAATATGGAAGTATAATTCCAATTGATATTTTGATAATTACAACACAAATAAGGGATAATACTTAACTTATTTATAGATGTGTAGGTAGATCTTAGTTGTGCAAAGGTGGAAATAGGTAGGTTTATGTTTAGGACATAATTGCCATATTTTAGAAATATTATTTTAAGAGGCCTGGACACTTACGTTGACCTATGGACATGTGTCAATGCATTTATCCATGTCTCAATGATTCTATCCTTTAATAAATATTCACTATATTTCAAAATGACCACTCATGCATGTTAGGGTTTTCTATATTGATGTATCTAGATCACATATATAGGTTTTGTTTGACTTATATAACTCAAACCCTATTTCCTCTTTTTATATTAGGCCACCTTACCAAAAATGGTTTAGTGCATTCATAAATTTTAGTTGACTTAAAAAACCCACTATTAAACAGCACTACCTACATAACTAATACTCCAAGGAGGGCCTCATATATGTAGTTATCCCCTAAGTGTGAGCTTATGTGTGCACAAGGGTGAAATATGCTATGTATAAGGGCATGCAATGATATATCTTAAAATTTGATAAACGCCACTAATGGGATATTATTTTAATGATTTAGACATATAATATGACTAATCTAATGACTCATAAATAAATATTTAAGAATAAGTGTTGGCCAATTTTGACCCTCAGGTCAAAATGGTCAACCCTACATTTGAAAATTAACCTTGTCATGGGTTTTTGATTTATTATATGCCATTATTTATCCTTAATTAGTCTATTTTATCCTTTTTATCATCATTTAAGGTTCATTTTAAATGATAAATGTAAAATACTTTTGAAGCCTAATGTTATTTAGGCCTTTATGACCCTACTCAAGAAGGATCAAGCATTTTAAGTGGTAACAAGGATCATTTTAGTCATGTCATATGGTTTTAATGTTATATTTTCCCCTCTTAAATTTTTTACCACTCCTTAAAAGAGTTAAAAGGTCAGATTATAATGTACATCCCACTTTCATGTCTTTTATTGCCCTTTTATGAGTTCAAGAGGTGGTTTTTGAATGATATAACATGTGGGAGGGAAAATAAAATGTTAAAAAATCTATGATAGGTCTATACATGCCTGCACCATCTATTTGAACACTTGGCATCCATTCTCTAGTAGTGTACAAAGAAAATGTGGCATTTTCAATTCAAAAGGAGTTATTTTCTCCTTAGTCATAGGTGTACTTGCAAAGGTTTCTTCCAAATAATATCATGACTTTATATGTACCCCCAATCCAAATCTAATATTTTTAGGAGTTCTAATTACCTAAGATTTCATAGACCTATCCCATTATTCCATCACTCTCTTTAGCAGCTTGGGCAACATCTCAGCTTTTTAATCAATATAAAGAGGAGAGAGAAATTCATGACCTAAGATTTTGGATAATGAAAGGGTGTCCCTTGAATATATCATCCATTTTAATTATATAAAAATCCATCTATTGTGCTTTGTTAACAATGGCTAATAATTTATCCACTCTTATGGGCTTATCTATTTATGTAGGGTTTAAAGATTACAATGGTTTTGGTCTACTTTTGAATTTTTTATACACACAAATGATTGTTTTATGTTCTCAATGATCCCATAGATTGTCTCCATCACCCACACCCATATCCCACATTTTTGGTAGTGTCAAAATATAAAAAACTCTAATATTTTTTTTATTTGTAGATTAGGAGCTAAGTTTCTTAAAGTTTCTAGGTTTTAGTTCACTAAGGTGAAAATATTGATGTTTTTTGAAGTGATTATTAGTTCATTAGAATTTTTAATTTCTCCTTTGCTTCTCAGATCCATAATTTCATTCATCATCAACCACAACCATCTCCACAATCCCCTCATGAGGTCAAATCTATAGTTTCATTACACCAGTCATCATGAACAAAGGGTATACTGTGTGGAAGGGTCTAAGTGCCTCCAAAAGAGATAGTTGATAGCCACTTCATATGCAAGGTATTTAAATTAAATAAAAATATCCAATTTATGAAGGTCTAAAATATATAAGGTCAAAAAAAAATACTCTTCACCTAATAAAAAACTCAATCAATTTTATCTAGACCTTAGCCAAAGGCATAGTTTTAATGGTGAAGGGCAATTTGAGACAAGTTAAGAAGAATTAAAATATATCATGAATGTTTTAGGATTTTAAAGAAACTCCCATATCATATGAATCAAATTTATACCTACATGGAACTCCAAATGGTCAATATGATAATTAGTGCCTCTTTGAAAGGAGTCTTAACATATAACAATGCTACTATAATAGGGGTCTAAGAAGGAGACATCATGACATGGAATCTAAAAAAAGGATCAAGGACACTTGTATTAGATTAAATGGGGGAAATAATTCAATTTTCATGCTCCAAATAGGGTTTTAATTCTTAAATACATAGTCATTAGCCTAGTTGATAGATAAGGCAAGATTAAAAACTTGGTTCAATAGCCACCTACATTAGTCATCACTACTATCACAAATCCAAGGTGTTTGAATTGGTCTAAGGATGTATACATGGTTGAATCACAATTTACACTAGTTTAGTTCATTAAATATGTTAATTTTTCTAAGAAAATGAAGCAAATGCAATCATGAAAATCAAGTTGAGAGGCCTAATAACAACCCCAATTTACCTTATTAGTATAAATTAAGGTAAGTTTGGGGATTTTAAGGTAAATGGTTTCCTTTCCTCTCTAGATAATGAGATTAAATTATGTGTCTCTTTAATATGTATGTTATTTTTCAATTGCAATAAAATAATCCATAGGCCATCTTTGCACCTTGGAGACAATTTCATACCCCTCATCTATCCATACAGGGGTTTGACAACATCTATAATAGTCAGCATGAGAGTAATTCAAGGGATGTTGTGATTGGGTGAAGGTGATAAAATGGAATAAAATTTAATTTAATACCAATTAAAATATTATTTAATGATTTTGATGTCATGTACCTTCTTAAGCTCCTCTCCTTATGTCTTCACACACCAAGATTGTCCCAGTCTGTACAACAAAAGTTTACAACTCTTTGGTGACTAGGTTTCAAATCAAAGTTAAGGTTTTGGTTTTAATAAATATATGTAATTTAATATTATAAATTTTATCTCAAACATTGGGTCAAAAATAATAAACCTCCCTATGTAGTACTTGATGCATGCCTACAACCACCTAAGTTGGTCAATACATGGCATGAGAAAGAAGATGAGTGAGAATAGTGCTTCATAGGATTTTCAAAATTATTATAAGAAGTTAAATATATAAATTATGACCAAATATGATCATAAATTTCGTGAGAGAAAGATATTAACTCCCTTAAAATGGCCTAGGATAGAGGCACACCTATAGTCAGCATGTTGAAGGCAAGACAGGGTAAGTTACAAAAGGTAGTTTGAAACCACCATGTGTATTACAAGTAAGATTAAAAGGTAAATAAGGAAAACATGATAATATTTAAGAATTAATATGTATACATATACCTATTATATTTATTATCACTTAATTGGTAGGAGTTTGAGACTCAACTTAAAAGAGCACCTACAAGTTGTTCATCTAGGTACACTTGAGGTGGAATTACATGATTGTCATAATGACAATAGCCAAACCTCTTATATATCATGACAATATGACATATTTAAATAATTATATCCATTAGGATAATTTATAATAATTATTATTGTACCCATATGTCCATGTAAAGGATTGAGAGTGCAAAATGTACATCTATAATCACCTTTTTGGGCTACTATAACAGGGTCCTTAGGGAGGTACTATGTAGACCATTAAAAGTAAAAGGATTGGTATGAGTATCATGAAATGTGAAATTTAAAATGATTGAATTTATATATTAGATCCTTATACCAATATATTTATGCAATCTACATCTCATCTTCATCCTAAGCAAGTCTGGTAATAAAGTCCTAAAGGTAGACAAAATGGTTCCCATGGTTATAGGTGACATCACTAACCTATATTAGTGTTTCAAGATTACCTAAGATAAGAATAAAAGTATATGTAATTGGGATCAAGGTTAAAATTATTAATAATCTAAAAATTTTGGCCACTAAAATTAAATAGACAAAGGAACACCTACATAGGATTGAGGCCCACAGGCATACTCACGCATAGGCAGACTTGAGCCTTAAGTATGAAGAGGGTAGGGTATATAAATATAGGGGAAAAAATAAAATTATATTAATAATTATAATTAAATTTATATAAAAAAACCTCTCTATAGACACTAATACCTCAGGGTATAATTCCAAATAGGTCATACTCAAGGTTTCTTGATCATAGTCTACAAGCAACCTAGCTAGTTTGAGCCAAAATTATCATTTGAGGCCTTTATAGGCATTTTCAGGTCTTAATATTTGGTATTAATTTTAATTATGAACCATAAAAAGTATTAGTATATTAAATTATTCTATAAAAATAGTGTTTATACCCATTGTTTTGTCTTAGACTAAGGCTTGTCTGAGACAGCCACTTAGTGGGTTGAAGGTGCACTCATGCCATATGAAGTCTCCAAATAATTGGGTAAATTTAGAGGGTATTGATTCAATCATTAATTATTTATACATCCCAATAAACCCATTCCTAATGTATAACATTCACAATTTCACTCAAATCCTTAAGAGATGAGGTGACACATTTAGGTAGACAGACTTCCACATAGACCTCAGTGATATCTTGAGATCCCTTATAGATATGGTTACAAAATAAATGATAAATGAAATATTTATGAGGGTTTTTAAGACCCAAAAATTATGTTCCAATTTCAAAAAGGTGATAAATTTTATCAGAATGCCTTCAGACCATGCTCAAACTAGTCAGTTTTGCACATAAGTAGTTTAAAGGCCATCTTCAAGTGCTCATCTATTTCACCACATGCACACTAAAATCCAAAACTCATAAGGAAGTATAATTATTCATATTTAATAAATATTTATTGGAATTAATTGGAATATATTTATGAAAAAACCTTAATAAGTTAATTACTCAAAAATATCTTACAGACTACCATAGGGTCACTTTCTAAAATTTGTATCTTCATCCACCCTTTTCATGAGAACACAACCCATTTATGTAAGGTGATTATTAAAATACCCTTAATATCCATATAATTTATTTTATTCTTAGAGTTTTGTACATTATAAAACATCCTTAAGACTCTTAAGCACACCTGAACCTCCTTAAAACCCTAGACACACCCAATTTCAAAGAACTTGGTGTTTTGGAATTATAACACCCTATAATTACTTATAAATCTTATGGAAGGACAATTACACTTATAGTAGAATATGATCATGGGTTTTAGTTGTATAGACACTATACGAAGGTGTCATAAATCCATACTTTTATAGGATTTTGAACATAAATTAGGTTGAAAAATTATTTGAGGAGTTCCCAATGGTTGGAGATGATGGTTTGGGACTTGATCTAGCTCCTGAATTCATCACATTCCAAAAAATCTAACTATAAAGGCCTTGACCACTTGTTTCAAAATATCCAATCTACAAGTGATTAAAGAATGGCCTAGTTAATTAGGGAAGACAAAATTATAAGTGTTATTTGATCAAGAGATATTATATCATAATGTAGATTATTTTTTATGTATGAATATCATATATTCATAAGTTATCAATCTCTCTTATAGGTATTTCATGGCTGCCTAGTGAAAATAGTTAGGCTACTAGTCCTAATTGGCCTAGTAGACTTATTTCATCATCAAAAGAGCCTAATTTTAGTGTTGAAGAGATAGTTTAATGAGTCAACCCAATATTATAACACATTTTTATTGATCATTCAAGGGTAAATCATGCACTTTCAAGGCTATTTTTCAAGGTGGGAGTAGTTTCAAGGTTTGATCTCCATGAGAAAGGCTAGTGGGTTACTCAACACCTCTTAGGAGGCTTAATAACACCCATGTATGCCACATAACTATAATCAAGAGGGGTGATGAACTATTCTAATCATGGCCAACCCTTTGAAAAGGATAAATGAAGTTAACTCAGCATCCACTACCCTCATTTCAATGCCAAAGGAGCCTTTAAGGATCATCAACACATGGAGAAGGTTAAAGAGAGACTATGTAGCTGGTGTAACTACCATTTGGAGTGGAACTTGGGAATTCATGACCCCTTATCCAATTTTACATGCCACATTTCTCCTTATTTCTCTCCATTTATTCTATATATTATAGGTTTTTAGCCTTATTTTTTGTATCCCTTGGGCTGGTATGAGGAAACTCTTCCTGACCTTGTACTCTATGAGACTTATTGGATAACTAATGGATTGATTCAATTTATTCATGATAATCTTCTAGTGTGTACTTCATTGTATTATATTCTTAAGTGGTTTGATTTCCCTTCTATAGATATAATACGTTCACCTAGTTGATAACAAGTGTCCTATGTAGGTTGTGTAGTATGTTAGAAAGTTGATGGTTAAGCTTATGAGTGGATGTATGACTATAAGTATCTAGAATCAAACCTTTATCTCTCCACCTTCATTATTAATCCATAAAATATCAACCTCTACATTAAATATTGATGCTTAGGGACCATTTTATATAGTGTTTCAATCCTTTTTTAATTCATTAGTGTCATTTGAGTCAAATTTGAGTGGATAAATGAGTTCATGGTGCATCACCACTTTAGAATAGGTTTCATTCATGCAATATTATTTACCCTTTTCAACCCCATATATTTTATATCTTATAGAGAGAATTTAAATGAGAAAATTATGGGATATGTCCCCTTAAAATATAGAATTTTGGCCTAATATTAGGTAACCCATAGCCTAAGGTCATTCCCATGTTGGACTAGGTTTGAGGTTTGGACTTGAACACTCCTCTCCTTAGCTTGGATGAAACATAGATACTCCAATAGTTATCACATGCCTATTTGGATAATCTTAAAGTACCCTAAATCATGCTTTGACAATGTGTAATGACACCTTGTAGTCATATTTGAGATCTTCAAGCACTACATTAGCAGAGTAGTAGTCATAAAGTTACAAAAAATTCATGACAAATCATCACTTTAGGGGTAATAAAGGTTATCATTCATGGTTTCATCCATTTTCATGTGTTTTATAATGAATTATAGATGTATATCAAGCATTAATATGTTTTTCATACCCATATGGATATACCTAAGACCCTTTCCAACTCAATCATGATTTTTACCCATATTATCCTACCCCATATCAACCATATATTCATTCCTACTAGTCCTATGATGAGTCTCCCTATTAAAAAAATAAAAAACCCTACTATGAGCCTCATATACCCCCTTGGAATACTAATCATCAAGATTATAAATCATGTCAACAACATAGCATCCTTGACATGCCTGCTCATGTCACAAGTCAATCCATATCTAGCCTTAAACAAGCTCTATTGGACCATGAGAAGCATATGATAAACATTAACACATTGAAAGGATATGGGTAATAAATTACCAAACATGTCATTAAGATTGTTATAAATTCATATTAGTAGGTAAAGGAATAGTGGATGTCTTTCATGAGGAATTGTTATTCTAGAAACAACAATGATATGTTAAACATAGAGGGCCTAATATCCAAGATTGAGGAGAAGTTAGTAGTGCATGAAGGGAAAAAAAGACACAAACACTAAATTTTTTCCATCCCCACCCCATTACAACCTCAATTTAATATTATCAACACCCTTAAAAATTTGCAACCCATTGAATATAAATACCCTCAGAACCCCTAGTCATAATTCTCAACTTCCTCATAATGGAAATTTTTCCAAGGAAGTGTCCAAGAAGAAGGAAAGGTTTGTGTTGAAAATACTAGTCATCATGATCAATCAAGGTCTTATTTCAAATAATTCCTTACCAATAAAATTAAGTTTATAGACCAACATATGTATTAATCCATAGAAGCTTCAAAATCAACACCACCTTAGTTTCACCTACCTCCTTTCATTCCTTAAACAACACTGCTATCTATGCAAGAAAACCATAAGCCCAAGTTTCCATCTTAGAGCCAAGTATTGTAGTGAAAAAATAAAGAGGATTAGTCAAGTAACCCTAAGGTCACTCAAGGACCTAAACCATTTCCCTCTTAGAGATCCATCTAGATCAGTATGCAAAAGGAGGAAAACATGAATGTTGAGAACAACTAGATGAATGAAACAAATATAACACACATCTCATTTATCATGGAGTAACTCCAAGAATATCCTATACCACTTATAGAGAGATAACCTATCCTTAAAGAGGTAAATAATGAAAATTAGGTTGAATATACATTTTATGATGATGACTTCTCAAAGGTTAGAGAGGAATCTGTCCGTAGGATACTACTTGGTAAAGAGGAAAACCTTTAAGTTTGCAAAAGTGTAGAAGATAATGAGTTTTAGGAACTTTATGAACCACAAGAGGAAGATAATTACATTGGAAAAGGTGAATATGACCTCTAAGACTTCCTTGATGACGTGGAATCTCCCCTTCATCATGGTATCCCTCAATAACTAATAGTAGTGGTAGATCAAGAAGTTTTAGATGGTCAACAAAAGGTACGTGATTTTTTTGAGCTTCCCCTCAATGAGCATGGTTAAGGAGATAAATTTCAATATTTATTTTAGATCATAGACTTAGGTTATCTTCTTTTAGAGGCCCACTATAACTTAGTTCATAATCAAGAAGATGAGTTCACCAAGCAAGGGGAAGGAAACTCCATAAAATGCTATCTCAAGAGGTTACTCCATTAAAAGAAAACTTGTTTAAGGTTATTAAATAAGTTTACCAGCCTCTTGTTCCTATTTTAGATATCTCTTTACCCAATGATCAGTATTTAAAGCTTGAAAAGCATGAATAAGAAGGTCTTGGTCTATTTGCATTAGGTAGTTAACTGGAGCAAGAGTTATTTGAACCAATAAGGAAGATTGAAGATGAAGTTACAATAGTATCTAAGGTTCTTAAGGTTGATCATGTCTATGTGATTCAATATGAAATCCTAATAGTACCCAATCTTGTGGACCTAAGAGATAACCAACATAAGGAAATCCCAAAGCACACTAGCTCTCTTCAAGAGGTTAAAAGTAACCAAGATTAGTAAGAGGTAAACCTTAAGTCACCAAGTGAGTATGTGTTCATAGGCCATCTATTTTTAGATAATATGCACTTGAAAGCATCATAAGTGACCTGGTAAATAAGAGGACTTTTCCTCCAAGTCTCTTATTCATAGATTTGTTTGATTCACATCATCACCTACCTTATCAGAAGAGAGTCTAAAGAAACTTTCCCTTTGATCTAGGAGGGAGAATATTCATTTATTTTAGTTGTATATACTAGTTTCTTAGGTTATCTTTCTTGATTAAAATAAGTTTGGTCTGTTTTCCTTTATTTCTTATGTGTCTTATTTGGTGTGTCTCTTAGAAGTAGGTGATAGGTATGTTTCCCTTACTTGTCTTTGTGTGTCTTGATTTGTTGCAGTCTAAGAAGTGTCATAAAATGAAAATTATTTGATCATTACATGTTTTTAATCATTCAATTCATGTCATACTTGAGCCACTATGTCCTCATGACCATCAAGCTAGTCATTCTTGGGAGTCACCAAAAATGTTGACTATTTTTGACCCTCAAGTCAAAATGGTCAACCTTAAATTTAAAACTTGACCTTGTCATGGTTTTTCAAGTAATTATATGCCATGAGTTTTCCTTAATGAGTCCATTTGATCCTTTTGAGCATTATTTAAGGTTCATTTTAAAAGATTGAGGTAAAAGACTTTTGAAGCCTAATGTTATTTTAGGCCTTTATGACCCTAGTTAAAAAGGTTCAAGTGTTTTAAGTGATAAAAGAGGTAATTTTGGTCATGTAATGTGGTGTTAGTGTTATATTTTGCCCTCTTAAAGTCTTTACCACTCCTCAAAAGGGTAAAAAGGTCAAATTATAATGTACATCCCACTTTCATGTGTTTTATTTCCCTTTTATGACTTCAAAACGTGGTTTTTTGAATGATATAACACATTGGATGGAATATGAAATGTTTAAAAAGATATTATAGGTATATACATTCCTGGACCAATTATGTGAACACTTGGAATCCATTTTCCATTGGTCTACAAATCAAATGTGGTAGTTACAGGCCAAAAGTAGGTGGTTTCTCCTTAGTCCATATAGGTGTACTTACAAGGGTTTCTTCCAGATACTCCCATGGATATATATTTACCCCTAAAGTCAAAATTTAATATTTTGAGGAGTTTTATATCCCTAATATTTTATAAACCTATCCCATCTTTCCATTTTTCTGTTTGGTAGCTTGAGAAACATCTCAAGTTTTCACTTAGTATAGAGAGGAGAGAGAAATTCATGACTTGAGATTTTAGGGAATTAAAGGGTTTCCATTGAATATCTCATCCATGTAAATTTTATATAAATCCATATACTTTTATTTATGAACAATGGCTAACAATTTGGCCACTCCCATGAGCTTATCTGTTTGTGTAGGGCCTAAAGATTGTAATGTTTTTGGTCTACTTTTGGAGTTTTTCTATAAAAAATGATTGTTTTATGTTCTCAAGGATCTCGTATATTTTTTACATAACCCACACACCTATCCCACACATTTTGGAGTGTCAAAAGATAACAAACTCTAATATTTCTTCTATTTCTAGAGTAGGAGTTGAGTTTCTTAAAGTTACTAGGTTTTAGTGTAATAAGGTGAAAATATTGATGATGTTTAAAGTGTTTGTTAGTTAATAAATATCTTTCATGTCTAATTTTACTCTCAAAGACATATAACCATTCATCAACAACCATAACCATCTCATTAAGCCCCCATGAGGTCAAGTATGTAATTTCATTGCACCAGTCATCATGAACAGAGGGTGTACTATGTGTAAGGGTCTAAGTGCCTCCAAAAGAGATAGTTGATAGCCACTTCATATGCAATGTATTTAAATTCCATCAAAATATCTAAGTGAATAATGCCTAAAAGATATAAGGTCAACAAAAAATACCCCTCACCTAATTAAAAACTCAATCAATTTCATCTAGAACTCAGCTAGAGGCATAATTTCAATGGTGAAGGGTAGTTTGAGACAAGATAAGAAGGAATTCAAGATATCATGAATATTGGAGTATTTTGAAGACACTACCATATCATATGATCAAATTTATACCTACATTTAACTCCAAATGGTAAGATGATAATCAGTACCTCTTTGAAAGGAGTTTTAACCTACATCAATGTTATTATAGCAAGGGTTTGAGAAGGAGACATCATGACATGACATCCAAACCAAGGATCAAGGGCACTTGTCTTAGATGAAATGGGGTAAATCATTCAATTTTCATGCTCTAAATAGGGTTTTAGTGCTTAAATAGATAGTCATTTTCCTATTTGATGCATAAATAAAGATTGAAAACTTAGTTCAATAGCCACCTATAGTATTCATCACTATTATCAAAAATAAAAGGTGTTTTTATTGGTATAAGGAGGTCTACATGGTTGAATAATAATGAAAAATAAGTGATTATATTCACTATGTAAATGGTGCCAAGAAACCCAAGCAAATTCAATCATGAAAACCAAGTTAAGAGGCCTAATAACAACCCTAATTTACCTTATTAGCAGAAATTAAGGTAAGTTTGGGGATTTTAAGGTAACTAGTTTCCTTGCCTCAATTTACCTCATAATATTTAATGATGTGTCTCTTCAAGATGGAGGTTAGTTTTCAAGGACATCAAATAGTTTATAGGCCATCATTGCACCTTGGAGATAGTCTCATGCCCCTCTTTTGTCTGTATAGGGGTCTGACAACATCTACAATAATCACCATGAGAGTAAGTCAAGAGATGTTATGATTGGGTGAAGGTGAGAAAATGTTGAAAAATTGAATGGAATACTAATTAAAATGTTGTTTATTAAGTGTGATGTCATGTAAATTCTTAAGCTCCTCACCTCATGTTCTCACACACTTAGACTATCCCAATTTGTACAATAGAAGTTTAAAACTCTTTGGTGACTAGGTTTTAGAGCAAGGTCAAGGTTTTGGTTTTAAAAAATAAAGGAAATTAAATAGTCTCAAGTTTATCTCCAAGGTTGGGTCACCACTAATACAAATCACACCTCTAGCTCAACCATTGTCCTATGCAGGACTTGATGCATGCCTACAGCTACTTGAGTTGGTATATACATGGTATGAGAAGGAAGATGAGTAAGAATAGTGCTTCATAAGAATATAAAACTTTTTATATGAATTTTAATATATATATTATGACCAAAGAGGCTTATAAATTTCATGAGAGAGATCTTAACTCCCTCAAAAGGGCCTAGGATAGAGGCACACCTACAATTAGCATGTTGAAGGCAAGATAGGGCAAGTTGTAGAAGGCAATTTGAAACCACCATGTGTATTTCAAGTAATATTAAAGGGAAAATAAGGCCACCATGAGAATATTTAAGAATTAATAGGTCTGCCTAGACATATTTGAATTTTTAGAACCTCACTTCATTAGTAGGAGGTTGAGACTCAGACTAAAAGAGCACCTACAGGCTACTCATCTAAGTAGACTTGAGGTGGAATTACATGACTATCATAATGAAAAATAACCAAACTTCTTATAGATCATGAAAATATGACCTCCACAACTCATTAAATGAATTATAATCATTGATACTAATGAGTATTGGACCCATATGGCCATGTAAAGGATTGAGAGTGTAGAATGTACATCTATAGTCACCCCTTTGGGCTACTGTAGTAGGGTCTTTAGGGAAGCACTATGCAGACCATTCAAAGTAAAAGGATTGGTATGAGTATTATGAAATGTGAACTCTAAAAGGATTTAATATTGATATGATATCCTTATACCAATATCTCCAATTACTATGTATCTCATCTTTATCCTAAACAAGCCTAGTAATAAAGTCTTGTAGGTAGTCAACATGGTTCACATGGTTATAGGTGACATCACTAACCTATGTTAGTGTTTTAATATTATATAAGGTAATAATCAAAGTCTATATAATGGGGATAAAGGTTAACATTTTTAATAATATAAACTTGGTGGTCACTACAACTATAAGATAAAGGAACACCTACACAAGATTGAGGCCCACAAGCATACTCAAGCATAGGCAGACTTGAGCCTTAAGTATGAATAAGGAGGGTATATAAAGAGAGGGGAATAAAATAAACATATAATAAGCATTATTATGACCTTTTTAATATAAAAACCTCTCCATGGACACCAATACCTTAGGGGATAATTCTAAATAGGTCATACTTAGGGTTTCTTAATCAAACACAGTCTACAAGTAGCCTAACTAGTTAGAGCCAAAATGATCAGTTGAGGCCTTTATAGGCATTTTCAAGTCTTAATATTTGTTAATAATGGTCATGTTTACCCATAAAAAGTAATAATATATTTAATTTTTTTTAAAATAGTGGGTATACCCACTATTTTTTTCAAACCAAGGCTTGTCTAAGACAATCACTTAGTGGATTGAAGGTGCACTCATGAAATATGAAGTCTACAAAAAATTAGGGACATGCAAAGGGTATTTTTCAATAAGTAAGGATTTAAAAATTATCCTAAACACCCTCCTAAGGTATAAAATTCATAATTTTAATCAAAACCTTAAGAGATGAGGTGACATAGTTATGAAAACAAACTTACACACAGACCTCAATGATATCTTGAGACCCCTTCCAACTGTGGTTACTATTTCAATGATCAATGTAAGATGTATGAGTGTGTTTAAGACCCAAAAAAGAGGTTACAACTATAAATAGGTGGTAAATTTATCAAAATACCTTTAGACCATGATTAAACTAGTTAGTTTGTACATAGGCATTTTGAATGCCATCTTCAAGTGCTCACCTACTTCACAACATACACACTCAGAGCCAAATATCTTAAGGAAGTTTAAGTCTCCATATATACTACATATTAATTAAATAGTTATTTTCATTATGGGGCATATATTTATGAATGAATGTTAAGAAGTTAAGAACTTAGAAATGGCTTGGGAACTACCCAAGGGTCACTTTCTAATGTTCATATCTTCATCCACCCTTTGCATGGGAACCCAACCCATTCATGGAAGGTGAGTAAATCAATACCATTTATATCCATGGAATTTGTTTCATACTTGGACATCTGTATAGTGTAAACCATCCTTTAGACTCTTAAGTAATACTAAACATCTTTAAAACCCTAGATAGACCTAGTTTCAAAAAAATTGGTGTTTTGGAATTCTTGCACCCTAAAATGACATATAAATCTCATAGAAGGCCAAGTACACTTAGAGGAGAATATTATCATGGGTTTTAGTTCTATGGAAACTATATGAAGGTGTCAAAAATCCATGATTTTATAATATTTTGAACCTAAAGGAGGTTATATAATTATTTGAGTACCTCCCAATGGTTAGAGATGATGGTTTGGGGATTTATCTATCTCCTCAAGTCATCATATGCCCAAAAATATAGTTATAAAGGCCTCTACCACTTGTTTCAAAATAGCTAGTCTACAAGTGATTAAAGAAGAATTGCTTAATCAACTAGGGAAGACAAAATTACAAGTTTTATTTGATCAAGAGAGATTATATCATAGTTTAGGGTGTTATTTTAGGTATGAATATCATGTCTTCATAGGTTATAAATCTCTCTTATATGTATTTCATGGTTGCCTAGTGAAAATAGTTAGGCCACTAGGCCTAATTAGCCTAGTAGACCTATTTGGTCATTAAAAGAGCCTAATTTTGGCATTGAAGATCTAGTGGAATGAGTCAATGTAGGATTGTAACACCTAGTGATTTATCATTCAATGGGAAATCATGCACTTTCAAGGCCATTATTCAAGCTGGGATTAGTTTCAAGGTTTGATCTTTATGAGAAAGGCTAGTGGGTTGTTTAACACCTCTTGGGAGGTCTAATTATGCCCATGTATGCCACATAACTATAATTAGGAGGGGTGATGGACTATTTTGAGCATGGTAAACCCTTTGACAAGGACAAATGAATTTGACTCAGCATCCACTACCCTCATTTCAATTCTAAAGGAGACTTTGAGGAGCATCAATGCATGAAGAAGCTTAAAGAGGGATTATGTAATTGGTATAACTACCATTTGGAGTGGACCTTGGGAATTCATGACCCCTTATCCACTTTTAAATTCCACATTTCTCCTTATTTCTCTCCATTTATTCTATATATTTTAGGATTTTACCCTTATTTTTATATCCCTTAGGCTAGTATGAGGAAACTCTTCCCGACCTTGTACTCTATGAGAACTATCAGATAGATAATGGATTGATTCAATTTATTCATGATCAGATTCTAGTGTGTGCTTCATTTTTTTATATTCATAAGTGGTTTTATTTACCTTGTGTAGGTTAAATGCCTTCACCTAGTTACTAACAAGTGTCCTATGTAGGTTGTGCAGTGTGTTAGAAAGTTGATGGTTAAGCTTATGAGTGTATGTATGACTGTAAGTGTATACAATCATAATTTTATCACTCTTCCCTCATGCTTCATCCATAAAATATAAAACTCTACATGAAATATTGATGCTTAAATACCATTGTATATAGTGGTTCAATCCTTTTTTAGTCCATTAGTGTCATTTGAGTCCAAGTTGAGTGGATAAATGAGTTCATGGTACATCACCACTTTTGATTAGGTTTCATTCATGCAATCTTATTTACCCTTTTCATCCCCATAGAGTATATATATTATAAATATAATTTAAATGAGTAAATTAAGGTAGCTATCACCTTAAAATCTAGAGGTTTGGCCTAATATTAGGTAATCCATAGCCTAAGGTCATTCCTATGTTGGACTAGGTTTAAGGTTTGGACTTGAACACTCCTCTCCTTAGTCTGGGTGCAACATAAAACCTCCAAAAATAAGGTATTATAAATTAGTTGTGAAATTGATTGAATGAGCATGAATATTTGTTTGTTTGTTATTTGTTACATGTGTGCTTGATATGATGAATAATCTTGGTTTTATATTTATAACACTCCTTTTGAAAATATCTTATGGAAGGGTTAGATAAAACAAATAGGCTAACCCATAAATTTTGAAATATTTTTAATTTGGATTAATTTTGAGTTACATACACTTGATAAGTAAATTCCACACTAGGATCAACACTAGCATCCCTATGAAAACATAAGTGTTTGGTAAGATAGAAAATTGTTCAAGGTTTGTAACTAATAGTGAAGGATAAATATCATATTTTAAGATTTTTTAGTGTACATGTGATCTAGGTAATCATAATGATATGTTTATACTATAATATAATTATTTAGGAACAATGAGATGGCGTATGTAATAATTTTGGTATCTATAAGATCTAGGATTGAATGGTAAAGCCTTGATTGGTATTTTTCAAGTGTACAAGTTTGAGATGTTATATAATAAGTTTTAGCATATACAACCACATATTTTGAAATAATTTCATGGGAGGGTCAAGGAAGATAAATAATCCAACCCATATATGTCAAAATATTTTTAATTAAACCATTTAGAAGGTAGGTACACAAGCATCATATTTGGGACATTAGCATCAATGTTAGTATGCTAGTCTAAACACTAGTGTCCTACTAGGTAAATATATGTTAGGGATATGTAATTGTGTGTTTAGGATATAAATTAGGTTTTATGTATACTAAATATTATAAGTGATCTGTGTAATCATAATGTTTGGGTCAGACTATAGGATAAGCAGTTTGGCATAGTGAGATGGTGAGCATGAGCCTTTTGGCATCAGGAAGGTCATGAACTAAAGGGTTGAGACATGATTGGTATTTTTCAAGTGTATAAAACTAGTATGTCATATAAAATATTTTTTTAGTATCTATATTTACCCCCTTCAATCTAGTAATTCATAAAAATTAAATTATTAGGTTAAACGAAATAAATGCATACCTTGATGTGTATAACACGTCTTGATTTGACTTGAGTCCCATTTGAATTTATTGTTTGTGTATTACCTAAAACCAAGAACATGTTATAGTGTAATTAGTGAATATAATCTTAAATTTAATAATTTAAATGTTTGAAAGTAAAGAGAGTAAGGAAGGAATACACCTGTGTGATTATGAAATGATATTGCCCCTTGGTAATTTGATTTGGTGAGGACACTTATTTATTGAAGCATTAGAGAGAGAGGATAAAAAATGAACCTTGGAGATGTGAATATGAGAATTGGAGGGTGATCATGCCCCCAATTTAGTGTAAGGATGATTTTTGATAAGGCCATTGAAAGCAATGAATCTTAATCACACAACTCAAATGTAAACATAATCTAACCAATCTAGCCAAGATAAAGTGGTATAACCATCTAAAATTGAAAAGGGGAGTAGTATCAATGTTTTCAAGGGAATTGAATCTCAACCACAATACTCAAAGGAGCCAACTAATGTAGACAAATAAATACTTAATTAGTGTATCTTAGAAAGGTTGGTGCATCAATGTAAGATGAAAGAGGAATGAACCATGTTCATGCCCCCATATAAAATTAGTTGTAAGTGATATATGATATGAACATGCATATGTTATTTGGTGAATTTTCATGGCATATTCACCTATAATGTGTCTCAAGTTGAATTATCTATCAAGATGTAACCTTTTCTATATAAATTGTGTATAATATGTCTCAAATTTGAAAACATATGTCCCAAATATGTGAAAATTAGTGCCAACGGCATAAGATTTTGACCCAAGTGTATATATGAATCATGTAAACTATATAAAATTATTTTAATTATACCAACTTTGTGTGTGTGGATTTATGTCTATATGGCATGTCTCCACTGATGTGCCTCCCCTTTGAGGTGAGGGGAATACAACCTAACAATCACATTATCTCAAAATTATATGATAATCATGCCATATATATATCAATTTTTAGTCATATAAAATGCAAAAAAATGGTAATTTGAGTGTGGCTTATGATACCCAACCCATATGTCCCTCTTACTTATTCTCATGAGTCTCATAGGCATCTTTTCACTAATTCCCAATCATTCATATCCTTCTAGACTTAATCTTAGCTTAGCCAGACTACTCTTTCCATGAAAAATTCATCCCCCCAAGCCCATTCAACTCAAGAAAATAGTGCCACACTTAGACTACAACATTGATGCCACTCTTGTCTTCTTTTGTCACTCTTGTCCAAATGCATTTTTGGCCCCAATAATTAGTTTCTTCTGATTCCCCATCCTTCTCCTTGTCGGCCTAATGTGAGCACATTCAAACCATAACCAATAGATCCCTATAAAAACCCATTCAAATATCATTTGGAAAGGGTTGGAAAATATCACTAAGTAATCAAGCATACAAGCAAGACTACTCAAGCAATCTTCCCTATTCTCTATATACAACTAACCAATACACTTAAAAACTTAGTCAAATCCTTATATTAGTCCTAGATACCTCAAGCACATATAGTTTAGTATTTTTCATATTCATACACTCTATTGTGCAAATCACATCAAGTGGAAGAACTACATAGGGCTTGGTCCCTCTTTGAAGTATTGGTATATAGGTAGCGTGCCCACATAAGGGGTGTGGATACATGTTCAGTGAATCTTATAGACATTGACCCCCCTTATTTCTCAAAATTGGTCAAAACATAATGGATTATAGGGTTTGAATATAAAATCTGATCTACAAGTATCCCTATAGACTTCCAACTACTAAAACTTTATAGATAGGGTCACACAAGCATAGCGAAAAAAACCTAGAAAGCTAAGATTTCTTGGATAATAGAAGCAAAGGTGGATTACAACACTAGTGCCACTCCTATACAATTTTTATGCTCTTTTCCAATCATAAAATGAAGGTTAGATCCTAGTTTTTAATAGTTTCCTAGTTCTGCATAGTGAATTTTAGACCCTGTCTCAGCCATATCAATCAATTTTTAGCTAAGTCTTATTTTTCCCTCTTATTAATATTTTTCAAAAGGTAAAAATTACAATCTAATTTACATAAATTATTAAATTAATTATTTAATATTTATTTACTAATTTTACTACTCATACCCTTTAACTAGAGTAGGAATAATACACCAATATTCTCAAATAGGTTAAATAATCTGGTGAACCCAACTTACTTTGTTTGTGCACAAAAACCCTAGGGTAAATTTCCTACTAATTTTTCCTATATTTTTTTTATTTTTTACCTACATAATTAAATCAAAAATTTCAATTAAATTTTAAAATTTCATATTAATTTTAAAATAATTTTCTTTCAAACCCTAGTTGTCCATACTAGGTCCTAGTAATTTTCCAATAAAATTCTGATTTTTTACTAGCATATTAAAATCAAAATTTCACTTCAAATTTCAAAACTCAATAGTAATTTTCAAAAATATTTATTTAATAAAACCCTAGTTTCATATACTAGGTCTCTCTAAATCACAAATTTTCTAATAAATTTTTAATTTTTTACTTGCATACTTAACTCAAAAATTCACTTTAAATTTCAAATTTTCATATTAATTTTTCAAATAATTATCTATAAAACCCTAGTTGTATATACTAAGTCCCAATAATTCTTGAGGTATCACCTTATATCTGAACTCAAATTGCACATCAAAACAAAAATGGATCTCACTTATTTCCAAATATTTCTTACATTTTTTGTAAAAAATAAGGAGACCATACTTGGTCCTATCATGTACATGAATGATGAAGTTTACCATATGTTAATGAAAAGTTTCATTCTTTCCCTTTCATGCTTAATTTTCATAATAAGGGATGATATTACAAAATTTATTGTTAAACATGCACAGGATTTTAATATTTCTTTTACATACTCTCTCTCTTTCACATGCAGAATAATTTCCAACTCTATTTTGATAATAATGTTAGAAATATTATGCTATAATTCAAAGATATTTATGCATTAATACATAATTACATGATCTCTACCCTTTTCTTTTTATCTCTCATATGTAAAAAAATTCAAGTTTATCTTTCCACACATATTAGACATATCATAGCACATGTAAAATTTGTGTATGCATTAGTGCATAATTTCATGCTCTCTATCCCTTGTCTGCTCTCTTTCATGTGGAATATTACTTATAATCATATTACTATAGAAATTATAATCCCAATTACATGCATTTGATCCCATTTATGTGGTTTCTACCTAGATATACCTAACTTCTTGGCTACATGGTTTCTAGATAAGCTAACTACCACTATCAAGTTTTAATGTCATATTTTATACACAAGAAATAAATTCCTTATCTCCTCTCCCCCAAGAGGGTGATAAATACTTTCCCTCTAACCAGTTCCATGCTATCACCCCTCCAAAATGTGAGGCAGCCTATACTATTATTTCTAATGAATAAATTCAGTGTATAGCTTCTTCAAACCTTCTTCAACATATGTGCTTACATGTTTAATTAGAAGCAACTAGGGTTTGCACTTATAAGACTTTGAGGGATCAAATCACCAGTATGAACAAGTTAATTTCATATTTATAGATGTATAATCAGCTATTAGATGAAAATATGACAACATTGGAAAATAAAATTATAATACAAAATCCTCGAAGGCACCTTAGTGTCAATCATGTATATAAACATTCACCTAGTCAATTGGTTGCAAGCAATGTTATGTATCAAAAAAATAAATCATAACAAATTAACTCTACAACTAGTGATTTAAAAATCATTCAAAGATAAAATATTATTTCAAGTGAGGTACTAAGGAAAATAATTAAATCTAAGTTCATCAAACTACCTCCTCTACATCCAAGGAGAAGATCCAGATATTATTGTGCATATCATAAAATGCATGGACATCACACAGATTTATGTTTAGCATTAAATATATATATATAATAGATAAATAAGGACCCTATATAAGGTAAATTAGTCAAGAAATCCATAGTGACATAGGAACACATTCATAAAGGGTTAAATTTAGAAACAAGACAAAAGTGGATACCAAAGCTTAACTCAGAACAACAAAAGGATCAAAAAGAAAAATTAGAGCAACAAATAATATCACAAGAATAGGTAAAGCAAAAAAAATGCAAATCTACCTCTCAGATATGAGTCTCAACTTTCAAAGTAGTATGGGTTTGGTCAAAAATATCTACAATATTTTGATTATCAAGTTCAAGGGTTGGGCAAGTGGACTCAAGGCATCACTACTGCTATTCTAGAAATTGATCATGTTTGTCACTAAGGTTTGAAATTTATCTAACATCCTAAGGAAAATCATTCACAGACATATTTTATCAAAGGAAAAGATTCAGAAATAATAAAAGTTAACACTAGCATTCCATTGGTTCAAAATCAAGAAGATAATGATGAATGGAACAATACAGGTTATTATGATTTCCAAGATACCAATAATGAATCTAAATATTCAAAATCATATTCATAGACATTCCATCATGCTTCAAAATCACACATGATTCTATTATTCAATATAGGACACCATGATAGGGAATCTCCCATGAGACTCATCAGTTAGTATCATCTCTCATCAGCCTCACTTATACATAGTTTCTTTTTGCTTACTTGTACATAGTTTCTTAGTATTTATTATACATAGTTTCTTCTCAATCTCTTGTACATAGTCTTCCTTTGATCTATTGTACATAAATCAAATAACTCAAAATCCAAAAATAATACAAAATCTCAAAAATCCAAAAATTATATAACATTTTAAAATACAAAAACATTCAAATAATCTAAAAACACCAAAAAAAACATTTTGATTATATGTATTATCCATGCTTTACATTTATACTACTATGTTAGACTTGCATTTGTTGTTTTATGATATTATTTGTCAATTTATCTACATTACCATGCTTCACTCAATCTTCTTTGAGTGTGTGTAGTGACATCCAAATCCTTGATTGTTTCACTCTATCTATTGATGGGGCATCCTACTTCTACATTCGAGACACACATCGATATATCTATCCTCCAGGGGCATCTTATACATGACTACACCATCTAGGTTATGTCATTCCTACACCACACACTCTATTTATCATAATGATGTACATTATTTACTAACTTACATATATTGTTATATCAACACTCACTAGTATATAGCACTTATGTATTTACTAGAATATACCTAGTCTTGTACTAACATGTATTGCATACTTTCATATTCTTTCTTTGACTAGTTAGATGTGATTGTATTTTCAGCATTCACATGTTTTCCTTTCTTGCTTTGTGTAGCTAGATTGATTGTATTTCTCATTTCTTATTTTGTATCTTATATGTACCTTAGGACATTTACAAATGTCCTTTATTTCTATTCATGTGTACCTTAGGACATTTTCCAATGTTCTTTGTCTATAGTCTTCTATGTGATTGTGGCTTTCACACCAACCTTGATTTTTTTTATTATATGTGTACGTGGCATTTGAACATGCCTTGTATGCTTGCTTTCTAGTTTGAGTGACATGTGCCCATGTCCCTTATTTGTTTATCCCCTTGGCCACTTTCATATTCTTCTTACCTTATATGCTTGATTTCTTGTTTCTTCTCCATTGTTTGCAATGCCATGATCCACCTCATGCATTATCTTGCTTTTTTGGATGCCATGATGGACATCATGCTCCATCCCTCCATGATAACTAACAACTAAAAACTAACATTTTTAGTTATAATTCAGTAATTTACATATGTTATTATATTTTTATATATATCTAGGCATACCCTTGTTGATCTAATAATCTCTCAATACAAACCATGATATATCTTGAGATATCTTGTCGATTGTCATTGCTATATCATGTATATGTGTAGCATAACACACTTATAGGAATATTTCTTCTAAGGGTATTCATTATAGGGTCTTAATTCCTACCCTTAGAAGAGGGGGAAACAAATAAGGGTTTTATCATAGAAATTAGAGCTCCTAATAGTCAAAAATCTAGATTTTAGCACACCTAGAACAATAATGAAAATGAACCAGACATCAAACTAGTCAGAATAGATGAAGTAGATAGTGAAAATGTCAGAATAGTCCTTAGATTTAGCCTAAGACAACAATTCTAATATTGGACTATAGTTTAAGTTCCAATACTATCTATTTTTGGTACTCCTATCCAAATAATAGAAAAACTAGACTTTATATAAGTAAGCAAAAAAGTAGGTTTATCTACAATTTTGCACAATTAGACCAATTTAGAATCAATAATTTTTAGTACACACTTACTCAAATAATCTAAATATAGGGGGTATTGTATACAACATGATGGCTCTCACTTATAATTTTTGATATGGTAGTTGGTATAACTTCTAGATCAAAATCCATGTTTCAGATAGTAGTGATTGGAGGTAATGTGCATGACACATTTGTTTTCTTTTCTTTCTGAGTTAAGAATTACCCAAGAATTATTAGTAGTTGCATGACTTATTCCATCTATAGGTGTTTGGTATCATTTTGGACTAGATTTCATATAAGCTTAACCTCCACATTTTATAATGGCTTTCATATAAGCCTAGTGCCCAGTTTTGAGTGGCTTTCATACAAGCCTAATCTTCATCTTTTAGAGTGGCCAAGAGAGGACTAGTTTCTATCATACATTAAGCTATCCATGTTAATATTGTTAGGTTACATATCATTCATGGGCTTTAGGAGCCATCTCATATGACATACATTTCATACCAGTATCAGTTTATATCTTCACTTCACAGGGCAATGATGGAGCTAAAGGACTAGATAGCCTTTGTATTATTAAGCTATCTATTCATAGGGATTGGATACAAAATCCAAAAATATATTAACACATGCATGATCACATAAATTCACTTAGTGGGCATTGAAGGAGCCAAAGGGCTAGCCTTTGCATTCTTGAGCCACTAAGGGAATTGATCACATAGCTTCATTTGTGATATCACTCTTGTATAGCATATGTAGCATATATAGTATCACTCAACATCACAATAGGTTTTATATTGTTTTTCACAATTGATGAGGTGTACTCATTCTTTTCTCTTCCTATCTCTCTTACCCAACTTTATACGTTCTTATTTTAGATATAGTGTATCTAGTAACAACTGATATACTCTTTATTTTTCTTGCAGATTCATACTTCATAACATTCTCTCTCTATACACACCTAACATCACATAGATTCATAAGATTCACCCTTACAGTTAAGTTTAGGTACACTTTTTATTTTTCCTTTATCTTAGTATTTCACTTTGTTGCATCACTAAAATAAAGGGGGGCAATCTAGTCGTATAAAATGAAAAAAATTGGTAACTTGAGTTTGGATTATGATACCCAACCCATATGTTCCTCTTACTTTCTCTCATAACCCTCATAGGCATCTTTTCATTGATTTATAGTCATGTATAGCCTTCTAAACTTAATCTTAGCTCAGCTAGACTGCTCTTTCCATGACTAATCCATTCCCTTAGGCCCTATCAACTTAGGATAATAGCACCACACTTATACTATAGCATTGATGCCACTCCTATCCATTTTTGATACTCCTATCTAAATGTATTTTTGGCCCCAATAGTTAGTTTATTTTGATTCCCCATCCTTCTGCTTGTTGGCCTAATGTGAGAACATTCAACCCATGACCAATAGATCCCTATAAAATCCCATTCAATGATCATTTATAAAGGGTTGGTAAATATCACTAAGCAAGCAAAAATACAATCAAGACTACTCAATTAATCTTCCATATTCTCTGCATACAACCAATTGATACACTTACAAACTTATTAAAATATTTACACCAGACCCTAGCCAACTCAAGCATATCTAGTTTAGTGTTTTTCATATTCATACACTCTATTGTACAAAGCACATCAAGTGAGAGAAATACATATGGCTTGATCCCTCTTCAAAGTATTAGTATTTAGGTAGCATGCCCACATAAGGGATGTGGATACACATTTAGTGAATCTTACATATAATAACCTCCCTCTTTCTTTAAATTGGTCAAAGCACAATGGATTATAGGGTTTGAATAAAAAATATACTCTACAAGGATCTCTATAGACTTCCATCTACAAAAACTTCATAAATAGGGTTACATAAGCATAGTGAACAAAAACCAAAAAGATTAGATCTCCTAGACAATACTAGCATAGGTGGACTATAACACTAGTACACAAGCATAGTAAACAAAACCTAGAAAGCTCAGATCTCTTGGACAATAATAGTAGAGGTAGACTACAACACCAGTGCCACACCTATCCACTTTTGATGCTCTTTCCCAATCATAAAATGAAGGTCAAATCTTGGTTAGTGATAGTGTTCCAATCTTTCACAGTGAATCTTAGGCCCTGTCTCAGCCATATCAATTAGTTCTTAGCTAAGTCTTATTTTCTCTCTCTTATTATTTTTAGAAAGGTCAAAATTTCAATCTAATTTACACAAATTTGTATCTTAATTATTACATATTTATTTAATAATTTTACTACTCAGACCCTTTAACTAAATTAGGAATAATACACCAATATTCCCAAATAGGTTAAATCACAATCATGTAGTAAAGAATCATATAGTAGTATCATGTCAAAATATATATATTAATGAATCTCACAATATCTAATCACAAAAAACCCTAAGATGCATGATATGGGTCATGGTAACATCTAGAAGTAATAATAATAAACTCAAAAAATAATTAAGCACGGACATAAGAGTACTTAATATTACATAAAAAATAATCTAAGGAGACCAAAAATAAGGGGCATGTTCAAATTCCTCACACTCAAAGGGAGGACTTATTCAAATTTATGTACACTAAAGAAACAACACTCAATGGCACTATAGCCAACAAAAAGGAACATGTTCAAATTTTTCATAATCAAAACAATGTATCAAATAAAAATTACACTCAAATAATTCATGTGGAAATATGAATAATTCAAAGATATAAGAAACCAACATAAGCATATCATACTAGCCCCTCATACATCTATTAGTAAAATTTCATGTAACATAGCATATCTAGCACACTGTATAAGATGTAAGAATGAGTGTGTGTGTGTGTGTGTGTGTGTGTGTGTGTGTGTGTGTGTGTGTGTGTGTGTGTGTGTGTGTGTGTGTGTGTGTGTGTGTGTGTGTGTGTGTGTGTGTGTGTGTGTGTGTGTGTGTGTGTGTGTGTGTGTGTGTGTGTGTGTGTGTGTGTGTGTGTGTGTAAGTGGTATATAAGATCAATATGATAATTTAAAGTGATCATAAAATAATGTAACCTATATCAATCATGATAAATTAAATAGACTCCCCCAATGTAGTGTCTCATGCAGGTGAAGGAAAAATGTCCAACATTTGTATGTTCATGTATCATGTATCTAGTGTCTGTGTCTATTATAATCAAGTACCCATGAAACATATGTATGTATGTAAAGTAAAATATATGATATATACTAACATAAATTAAACAACATATATGTAAAATATAGTAAACATGTGATTGCTAAATATTTTTGCATTTTTATTGGTTTTAATGTTTTTTTTATTTTATTGATTATTTAATTATTTAATTTTAATTTTAATTTTAGAAAATATTATGATTATCAAAGGTTTTATGTATATGAAGTGATACTATAAGATAAGGATCTTATCAAGGAGATGCTTCAATGAAGGCCCTATATCATGTGTGTTGTAATCATATTATGTGTAATCTATAGCATGATAATCATACTAATTTGGAGTATCTTGATTTTAAAATTGTGAAATGCCACTCTTGTCTTCTATTTTATATGTATATAAATAACTAACTACCCCAAACTATGGGATTAGACCTTTTTTATTTCTCTTTTGTAACATTATTATGTCATGTGCCTCTAGTAAAATTCCATTACCTATTGTAGATGATATTTTATGGTTATATAACACCTCATTTTTGTACACTTGACAAACTTATACCTTGGTTGTTCCTCTTAGTTTTTTACCTTTCCTGCTTCTGCATGTCCTACATATGCTCTATCTTTGTTCCTTTGACCTAAATCTCTTAGTCTAACCAGCTTTATTTTGATGACCTAGGCCTTATATCTTGCTTAAAATTCTTAAAATGTACTTATCTTCTTATTTTTAGATTTTATAACATGTACCTACTTTTTTGTTCCCTAGACACTAATGTTTAGGATAGATAATAATGTCAACATTATTGTCCTATCATGACACAAGTGTATAGTGCCTTAAAGTCATCTAATTTATAAATGAAACATATACTAATGATTGACCTAAGTGATTTAATGTGAGTTATTACTCCAAAGAGATTTATATAAATACAAGATCAACCCTCATTCATTCCACACATATGAAAACTTATAAAAAGACTAAAGATAATTCAATTTTTCAAAATTTTCAATATTTGTTATTATTTTCATACAAATCATAGGGATTACACATATATAGGTTTTAAGTACTAAAGGATTATCCCAAGAGCCCTATTTTCCAAGTTACATGTTAGGTCATTATTGTACTTGATTTGTACATATTGTATGATTCACATACAAGCCAACATTTAGGGGAGAAATACATGCATTTAAGGCCCTTTTTTGAGTATTGGCTATGTAGGTATCACCCATTATCAAATGGGTCTTTGGTGCATATTGACACCATCTACCCACTAACCCATTTTCCCATAAGGTCTTATAAAGATGGAAAACTAGGGTTTTTCCATTTCACAAGGATTGACTATCCATGACCTATATCTAAATGCACTAAATAAAAGGTGAATCAAAAACCATAAGTATATAGGTGGTCACATCCTATTTCAACATATATTTTTTACATGACACTAGCATCGAGACCAAACAACAATGTCGATACAACTATCCTAGGTTGATTTTACTATATATATATATATACATACATACATACATATAAGAATTAGAGACAAAATATAACAACTAATCTAAAATAATCTTTCATCTTACTTTTTGCCTATTCTATAACTAAAACTACATTAAAATAAGAATAAGCTAAGTACATCACTTGTCATTTATATATCTATCATAGTTAAACTTTCCATATTTATACTATCTTATCATAATAAATTTAGTGTATGTTTATATCTAAATTTAGCATCTAATTGGCCTACTATAGATTTGATTATCACCATTGTGACATTTCATTTTTATATACCCCTTTAACATCCTAGATAACCCCAATATAGATCATTTCAAAGTTAAACACTTGTATTTATTTGTATAATATCTAAATTAATGTTTTATTTCTATTTTTTTTAATCTAAAAATTTTATTTCCTTAGAAAAGTATGCGACCTTACCTTTATGATCAAATGATATGCAACCTATGTTTTTATCAATCATTGTTCCTATTGATTTTAGCCATGCTCCTATAAACACAACATTGTATACACTTATATTTTAAATAACATGAAAATTAAGATAGAAATCTTTTTAAGTAAAATAAAATATTAACTTTATTGATCCCATACATGTTGTAGATGTACTAGTTTGATCTAAATGTTGATATTTATTTCCAAGATAGCTTAGAAATGATACAGAACAAAAATTGTATCTTCATAATCCAAAACCTTCATATATATAAATTGGTTATATTTATATGATTATTTATATTGAACGGTCATATTATGATTAAATACTTTTAATTTCCCCCCTTTGTTACCACATTTGAAATTTTAGCTTTTATAATTGTCTCTTGATTTTTGACCTCTTTTGTTAGAAAACCTTACTTTAAGCATGCTTGTTTGCTTATCTTGAGTTTAATTTTGTAAATTTTATTATTTTTATTTTTATAACATTTCCTTTGTAATACATTAATTTTTTAATTTCTATTTTTCATCTTGTGCCCTTTTATAATTTTGTTTTTTCATATTAATCTTTTTGTAACATTGCTTGCTCTAGATGTGCCTTTTGAAACTTTTATTGCTCTAATTTTGCCTTTTGAATATTTTTTAATATTATTTTTCCTTTTTAATATTTTATTTCTTAATTTTTCATTTTAAGACTTTTATTGCTTCTATAATTTCACTTTTAACCATTTTTTCTATGAATTATCCTTTTGTACCCACACTAGTTATTTTTGCACCTATGTGGTGGAATATGCACTCATAAGGTGAGTGGGTTTCTTGATTAATGTATATATTATAGGATCACCACTAATAAATGTACTTTGTATTTTATTATTCAAATCCAAAAACCAATATGTATGATTCCCATGCATTAAATCGTATGATAGTAGTATTTTTATCTTCTAAGAGGATGTATAGGAGGTACTTTGATCACTTTATTTTGAAGCATCCTCTTAGAATCTCACTTGAAATATTATTATCCTTTTGTATAATTTTTCAATAATTTTTTTTATATGTATTTTTTTTATCTTCCCATTTGGATATGAAGTATTTTTAGGCATGATATTGTTAGATGAAGATGTAAATGCATGATTAACACTAGCATGTTTTGGGCTATTTACTTATGTGACTTGATTTTTTAATGATGTGATATTTTAAATAAAATACTAATTTTGAATTTTCAACTCTTTTATTAACTTACTCATAATGATTATTTTATCCTTGAGGGATGTATAAGCACAAATCCTAGATAATTTGGATTGAATATGCAAACACAAACTATCTAGAGGAGATGTGTGAGGTGGATGGGGTTGAGGAAGGATATGTTACCTATCTTCTTTTGGAACTATAGTATGGGAAAAATTATCCATTGGAGTATTGATAAAATATAATAGTTAGAGGCAAATTACATATCACCCTCCTTAGGTTTATGAGGAGGAAAAGGTTCCTTTTGATCCATTTTAAATGCTCCAAAGACTAAGATGAGAATAAGAAAAGAGAGGCATATGAATGTTAACAAATGGTCCAACATGATTATGAAATCAAAACTAAAAAACCATATAATAAGTTCGGGTTGCATAAGAAGGCTCATAAGTCATGTTCACCAAAATTTTAACCCTTTTTGGATGGGTTAGGGGTAAATAGCATAATCAACTATGGAGTAAGATATTTTAAAATTATGCCAATTAAATGAATTAAGATTTATAATATTCTGATAAATATCTTGAATATGAGATTATGTAAAATATAGATAAGTAAAATTTCAAACAAAATTATGAAATTTTCAATATGAAGGAGAAATAATACATAGATTATTTAATCATGTGAAGTTATAACTAACATGTATAGGTGCATAATAAGACAAAATTATGCTATACCTTGATTCGTCAAATTTTATAAAATAACTCTTTGTTATCTTGAACACTAATAATGGGATATGGACACTATCATCAATGATTTTGTCCTAGTTTGACACTTTTATCTAGTCCAATATATAGAATATTTTCTAGACCAACCACCTAAACCTATTAGGCTTCATTATTGTCTTATAAATTATCAACTTAGATTATGTGCATAGGTTTCCAAAATTACTCTTTTTATAAAGACCTTAAGTCATCAAACTTAGCATTTCACCTTGAAATACATGGGGTTAGTGGGATTAAGTGAATTAGAGATGACCTTAAAAACCCCTATGTTAATGAACATTACCTATATAACCATATACTCTGAAGAGGACCTTAGACCAATGTAATTCTCCCCTTTATATGGGATTATGTGTGAATAATTATGTAATATGTTATATACTAGTACATGTAGTGATCAAACTTGTAACTTGACAAATACTACTCATGCACTACTATTTGAATGCTTTATACCTATAAGAAGACTCTTCTATGAGTGATTTGGAAATAGGGAAGAATAAGTCAATATGACTTAGTTGTGCAAGTGATTTTTAGTATTGTAGTGTGATATTAAGAGGTGATTGTTAGATATTGTTTGATTTATAATTAATTAATTTTGACTTCTATTTATACCACATATTTTTAAATAATCTCATGGGAGGGTTAAGGAAGATAAATAGGTTGACCCATATATGTTGAAATATTTTAAATTTTATTATTTGAAATGTAGGGACACTAGTGTCCTAATATGGAAACTTTTTTCCTATAGGGTAAATATTTTTTAGGTATTTATAACTATATTTACATTATATAAATTATATTTTATGATATTGAAGGTTACAGATGATCTAGGTAATCAAAATGTTAGGGTCAGACTATAAGATAAGCAATTTGGCACAATGAGATGGTAAGTGTAAATTTTTTATAAGTGGGAAGGTCATAAACTAGAGGGTTGAGCCATGATTAGTATTTGTCAAGATTAAAAGACTAGTATGTCATATAAAATCAGATTTTAGTATTTATAGGCAAATAGTTGAAAAGTCAACAATATAAATAGGTTAAGTTTTTAGAAAATTTTAATTCTTTTTGCATACTACTAATTGTGATTTTTAGCTCTATCTCATCACCATGTTGAGTTGTTGAGATGCCTTCCCTCATCATTTCAATCGCTTATAAAATACACTATACGTTCAATAGCCCAAAGACCTTATATGTTATAAGATTTTGACTTTTCTAACCATTTTTTTTTATTTTGATTTTTTTTAGATTTTTTGAATTTGAAATTTTAGATGTTTTTAGGTATTCTAAGAGTCTCTAGAGTATGCTCAAAACTAGCCCTCAGAGTTTAGTGCTATTAGGCATGTGATGAAAATTTCCTATGTTCTGATGGTACTAACTGATGAAATAAACTAAGCATGACATTAATGTTTTATAATATTGACCTTATTAGGTTGGTTCTTACCTTTGATATTTATTACTTTGAGTTAGAATTTTTCACATTTTATTTGATCGTATATGATATCACGTTTATTTATGTTTTTAGGGGTATTTACATGTGATGGAGTTCTAATATGGTCAACATATGAAGACCATGATTGAGTTTAGTTTGGCTAATATTGATTGATATATTATAGATAAAGATAGGTTTGGATATGTGTTCTATTTAGGGTATCTTCATTATGATATACATTTGATGACCACCTTTGTTGAGAGGTGAAACCATGATACATGTACATTCTAGATTCATATAGGGGAGATAATTATTACATTAGAGGATGTATGGCATTTTTTGATATTTCTAGTGGTTTGTGAGAGGGCCATAGTGTTGGCCAAGTGGTGCACAGATATGTTCTCCATACACATAGATATATGACTAGCCATGTTTGTGGGCATGATTATAAAGCACATGATTCCATGATACTACTTGGGGATATTATTAATTTTTATGTTTTATGATGGAAATATTTTTTGTATTATTTACTTTATTAATTATTATTGATGGTAGTGTTATAGCTATTTCCTATCAAATGTATGATTTTGTGCATGTTATTAAGGAGAGGAGCATGAGATATCATGGTGGTGCACCATGGTGGCCCATTTATACATGGATATATATAAATTTACATTGGAGATTCATGGTGGAGGCCTTAAAATAGTGACCTTGTTGCATGTCTACACCTATGAACATATCTTTGTTATTCAACTGATTGGAGGAACTCATGGTGGTTAGGTCTACCTCAATGTTTTGTAATGCAATGGGTTATAGAGAGGAATTAGGGTTTAAGCATTATGGAGTATCATATAATAATTTATAGGCTCATACCCACTAACATAGTAAGGAGGTCGTATCATGGTTATGGTTGATGGACTAAGGATATAGTAGAGTTTTACTACATTCATGTTAGCATTTAAATCCATGATTAGTTTCTTGGGGTTGTGGAGAGATTCAAGTTTGAGAGGGTAACATGATAGTTCAATATTGAGTAATTTGTGCCACTAGCCACATATCCATGGACCAGGACTATGTATTATCTCATATTTAAAGTGATATACGAGGGGTAAGTGGTGAATTTATAATACCACTACCTAAAAAAGATGTGGATCTTTCACTTATAGCCATAGATATGGATGATGTGAGATGTACCAAAACATATAATTAGTGGTTGATAGGTTCTAGATGGCCTTTTATATTTCCTTTTGTCACAAATTTAGTTAGTGTGATGTTAGTTCAGGGAGGAAGTTATGGATTAGGAGGAGAAGATAGAGGATCAAGTTTATCTTCCCTTAAGTCAGCTCCAATTGATGTTATATCTACTATTATAGATTTCCTTGAGTATAAATTTATATTTGTAATTATTTTTTATTTTTTACTTCTTACATATAGATTGTTAATATCTAATGTATCTCTCATGCAAGTGATGAGCATTGATCAACAATGGTAGATATATTCAGACATTGATGTGAGACATCCTTTTTTATATAGTCATAAATGGGTTACTTAAGATGCTTGATAATTTAGTGATTGTTCATTCACCAATGTTTGATCCTTTTTCCATTTTTCCATTATCTTTTATATAGTTACCAAAGAGAAAAATAATTTATAGGCTGAATTGGATAGAATACTAGTATTCATGCTTGAGAGTGATATATTAAGAAATTTTTTGACTGGATATAGTGATTTACATATATATCACACACATATGGTGGTAGGGATGGGGGTTTTATGGGAGTGTGTGAGATGATATAGGTCTTGATCGTGTGGATGTAGATGAGATAGTGTATCCTCTACTTCTAGGGTTAGTAGATGTAGTGATAATGAAGACTCATATGTATATGGGGATGATACCCCAATTATTGAATAATTATTATTATATTATAAACTTTGATCCATTATATATGATGATATTTATTCATTTTTATCTCATGGGTTTTAATTATTATTGTTGTATGGTTTTTATTTTTGCATTTGATTATTATTTATTTGATATCACATGTTCATAATATCTAATTTGTATTTCCTTATTTAAACTTGTATTAAATTGGATTATATGTATTTGATACAATATTAATATATGTTATCTTGATACTCAACATTGATTACCCCATCCATTAGGTAATAAAAAGTTATTATAGTCTTGTGAAACCTAATGTTAATCTTTTTATGGAATAATTTATATAAATCATTTTTTCTACTATTATTATGAAATACTATTTACTTGTCTTTCCTCTGATATGTAGTCTCTCTATTCACATTTGGTATCCATAATTATTTGGAAGAAGATGTAACTATACCCACATTATTTTATTATATCCTTTAAAGTTTTGTATTCTCTTGGTTTTTTTCTAGGTACAGCTCAAATGACCATTGGTTCCATGATAGGAATATACTATAATAGATTGGTCATAATAAAATGTTTAGCTTATGTGTTTGAAGAGTAAACAATACGTAGATTAATACCTTGTTAGTATAAATGAGAAAACATCAAGCATAACAATACACTATGACTAAACACTCTTATATAAGAACCAAGGAGAATGTAACATAATAATCAAGATTACAAAATAGAGATAAAAATAATATAAATTTCATATCTCCTTTGTCAAATTTGATGCTTAATTTTTTGAATAAGGATGTTCATTCTCAACCTATGATGATTTGAGTCTTCTAGCAATGCTCTTCCATGGTGGTAACATCTCTCCAATAGTCACTTGTGGCTTGGTGTGAATCTTGGCATAAATTGGTAATTATAACACTACTATTAAAGGCTTCAAGAAGGTATTCTAGTAGATTAATCTTACACACAACTTTTTTGGCATATGGTGTGTGTACTTGTATTTATATATCAAATAACTAAATCTAACCATAGGTAGGTTAGGTTAAATACTAACTTGGTTTGAGTCTAAATTAACCTAGGTTGAGTCAGTCTAACTCTAGATTGGGTTAAGGCATTAATGAAATCTTGATGCCTCAATTTTAGATATTTATGAGGCATGACAACTCACTTTATATATTTTTTAGGTGTGACTCAAATTTTTGAATATATATGAGATAATAAATCACTTTATTAACTCATTTGACCTTTGACTTAATATTTGGATAAAAATTCATTTTTTGGTAAATGAAATTCACTAATTTGATTTGGAATTTTGTTTAAGAAATTTAATTAGGATTTGCATTATAATTAGTCTTGTTTAATGTTTTATAGATTTTGTAAATTATTTTAAATATCTTAAACTAATAGTTTTTTAGGCCAAAAGTGTCAAATTACTAGGTCATAATTTGACTAGGGTTAGAACTAAAGTAGATTAATGATGCATATAGGGCAATACACCAAATAAGTTAGCCTCATCTCATTTTTTGTTAATTAAATCACTTTCATGGATAAAATTAGGTAATTCAATTTATTTATACACTTAAATGTGTAATTTTATATAAATTGAACTAAATCTTGATTTAGGCATGAAAGTGGCCAAAACTAAGTGTATATAGTTTGCTTCTATTTGAGAAGGAATTTTGAGACATAGGCAAAGTAACATCTTTTCACAGGATTAAAAATTCATTGATCCAAATGGTTCATGCCCCAAAGGGTGATTGATAATCCCTTGATGCCCCCCTTGAAGGAGTAGTTAGAAAATAGATTCATCAAACATTCCCTCAAAATGAAGAAAATGACATGATCTAGATGGTAATGGGGATGGAATTACTAAATTGCTCAAAGGTAATTATAAATAGTAATAGTGGTAGAGTCATTTATTTACCCAAAGGTAGTTATAATTAGTAATGAAGGGTGTGACATTGGTTTTCCCAAAGGTGTTTATAAGTAGTGGCAAGAGTAGTTATTTGGTAGGGAAGTGGAATGGGAACTAATTTTCCCAAATGTATTTATAATCAGGAATGAAAAAAATGAGAAACATTGATTTTCCCAAAGGTAATTATAATCAAGAACATATTCATTTACTCCAAAAGGATGGGTGGAGCATTTTGAAAAGAATGATTTTTCCATAGGTGATTATAATCATTAGCATAGGACACAAAAATAATGATTTTCCCACATGTAGTTATAATCATTAACTTGGTAAAAAATAAAATTTACCACAATGATGCAAATTAGTAAGGGTAGCTTATGTAAAAAATCTATAAAATGGTTTATGATGATCTAATAATGGATAATAACAAATTTCTAGCCTAAATATGAGTTAGAAGATGCACATTCAAGCAAACATGGGATATAGGTTGAAAAATCATGTTATTAAATGGGGCTTAGGGGTGGCCCAAAAATATGGTTGAGTTTCACTATGGCCAAAAAATAAGGCATGTCAAATCAAACAACACACAAAGCAAACCATAAATGTGAATGATACACTTCTTAGAGGGAAAAAAATGAACTACATACGCTAGGAGGAAATTAAAATTTTTAGTTATATATTCACCCCTGTGGTGAAAAATAATTTATTTTCACCCTAACATATTTAGATACTTAGTTCTATTTTTCTACACAAATTTCTAAGAGAAAATGATCCACGAAGGAGCATAATGACATGTATCAAAGTAAGTGAGGGAGTACATACAACCACCACATGATGGGGCATATGTAATTAAACTAAAATTTGATCATTAGTTACATTTAATAACATTAATTACACTTATAAAATTATAAAATGATAAAGTTTCCATTTGTGTGAAAATGAAAATGATGGATTTGCTAAGGAAATTAGTGACTTTGTATAAAGTCACTATTTTTTAAAATGATAAAAATGCCATAAAATGGTGTGTTGGGCCCCAAATCCATCTAAGTATATGATATTCACCAAAAAAATAGACACTTGGGCATGAGGAAATCACTTGTTATGATTAATGTTTTCTCATCTTGTGGTGCCAACTAGCAGGCAGCTAACTAACTCCCTTTTGGCTCAATCATCATTAGGAAGTAGGCACACAGTATAGTCACAACTCATTAGAGGTAAGATAATGGATTTGGTATAATGATTACATCTAGTTCCATCTTAGAAACTATCATGCTCCATTCCCTATGGCACTAAGACACTCTGAAACACTATAAAGTGGAGTTGAGTCTAGTTAGGAGGAGAGGAGGAGATTGGAGTAATGAAGCCTTGGAGGATTGGTTCTATATATTATGTTCACCATTAGAGCTTAGAGTTTAGTTCAAGATGCCTTTGATGCTCCCCATTATAAATTCCAAGCTTTCCTATGAGCCTCTATGCCTTTAGCATCTTAAGATGAGCATTATTTTAGTTGTTATTGACATATATATAAATAATATAGATCTAATCATTCAATCTATTAAACATTGTGAAAATCCCTTCATCATAAAACAAAGTTTAGCTACAATATATATATATATATATATATATATATATATATATATATATGTATGTATGTATGTATGTATGTATGTGTATATATATATATATATATATGTATGTATATATATACATATACATATATATATATATATATATATATATATATTGTAGCTAAACTTTGTTTTATGATGAAGGGATTTTCACAGTGTTTAATAGATTGAATGATTAGATCTATATTATTTATGTTGATCTCTTGTGATCTTTTGACCTAACTTGTTTATGGCATTCTTATAGCTCATGAGGAAACCATCACCCTATATAAGAAATTCTCTAAATATGGGTAAGACCCTACACCTCATAATGATGCCTATGTCTAAGCATGAACCTAAGCCTAAATCCCTCAACTAGGTACCCCATTGACCCTTTAAGCACTTGAATGATGTTAAGTCAAGGGAACCAAAGGATTTCACCCATGAAGTTATAGACCTAAATCATATCCACTTGTGCCTGGTAGATATTTAGTTCCCCCTAGGATGTCTTACATCCATGAAGCACCACCTTTGTTACACTAACCAAATTCCCTAGAGGATAGAGTTATGCCATGGTATAACTAGCCCAACACAGACTATAATCCCTTCTTTTCTATTCTTTAGGTGAGCATATAAGGCTTGTGCCTTATGTGAAGTGATGCCAGCATAATCAAGTGTCAAATATTGAGCATTATAGGATTAGTAAAAGTTTGTGTCATGTTATAACAAGTTTAGATCTAATATGGATAGCTAGATAAGCACCAAACAAGGTCAATGATTGAAGATACTTAGTTTTTTATAACATTTTGGTTTTATTATTAGGAACCTATTTAATTTTATTATTTTAATGGTGTACAAAAATAATGCTCTGACTCTCGCTCAAGAACATCAAGTGGTGTATGAAATGAGTAGAAGATATATTTGTATTGAGGCATCTAAATTGTAGACACAAACCAAAGAAGTGTGTCCATAACCACTTGTATGATTCCCTGTGTGAGGTTTTCTTTTATGAACTACTAGAGTAGGTGTACCAATGGTTGGTTGCTTATGTGACACACAAAATTTGAATCTCTAAATAGTGCCTCAAGTGGATAAAAGAGCACTTAGAAAGGCTTGATAATTTAGATGACATTTGGACTAGAGTCATAGACAAATGGTGGCAAGGGGAACTGAAGAAGTATGTGCTTCAATTTATAATATCAACATACTCTTACCCTAAAGAAGTAGAATATTAGTTCTTGTGTGAGCCCAAAGGTGCATTTGTGAAATAATTTAGCACAAAACTCAAGAAGGTAACGGTGTATTATGGCTTTGACACCATGAGTATTAAAGGCTAAATTCCTCTCACATATGATTAGTGTAATGGGGAAGAAGGGGAATGTAGGTGAGCCATAATGGAAGAGGATGAGCATTTTGATACCTAAGAGCTCAAGAGGAAGGATTATAATAAGAGGAGGTGTGGGATGTTGTAATATTTAGAACCTAGAAGTTCCAAAGGGAACTATAAAAATAAGGGCATGGGTAAGGATCTCTTGAATGGTAACAACACCTAGAGGAAGGAAACATTGAAGCCAAGGAACAAGCTCCATAGTTGATAGGTGAATGCTTAGGGTCCCTAAAGAAATTGATCATTGGAGATGCATCAAATGCACCTACCCTATTTAGACCTATGGCACGAGCTCATGTGTTGGATCCCCTAAAAGAGGATAGAATATTGATAATTGACCCCATTTTCAACTTAGACTTTGACCATTTTTTAGACTTATACCATAATTTTTTGATTAAACAAGTTATTCCTTATGAGGAGATAAGTGAGGATACCTCTAGACCTTGAGTCACAAGCTCAACCAAATATAACATGAGTGAAATAACCCTATTCCATATAATGTTAGCTATACAACCTAGTTAATAGCCTAGAAGAAGTGGCCCCATTACACTAGTCAATAGTACAGTGCCAACATCTTCTATGGTACTAGTGGTAATGATGGGACCAATGCCTAGCCCAATGACTAGAGTCATTAGAGGATCATCGCTAGGACAAGTAATAGGGGGACAAGTACCTTAGATGCAATCTTCTCCCCTACCCCATATTTATTATTATATGGCCATGCATTTTCCTGAGTTTCAAGGCATGGAGAACATCATAGAACATGTGCTCAAGTGTGAATTATAATGGCACACTTAGGGAATAACCTAGTCTAAGCTCAAGGTAACCTAGTTTATGATGACCTTTCTTGATTACACACATACTTGGTATAATAATTTTGATCCTAACTAGGATATGGTTGATTATTACACATTAAAGGAATCCTTCTTGAAAGAGTTTGATATACTTGAGTTTGAGTAGTAGATCATCACCATACTCAAAGAGATCGACTAAGGATTATCAGAGAGTATGCACTTGTACAATGCTAGATTCAACACTTTCCTTTACAATATCCCTTATGATATTCACCCCTCCTAACATGCACAATTTTTCATTAGATTATTAATAGTAAAATTTAGAAGATAATTGTCTATGAAAACATTCATAGACCCTCAAGAAATGCTTGAAATTATGCTCAGAACTAAGGTGGTCAAGAGTGTTGATATAAGAATTATCCCTTTCATGGAGGCATATATTAAATTTATGGCCTCCAAACTATAAAATATAACCACTATTTCATTTAAATATGTTTGAATTGGGTTTTGGTGTACTGATTGTGAGATGGAAGGCCATAATAGAAATAATTGCCCTCAAAGGAATGTGCATACATTTTTACTTAGTTGTGATTTTTTTTGTGAGGTATATAATATTCATAAATTAACTTTGTTAAAATATGATAGTTATGTTATCACAACTACCTATTATTGGTTATGTAATGCCTATACTCATACCATAGTTTATTATCATATAATTGATGAGATGTGAGAGAATATAGGGAAAGGTGCATGATAAGCAACAATAGTAGTAGGAGGGAAAGGATCCTAAGGAAATGAGGGTTATGGATATAATAATGTAGGCTCTGGGATTTAAAGAGGTACCAAAGAGTGAGGTGGTAGATGTGGTGGAGGAAGGTTCCCACCATGATCATGTTACAAGTACAATTTAACTAAGAACTATCATCACAATTCCCTATGCATCCAACATGTGGGTATTATCAAAGAACACACAAGGTCAAAAAATGCCCTAACTTATACAAAAAATGTACCTAGGGTAGTTCTAACACTTAAAAGGGTGAAATGATGATCAAGCATGATTTTAAAGAGGCAAAATAGACTCCAAAGGTGCAGCTATCCTGTATGGTGTTAATCAAAGTGAAAGTAACTACTCAGAGTGGACTCACAACTCAACTGCCGATTTCCACTAGTACCAGAGTTATACCTAGAATATTGGAAGCTGAGCTATAATGAGTAAAATATGTATCCATAACCCAAAGCTTTACCTTATCTAGAGCTTATACACCAAAAATATGTATTATAGTAAGTTATGAGTGTGATTTAAAATGTACAAGGAGATCTCCAACTAGCATAAGACCTAGATACATAGGTTACTGCTTCTCATAAAAATTAGGATGGCTAGGAGGATTAATAATAAGATCTAATAGAGATATTATGCCTCCTAAAAATATAAGGGATGTTTCTCCTATTAAATAACTTACTTCTAGAACATGCAACGTAGCAGTCAATTGAAGTTTTCATACCATGCATGGAAAGGGTATGAGAGGTCAGGTATACACAGAATGTAGAGTATGACCAAGAAATATTAGTGAATGTCACCATCAATGGATGGTCCATTTTTGAGGTCCTTATCAACATAGGCACTAAGGTCAATATCTTGACCAAAATTGTAAGGGAAAAGATAAGTAGGTCAGCCTTGAGGCCTTCTCCCCATGTACTCTTCATGGCCAACAAGACTTGAGTATAGAAAATCAAAATTATGAAGGGCACCATTATAGATATTATGGGTTTCAAATTCCACATTTAATTTGAGGTAATCAAGTTGGTTGAACAAGATAAATTTCCATTACTTCTAGGAATTCCATGATCTTAGACAAATAATGTTAATATGTGCTTTAAGAAGTGATAAATGACCTTAAAAAATGGTAAGGAAAGGGTAACAATTCCCCTCTCAAGTGACCAAGGTCCCCCCTATGTGGATAGAATTGATTTGGAAAATAATATCAACCATATATATAACATCAACATGTAAGGCATCGATAATCTCAACATTCTAATCAAGGATTACTCTCTTAAGAGGATGGGTAGTAAATCTTAGACACCACCAATGTTGCTTGCAATTTATGGGTCAAATAGTCTTATGAGGACACTAATCATAGATGCCACTTAATATACACAAAGGCACTAAATCCTATGAGGATTGGCTAGGTCTAGATTGATCACACTCCAAAATGATGGGTCCTATACAATGAAAATAAATGAAAGAAGGTATTCTACCTAAGAAAATGTAAGCTTGTAGTTCTCCCAAATATTTAAGGGAGAAACTCAATGGAAAAATATGTCCATGATCTTGAATCATGCATCCCCAAAGAAATAAATAGAATGTGTCCACTAGTGTATACCTTGAGAATCACTATCACACCTTGGTGGGTATTGCAAACATATAACTTGCTAACCTGGCTAGAGGTGAAAGCTACCATTTGTACTAGATTTGGGAGGAGTAATAAGGACTTGGATATATCAATATACTCTGTGACTCTGATCCCATGGTGCATGTGTGCCTATGCAAAGAGACATGGACTTATTATTCTATGATTACCCCAAAGAACTTATGGGTGTACACCTTTTATATAACTCTAAAGACATGGGTACGAGCATGGTATGTGCTTAATAAGACACACTAAGAGACAACTAATTGGGATGCCCTTAAGGATAGTTTTATGCACACCTTCTCCTTTTCCTTGCATAACTTGGAATTTATGAATCCACTATAAGTAATTTAAAGGGCAATGTTTGAGGACACCACCATCCTCGAGGAGTGCCTAAAAGAAATCTTCAAGAAAAAAGGGTTAGTGCTCCTAAATTTCTTTGAGGAATTAATGCTTAATAGTGACTTGAGTAAAGATGATGATGAAACTTGAAATGAGCACTATTAGAAAAATTTTATCATCAAAATAAATCTCGTATGACAAGTAGATGATAGAATTATTGGTGAAAAAGACCCCACTCATCTTTGTATAGAGACAACTGAGAGAACTCAACAATTTGAAGACTCACACCAAGAAAATAATGAACCATATCATACACCACTAAAGACCATAAAAGTGGAAATAAACATAGAAGGAGAGCCAAAGATGGCTCCTCTTGGCACCTATTAGTCTAACACATAATTGTCATGTACCATAGACCTCTTAAAGGAATTCCAAGACTTGTTCCCTAGGATTTATCAAGATATGAAGGGAACCCACCCATAACATGGGAAGATGAGCATAAATCTAATTAATTATGCAAGATTATTCAAGAAGTTCTCTTATAGAATGAATCCCAACCTTCACACCAAGGTTAAAACAAAGGTCAACACAATGTTAGTTACAAAGGTCATTTACCCTATTCAAGAGTTCAAGTGGGTAAATTTGATGGTGATAAACATAAATAAGGATGGGCACATTCTCATTTGCCTCGATTATAGAATGATAAAATGTCACCTACATCAATGACCCCTTCCTAAATCTATTTATCGATGAAGTCCTAGAAGGCATCATAAGCTATGAGATCTATACCTTTATTGATGGGTTCTCTAGATACCACCAAGACCAGATTAAGGAGGAGGAAAATCCCAAAAAAACCTTTGAAAATAAATAGGGTTGTTTTACTTAAAGTTTGATGCCATTTGGACTCAATAACATGCCATCCATGTTCTATAGAGTGGTGATCATCACATTTAAATACTTCATCCACAAGTTCCTCTAGGTTTACCTAGATGATTAGATGGTGTATGGCCTTGTGAAGGACCACTGTGATAAATTATGCCTAATGTTTGAGAGGTGTAGGTAGCTTTAGATATCCTTAACCCTAAAAAAGTGCATCTTTCCTTGAAACACCATTTAGAACCCTTCTCATGCACATCATCTGTAAGTATGGTATTCTCATTGATCCCATGAAGATTGAGATCATAATTTATCTCTAGACTCTTTCCACATAGAAAGACATTCATGACTTTCTTGGCCACTATGGGTATTATATAAAGTTTATAAGGAGATATGAAAATATTATAGCAATGCTAGAATATCTCTTACATTAGGATGACCCATTCTATTGGGGTGAAGCACAAGAGGGTGCCTTTGAGATTATGAAGCTAAAATTGGCTTGCACCCCTATCTTGTAATTTCCTGACTTGATGACCCCATTCCACATCCATGTCGATGCATCTAGATTTATGATTGGTGCAATATTATCACAACCTAGTGAAGGCAAAATGGATCACCTCATCTCCTCTTCTAGTAGAAAATTAACAAAGGTAGAGCATAATTATACCATAACTAAGCATGAAGTACTCACCATGGTGTATGCCCTATAAAAATTTGGACAATATTTATTGCCGACCCCATTCATCTTATTCATAGACCATGAGGTCTTTAATTACCTTATGAATAAGCTTGTTATCCATGGTCACATTTGTAGATGAATCATTATGTTTCAAGAATTCTAGTTCTTTATTTCCTTCAAGCCTAAAAAATAGAACTTAGGCCTAAACCATTTATCCTTTATAGACTTTAATGATGTATCAGTGCTATTAACGATGATAAGATAGATGCAAAAATTTACAAAATCTAGTGCACCCTTAAGGACTTGACAAAGATAACCACTTTTATAACATCTAGATTTATGCCCCAAATAATGACAACCAAGGAAAATACATATCTCATAGTTCATGCCACCCATTTTCATATCATTATTAGGGAGTTGTAAAAACTAGGCCAAGATAAAGTTTTGTGTTGATGTGTTTTGGAGCATGAAAGGGACCCCATACTACATGAGGTAAATGAGAATATAGAAATATTCCATTATGTTGGAGATGAAACAACATGTAAGGTGTTGTAGTTAAGCTTGTGGTGGCCGTGTTTATTTTAGGATATGAAGGATTTTACCAAGGCATGCAATATATGCCAGCACATAGGGAATCTCAACCACCGACATGAGATGCCTCTCATCCCCATTCTTTCCTAGGCACTATTTGAGAAATGGGCCATTGACTTTGTTGGACCAATTACTCCTATAGCATGATGTATAGGCATGAGATACTTTCTAGTGACCACTGACTATTTTACCAAGTGGGTCGAATTCATGCCAACTAAAAACTACACATTTGTCACAATCATAAGTTTCATATGGGATAACATCAAAAGCCATTATGGGTGCCCACTCAACTTTACTAGTGATATGGGCACACACTTCATTAATGAAACTATGCAAAACTTGATAAGAGAATACATGGTGTCATGCCATAAGATAATGCCTTACCATCCCCAAATGAATAGCATGGTTGAGGCATTCAATAAGATCTTGGGTATGCACCTCATAAATATATGTAATGTTCATCACAAATATTGGGATGATCAAGTGTCAAAAATATTATGGGTATATCGCACAACCTACAAGTGCTTGAATAAGGCTACACCATTTCAACTAGTGTTTGGTGATGAGGTGATTCTATCAATGGAGTTCTTGTTGAAATCATTTCATATCATGTGCATTGGTCAATTAGATTAACAAAAATTACTAAATATAAGGTCGAAATACTTAAAGAGTTTAGATGAGGATGTACCCAAGCAAGGTGGAGCCAATAGATAGAAAAGGCACACTAGAAGCTTTGGAATGACAATCATATAAAGCACAAGGTGGTAATATAAGGGGAATTAGTTTTGATTTATGACTCCAAGTATATCAATAACCTAGGCAAACTCCAAATAAGGTGGATGGGCCCATATGTCATCCATAACATATTAGACACTAGCACATGCAAGTTGCACATGTTTTTAGGTGAAATGATCCCTAGCCATTTCAACAACAATTGATTGAAGCTATATCAACAATAGGGTGGTATTTGTGACATCAATTCCTAGTCATGAGTTAGTTATATTGAGTGACTAGAATAAATTTTAGCACAAGCCTAACAAGTTCTTTGTGTGTGTTGTTTGCAATTTTGATGTGGTGAGTGAATAAGTAGTCCATTAAGGCCACCAGTAAAATGTTTCTAGAGATTTCATACATAATTATGACTAGGTGAGTTGATCATGGCCACCTTCCAAGTGATTGAGGATACACACCTAAGTTATGGGTATGTGAAGCTTACCAGAGTCAGACACAAAGTGCACCAGATCTTCATGCACAAGATTCAAGAAATGATGTATTATTAGGCCTATAAAAGGGCTAGTTTGGCACTTCTAATCATAATACTAGTCAGGTGAGTCAAGCAAGTATACTTATTAAGAACTTATGGTGAGACACCTAAGTTTTTAGGTGCATGGAACTCACCAGAGGTAGAGCATATGTGAACCAAGAGAGGCATACAAGGTACAAGTATGTAAGAGATAGAGTGGATATTAACAACATGATCATGCATAAGAGATCATATGAGAATGCCACACTAGAGGGCCAACATAAGGGATTTGTATGGGGTAGGAAAGGCCAAGGTAGTAAGATGACATCATAGTGAAATTGACCAATATAGACAAGTGTACTTGAAATAGAAGTGCAACAAGAAAAGGAAATGGGACCAAGGAGGTTGAATCACATACGCATGAGGCATTGTGCCTAGGTTACCATATTGAAGGTGAAGGTCATGCCAAGTGAACAAATCATAGGATAATATCATTAAGACAAGCTAGTATCCACCCAAAGTGAGGTAGAAATTGATTATTTGAACTACACGTCACTTCATCAAAATGTCACTAGAAGAAGTTAATGAAGTGGCAGTGGAGGCACAAAGATCTATATTGAATGCATAAATAATAGTAGATTTTTTTGTTTTCATAGGTAATAATAAATCACAAGGGATATAGGCACTATCATGCCATTAATAAACTACATTTAAGGTGGTAGATGAGATTAGATGTATAAAATAGTGAAAATCTAAATGTTTTTGGTTATAAACCTTGTGATTACAAAATAAAACTAGAGTGAGACTAGTGACCTAGAGAGATGAAGCAAGGACACCCTACTATAATGAGACTTTATTCACCCCTAAAAACCAAAACTAAATGATTGTCTAAAAAAATGAATTGTGTTCCCTGTGTGATTGGCATAGGAAAGTAAGGGGAATGAATTGGGTGAGAACCAAGTAGTAAAAAATTAAAGTGACATCAATGCCACCATTTATAGCACATGAAGCTCAAGAGACAAACACACATTCACATACCTTATGACTATGATAAATGCCAATGAATATTTAAGGCTTCAACAAGATAAATAGACCACATTTTAACACTAGCAAGTTTAGGATGGGGAAAAAGTGGATGAGTTCAAGACTATAGTAGGCATAGAAAGAAGCCAAGAAAGCATGAATAGTAGTAAAATCCACCACCATGAAAAAATTATCACCCTTATTATATGTATTAAGTATTTTTGGAGTTTATCTAGAGATTCTTGAGAAGATGTCATACTAGGACATGCATTTTCCTAAAGAGGTCTTGATGGGAGAAAATTGGGCATCATTCATACACAACTACTACCTGAAAGAGTATAACCATTGCACGTCAAGTAATGCACAAGACCTAGTGCAAGATTGGATGGTAGACATAAAATGAAACACTTATACATCATTCAATTGGTTCTCAAAGATGATAACTACTCTGGCTAACTAAAACTTCCTTATGCATTTTTAGCCAAGTACTTTAGAAATGCACTAAGAAGAATCCCAAACATGTAGCTAGACATCCTAATGAAGGTCATGGATGTATAAATATGCAATTTGAGGTGACAATACATGCACCCAAGAGGAAAATTAACTAAATATGAAGAGGATTATTCAAATTCTACCACTGTCAATTTTCCTTAAAAGAGAAGTCATCCTTGGGCACATCTATAGGTTCTTCTATGAGATGAAGCCATGAAGAAGGATGAGTGCATGGACAAGGATGATGACTTCCCCCTTTAAGTTTGTAAATAATGAGATTTGTTTCTATTGGCACCAAGAAAATCCCTTTAGAAGAAGTGGGTAGAAACCATGGAGGAAATATAAGAGTGCTTTCAATTAAATATCACTTCTAGTGATGAATATAACCCCTCTACACCAAATAAGAAGCATGTGGTCTTTATTTCAGGGATTACATCTCCCAAGCCAAGGGAGAATAAAAATAAGAATTCCAAGGGGCCAATTACAATGCCCATGATAAACTTGGTAGAGATGAAGGTGCAAGAGGCATGAGAGGAAGTAGAGGCAAGGAAGGTATGGGAAGAGGAAGAAGAGGAAGAAGATGGAGGGATGAAAGTGTAAATCATCTAAGAAGAACAAATAGAGGAAGAGCCCAAAATTTTAGAAATTTATGAGGCTCTCTATGGTATCACTATTCTCATGCTTGGGGAAGCAAAAAAATCCATCAAGCACCCTAGCCATAGAACTCGTAACATAGCCTTTATAAACTAAAGAGGAAAAGGGGCATTGATAGATGGAAATGGGCCTTTAAAAGGACCATATAGAGGTGGTGCTATATTTATATCATAAAAGAGAGGCCATGAAGGCTAAGGGCATGATGCTATTGGATATTGATAATGCCAAATCTAAAGAAATAAGGTCTAAGGAGGAAAAAATATATGTGATAGTGAATAAGAGGAAAGTAGAGATAAAGAAGGCCCAAAAGGAAAAGGTCAAGAGATAAATGCAAGAAAAAAGAGCTTCCTCTAGTGTGAAACCCATAAAGGAGAAATTATTAAAGGTTCCTTGCACCCCCACAAACACTATAGAATAATCCATACCATAAGCATGCCTAAGTAGTGAAGGGGCACCTAGAGTCAAGGAAGGCAAAACTAGTACTTTAAAGAAGAAAACAAAGAGTTCAGTGGAAACCCAATAGACTCAAGAGGGTAAAATTGATGTCAATGAAAAAGAAGAATTAGATGAAGGGGACAAGTTCAAGGAAGAACCCCTATTAGAAAAAGAGGACACATCAGAGGGAATCATTAAAGAAAGTGTTAGATATAATGAAGAAGAGCCAAAGCAAATGAAGCTAGCCATCTAAGGAGAGGAAGTTCAGCTGAGCCTATGAGAGAAGACATAGAAGGGGTTCATGGATAAATATTATTATATGATGGAGTACATACCCTTTGGAATCACCATGACATAGATTTGCTAGTAACTATATTGTTCCTTTGATATTTATATAGATGAGCCTCATTTTGAGGTATTGAAAAAGGTAATCCTCATCATAGATAAACTAGAGGAAGGGAATGACTCACTTCTTATCAACCTCCACATAATGAATCTAGTAAGGTTAGCTAATACCTTTATCTAAATAGCCTTTAAGTTAATGTGTAATAGCATCATTAACAAGTGCCTCAAGTTGGAAGAATATCATGTTATAGGAAGAGGAAGAGATCAAGGCCATGAAATTTGAGTTACAACAATTAGCTGAGCATGTAGAGGAAGTTGATCCATCCCTCCTAGATGGCATTGACACTTCAAATTTTTTAGAGGTTGATAAGGTGTGTATATTAGTGGAGTATATTCTCTAAATATTTAAGGCAAAATTAGTGCTATAAGAAGAGGAGGCCCCTTCCACCACATAAAGCAAGATATTTTCATAAAACTCAAAGAGGTAGAAGACCTCTTTATGAAGCTTGAAGAGGGCACAAAGGTGATTGATGAAATATTTTACAAATTCTCCACCCAAGCATCAATAATTGATGCATGCATTAAAAAGGAAAAAAGGGAGAAGGATGCACTGATGGCATAGGCATACACTATGGACAAGGTTAAGTGTATGCAAATCATGGTGTAGGTTAACACTTTGAGTGCCCAAATCAAGACCCAGGAGCAAGACCTAGAAGAACTCTTCCATACCTTACAAATAAAGGCTTGTGAACAAGGAGTGATCATAGATGGAAGTGTAATAAATTTAAAGGAAAGGTTATAGGACTTTAAGAAAGAGTTGGAGAAAACTGACATACTTACCCTTAATGCCACCTCCATAGAAATAGACAACATTTTAAAATAAACCTATCTCATAATTTAGGGTTTTGAGGACTTCAAACTAGAAATAAAGGAATGTACACACCCAAGTTTTATGCACCTAAAGTGCTAGAAGGTTAGTCTAAGGGTAGACTTTCAATTTTGTGTGGGGTAGTGTTAGGCCCCAAACCCATATAAATATAGGATCCATACCAACATAGTAAACACTTGGGCATGAGGAAATCACTTGTTATGATTGTTTATATCATCTTGTGGCACCAGCTAGTAGGCATCTAACTAACTCCCTTCTAGATCAATCATCATTAGGAAGTGGGTAAATAGGATAGTCATAGCTCATTAGAGGAAAGATATTAGATCCATCAAAATGATTACATCTAGTACCAGCTTAGAAACTAGTGTGCTTTGTTCCCCATGGCACTAAGATGCCCTAAAACACTATAAATTTGAGTTGAGTCTAGCTAGAAGGAGAGGAGATTGGATAAGTGAAGCCTTAGATGATTAGTTCCAGATGCTATGTTTACCATTAGATCTTAAAGTGTAGTTTTGGATGCCTTTAATGCTCCCCATTGTAATGCCCAAGCTTTCTTGTAAAGCTTTTAGCCTTTAGAAACTTAATATGAGCATTTTATTAGTTCATATTGACATATATATAATGGATAAACTTTATTTAATGATGAAGGGATTTACACAATGTTTAATAGATTGAATTTTTATATCTATATTATGTATGTTGAGCTCTTTCAAGCTTTTGATCTAACTCATTTATGACATTCTTGTAGCTCATGAGGACACTAGCACCCTCTATAAGAAATGCTCTAAGTATGGGTAAAACCCTATGCCTCGTAATGATACCTATGTCTAAGCATGAACCTAATCCTAAGTCCCTCAATTAGGTACCCCATTGACCCTTCAAGCACCTAAATGATGTTAAGCCAAGGGAACCAAAGGCTTATGCCCATGAATTTGTAGACATACATCATATCCTCTTACACCTAGAAGATATTCAGTTCCTCCCCTTAGGATGGATTGCATCTATGAATGCACCACCTATGTTGCACTAACCAAATTCCCTAGAAGATAGAGTTGTACCATGGCATAACTAGCCCAACACGGGCCCCAGTACCTTCTTTGCTACACTTCAATTGAGTGATTAAGGATTTCACCTTATGTTAATTGATTTCAAGATAGTTGAGTGTAAAATTTTGATTGTTATAGGATTATTCAAAGTTTGTGACATGTTGTAATAAGTTTAGATCTGATGTGGAGAGCTAGATAAGCACCAGACAAGGCTGATGATTAAAGATACCTAATTTTATACAACATGGTGGAAATCACAAAAATAATGATTTCACTCTTTTTTAGGTGAATCCACCATTTTTTTGAAATCAAAAATGACACTTTCACCTTAAAATGGGCAAAAATTCTAAAACAATGGCTTTACTCTAGATAAAATGGAGCTTTGCCATGTGAAATGATGACTTTGCCCTAGGAGTAAAAAAGGACTAATTATAGGACCTAAAAGGGGTCCAAACTCTAGAAGAGGGTCACTTAAATGGATTAGTCTAGGCTTATGCTCTATATTTATGTGAAATTATGTTAACACTAACTATTTATGAGTGTAAGAGTGATTGGTAGTACTTACTTGTCATGAAAGATGATCATATTATCTACTAACCCCATAGATCTAGACTGAGGGCATGGTGGGATTCTTATAGATGTTGGATTTATAAGATATAGCATGGATTCTAATTATCCAAGCTGATATAGCTTATCTAAGTGTAATATTAGAGTACTAACTTAGTGAGACATTGACCTTTCACTTGCTAACTAAGGAGGCCATCATCACACTTGAATATACCAATGTATCTTTAAGTTATCCATATGTGGGAGATGTTTGTTTTGGACACAAATATCACAAAAATAGGTAGTTATTAAAGATTTATGTATCTATTAAGGCATCCCCATGGTTCATGGGAAGATCAATATAGACTTGATAGAGACCTACACTAAAATTTGGCCAGATGACCTACCTATTAGAGATCCTTCACCACTAACCTTGATTGATTATGAGGTTGATGTTCTCATGACTATTGTTAGTGTAATATTTTTTCTTGATACAAGTGGTCCTTAATTCCATATGGGTTTATGTGGTGGGGTTAGGATCATGCTAGAGGATTCCACATGATTTGCCTAAGGACTAGTAGTTATATCACATTTATATAGAGACTTACATATAATATCATACTAAGGTGGATATACTATTAGATCTTATGCACTTCTCATGGTCTAAGATAGGAGCACATTGTGATCAAATGACTAGTTAGGATAAGTAGGATGTGGGATCTTGAGGAGCTATTGGTATATGGTTAGGCTCAGATAAGAGCCAGTTGGCATGGGCACAGAGGAGGCATCCCCTTATATCATCATATGCTCAAAGATATGACACCATAATTTTTATTTTTGAGGCCTTACCTTGCATACCATCTATAGTGGTTCTAGGATTGATGGTTCATGGCTTACATGACTAATATATGTTTTCTTATTAGGATCCAATCCTATATTATTGAAGAGTATCACCTAGATTGAGTACTCAGGCAATTTGGCTACACACAAGATGTACCTAAGGGGCCATGGTGGTTTTCTCATGTCATGTGAGAGATTAGTCAGGATACTCTTGTGATCTTAAGCATTGAGATAAAATTAAGCTATCTTAGCATACCATAGATTGTTTGGGCCTATGAAAGAGGAGATACAAATGTAGGTATCACTTCAGCTTTCATGTACTTATGGGTATAGGTGTACACTTTGAGGCTAAAAGTTCCATTACCATTAGGGGTAAAGCTCTTATGGATATTGATGAGATGGAGGTCAAAACCTTGAGTGATAACAGCACTTGGTAGGAGAGTGAGGCTAGGGATGATGATGATAGTCAGGATGGAGGAAACAATAGAGGGGAAAGAAATGTGAGGCCAAATGTCATGATATTAGACCCTATCTTGGTAGTGGTGATAATATCATAGGTTATCTTAGGCTAGGTAGGTTTTTCAAGCATATAGGTGGATCCAATCCATGTAGGGCCTTTTAGTACAACCATAGTAGGTAGGGACACTAATATGCTTGAATAGGAGGTTAGTGCTCAGGTATGGAAGGTCATAGGTTTACAGTATCAATTATCTAACATACAGGGCATCTTGGATACAAGGGATGATGATATGATGTAACTATAGGTAGATATCACTCAGCTAAAGGCTAAGATAACTAAGATAGATTAGGTATAGAGCCAACACACAAAAGAGAGAGATCAGACCATTAATGAGCATAATTAGACATTGGCCATCATAAAAAGCTGAGATGAGAGTGGGATATGGATCAATAAGACAATACATAGGTTTTATTATTTTAGATGATTTTATAGATCTTTAATGCTAAGGATGAGGCATCCTACTATAGGCAAACCTATGAGTCTATTATGCATAGAGAGTATCAAGTTGTTACTTTTGAGATCTGGAATGCATAGAGGATAGGGAGTAGATCTAGTTAGTCTTGGACTAGGATGAATGCTTTAGATGCCTTGAACTATTTATTTCATCAACCATGACCACCACCCCCAAGACCACTAGGGCCACCTAGGCCACCTCCAGCTATGGGTCCTAAGGATACATAGATCTAGAATTGATTATAGGCATCTTGGAATTTTTTCAAAATTTGGGCTTTATTTTGGTAGATGACATTTTACCCATTGTATCATCATACTTATATATTTTTGAGACACCATCATGATATGTGTATATCTTTTATGTATAGGACATTTGAGACACCATAAAATTTAGTTTTGGGTCTTTCGAGACCGATGTACATGTATATGATATTCTTTTGATATGTAAATGATACCATGCTTATTATCTTGATTATTTCATATTTAGTACTAATTAAAATTAGATATGTTTAACATTATTGATGTTTATGCTTATGTATGCTAGGTTCATTTATTACTTATGCCATGTTTATGAGATGTTCTATTAGTTATCATCTAATTATATTATATGACTCATATGGATGCTTATTCAGAGATGTTCATCCTTATAAACATATAATAAATCATTTTTTGCTTTTATTTATTACTCATGGATTCATGCATGCATTAGGGTAGTTGGCTAGTTTTTGACATTTGAAGAAGTACTACCATTGAATTGTTAAAATATGCTCCTTAAACAAGTTTTTACTTTAGTTCATGATATTATGCATGATATTTATGGATAACTAAAATGGTAATACATACCCTAATCATGGAAAACTTAATTTAAATGTAAATATAAATAACTTAGGAATAAGGTATGAATAATCAAATCCTGAGTGTAAATATAACAAATAAATCAAGTGTAAGACTAATGACAAAAATTCACAACCTAAGTACATGATATGGATAATCAAGACTTAATTTTAAACAAAATGTAATAATATTATGACAATCAAGGAATAAAAGGAAAAAAATAAAATAAAACAAACAAAAAGATAAAAATAAACAGACAAAATGCAAATAAACTATACAAACAAATAAACCAAAATAGATTAAAAATAAATAAAACAAAAAATATATGCAACAAAATGTAAACAAATAAAAAATATAAACAAACAAGGCTATACAAATAAAAACAACACATGAACATAAACAACTAAATACAAATAAACGAACACAAACAAAAATAAACAAAACACAAATAAACTATACAAAAAAATAAACAAAAGCAAAAAAAAACTTGACAAATATAAAAAAAACTAATAAACAAATCAAAATAAAAATAACAAAACAAATATAAACTAAACACACTAAGAAAATGAATCACAAAATAACAAACAAAACACCAATAAAAAAAACAACAAAACACCCATAAACAAAATAACACACCAATAAATAAAATAAAACACCAATAAACAAAAACACAATAAAATACTAATAAAATTAAACACAATACAAACAACTAAAAAACACAATACAACAAACAAATAAAACACAAACATAAACAAATAACTAAATAAACACATAAAACAACAATAAAACAATAAAAAGTAATATAAACACTAAAATATGCAAACAAAACACCAATAAATAAACAAACTAATAGGATACAAATAAAGATAATTAAAATAAATAAATGAACAAAAAAAAGCAAAACATGTAACAAACAAAGTGAACAAACCAATAAAAAACAACTAAATAATCCAAAACAAATAAAAGTACAATAAACAAACTAATCTTAACATATAAAAATAAATAAACTAAGTGAAATAAATAACAATACATGAAGAATGATTAATCACAATGTTAGTGCAAACAAAAACAAATTTGTTCATGTATGTTTAATAAAGGTGTTACTCTTAGTGACCAGGTGACCCCTAAGCTAGGTAGCAATGACATCAATAAAATAACATAAGAACAATTGGTAAAAGGTTCTCCCAAGGTTATAGGGAAATAATGACACAAACATTGCCCCTAGGTAATAAGAGACAATGACACAAGTAAAAAACAATATTTCCCCTAGGCTATAGGATACAACGACACATAAAACAAAAAATATGGCGGGGGGGAGATAGAAGAGAAGGAAGGGATAGCCAAGTTGACTCTAGATACACTAGCGAAGTGGACGCTACCTACGTAGTTCCATGGACACAAGATCCAAGATGAAGTTCAGTCCAAAGGTAATTCTCCTAATAAATGGGATAGAATAAAATGAATGAAAACTAAACATGATTGACTTATAAAATAAAATAGGAATGATCTTGTAAAATATCAAGTGTGTGAGAGAATAGGGGGTGATGCATCATAATCATGAGAATGTCAGTACAAATAAATTATGCAAGCGTGAGAGTATGGTCTAGACTAAAACCACACTAAAAGTCAAGATATGAGTATCCACAAATGAACTAAATAGGTAATTCATAGTGTCTACTACATCTAAGTCTTAGAATGAGAATGAGCTTGTAAAATAGTGAGAGTGCAATAAAATATAAGTGGTCATGAGTGTATCAAATTAGAATATATAATGCTCATAACATGAACTCTTAAAATAGAAAGAGTGTATGGATTAAGGCCAATAAGGATGGGGAAACTAAATGATAAGTGGTTACTCATGAAATATTTAGGGATCCCATGATCCTTAAGGTAAAGGAATGGTCAAAAAATAAAGGAAGGTGTGTCCAAGATAACTTAAGATATTCCATGTATCCAAGTGTTGCCTACATAGTCTGTGTAGACCTAGGTTGATGTAATTCCCCTAGAAATGGGATGAAAAATATTAAGGTAGTCTAAAAATAAATTGAATAGATAAGATGGTCCATTCTAGAAAATTTTGACAGCTTTATAGCTCACATAGAAATTTTGAGCCAATTTTCATGATTTTATCATTTTTAGAATTTTTAAGATCTGTGCAAATGTTTTAGGGTTTTGAAACCATTTCAAGTGTATTTATAATTTTATAGGCATCTCAACTCAATAAATAATTATGATAAATAGAATGGTCCAACTCATAAAATGATGAGAGCATAGCTTAGGTTGTTCACAAAATGATGAAAGTATGGTGAAGTGGTGACTAAGATGACCTCAATATGAATCAATCACTACCTAAATAGTCCCATAAGACCTCAAGCCACTATAGTTTTTCTTGCACAAAAGGCATCTGACTAAGTACCAATAAATTCCAAATAAAAGCAAATGTCGAGGCAAAAGGATATCAGTAATGGCAAGGTGATTTGGCAATGTATGGTAAAGGTGGTGTCCCTAATTTTTCCATAGACAAATATAATTAGGAAACAATGAAAAGGGTTAGTGGTACTAATTTACACATAGGTGGTTATAATTATTAGCATGAGATGGGAATGTAATAATAAATGAAGGATGTAATTTCTAGAACCACTATCACATTATTGTCACATACTACCATTTGAGCATGTAATTCTAAAACAAATACTAGAATTGAATCTATCATCGACCATTAAACATTCCTAAATTACAAATGATTTGTAGCCAAGGCAAAATTTGATAGGCTAGGTTAGGTAAATAATGACTAACTGGTGAAGGGTTAAGGGTATGGTAGAATGAAAAGGGCATAATACAAAGATTAGGTATAATTTGGCATAAATTAGATGATCCTTATAGATAATAATTTGAATTCCTCAAGCATAGAAACTTTTGAGGTGCATTATGTTCATTGACTCATCAATTTTATCTCCCTCTAGTGTAGTAATCCTATATGTTCTAGAACCATATTTAAAACAACTACATAGAGTCCTAACCAATTTGGTTGGAACTTCCCTTTTTCTTGGACTCAATGTTGACATTCTTATTATTATATTTTATTACCAGGTCACCAAAATTGAATTCAAGTTGCTTAACACACCTATTATATTGGAATTTTAATCAATTTTGATAAGCCTAAAGATTACTCAAGAAAACCAAACATTTACCACCAATTAGGTCTAGCTCTTTGAAGTGAGCCACTTTATAGTCTTCATCGTCGATGATATGATGTAATGAAATTCAAAGAAAATGCAACTCAACCTCTATGAGAAAAATGGATTTAGTTCCATAAACAAGTGAATAAGTTGTATCTCCTATTAGAGTATGAATTTGGTATGGTATGCTCAGAGGGCACTAAATAGATACAAGTGTTAATTATAACCAGTGTCATTAACAATATTTTTTAGAATGTTTACAATTATTTTATTAGAAGCCTCAGCTTGGTTTTTACTTTGAGGATATTAAGTGGTAAAGAAATGTTGATTGATGTGGAATTGATAACAAAGTGCTTTCATATTTTTATTATTGAATGATCTACCATTATCAGATAAAATGTTAGAGGGAATGCCATGATGATAAATGAGATGGTTGAATATGAACTTGGAGATATGCTTACCAGTGAAGTAAGTGAGGGGAATGGATTCTACCCACTTAGTAAAGTATTAAGTAGTATTCAAGATGTGTTTGTGGTGATTTGAATATGTTGGGTTATTCTTCCTGACAAGGTCAAGTCCCCACATTGAGAATGGCCATGGTGTTGTCAATGGTTTAAGTGTCTTATCTAGATCATGAATCATATTGGCATGCTTATGGAACTTGACATACCTTTTCACATATGCATCTATGTCTACTTTTATCATTGGTGAGTAATAACCAATATAAACTAAATTTTTGGCTAAGATTACCCTATTTGTGTGGGTTCCACACACTCATTCATAGAACTCCCTAGATACTAATCCAGATTATATCAAAGGTAAACAACAAAGAAAAGTTTAATCATAGTTTATACGATATAAGGTTGGTCTGAGTACGATATAATAACAAGATTTATGGGTGAAGGCTTTTTGTTTTTTATGTGATAAATCAAGAGGAATGGTTTGGTTTTGAATATAGGCATATATATTTGAGTACCAATAAAATGTGGGACCAATAATGTCATAAACCATATCGATGTATAACTATTCATGTGTTGGTGCTAAGAAATGTTCAAAAATAAATTGATAATCCCTTACTCTATCGATGATCTAGATCATGGAACCAATAGTGGCCATAACATTCATTATTATGTTATTAGGTCACAATATTATTTTAAATTAGATGTTGGAAATATACTACTTAAGATTATTAACCATATTTTTATAGGGTACTAACTTCTCATCCTTGGTTTAGTATTGGGTCATGACTTGATTGATGATTAATTGAGAATCACCATATGCTAGTAAATGTTGAATGCTCCATCTTACTACCTAAGGAATCCCTACAATGGATGCTTCATACTTGGCCATGTTATTGGTACAAGGAAATCCAATATGAAAGGATTTGGGAATGATATCCGCTTATGGTGTAATAAACAATATTATGGCCCTTAATCCATGAGTCACGAATGATCCATTAAATTACATTTTTCACCATTCAACTTCAAGAGGTACAACTGCTTCTTCAATAGTTATGATGTCCTCATCTATAAATCTAAACATAAGAGGTTGAGTATCTTGAAGAGGAGATTTAACAAGCTGATCTATGAGTACTTTCCCCTTAATATATATCTATTTGGCATATTTAATTTCAAACTTGTTCAATAGCATGATCCATTTTTCCATATGGCCCTGTAGATCTAATTTGGAAAGTAGATACTTGAGTGGATCTACTTTGGAAATAACAATGGTCTTATTATTTAGCATATAATGATGCAATTTTTGGGTTGAGAACATCATTACTAAATAAAGATTTTCAATTGGTGTATAATTATGCGCATATATTACCAATGTTTGGCTCAAATAAAACACAAAATACTCCTTTCCTTATTCATCATGTTGTGCCAAAAGTACCCCTAGGCCATTATTAGTTGTTGATAGGTAAAGGAGTAGAAAATTTTTTGACATTGGTGGAAATAAAATAGGTGGGTTAGCAAAGTATTCTTTAATTTGATCAAATACCTTTTGACCCTCTTCATTTTAGGATAATGTAACACCTTTATTTATCAAGTGCATAAATGGATGGCATTTATAGGGTAATTGTGAGATGAAGTGTCTAATAGATTTAATCTTTCCCTATAAATTGTGGAGCTACTTCAAGGTATATAGTGGTGGAATTTATGTAATTACATGTAATTTAGCTGGGTTAACTTAAATTCCACTACGAGAGATAATGAAATGTAATATTTTTTTAGAAATGAATCCAAATATACATTTATTTAGATTAATCCTAACATTGTATTTACAAAGTCTCTCAAAGATTCTTCATATTACAACTGGGTGATCAACATGGGTCTTTGATTTACTCAAGATATCATCGACACAGTCCTTAACAATGTTGTCCATCATGTCATGAAAAAACACTATCATATCTCTTTGGTAAGTGGCTCTAACATTTTTAAGCCTAAATGGCATTACCTGGTAACAAAACATTCCCCAAATAGTAGTGAACATTATCTTGTGTTAGTCTTCAAGTGAAATTCTAATATGATTACACCCCAAAAATCCATCCATTAGAGATAACTTTTCATATCCAATCATTGATTTGATTATCATGTAAATATTAGGCAAAGGGAAGTCATCTTTTGGGTAGGCTTTATTGATATCTCTAAAATTAGTGCAAATATTGATACCTTCTAGTTACTTTCTCAAAATCATAATGTTTTAAATCCACTCCAAATATTTGATTCGCCTAATGCATTTCACATTTAGGATTTTTTCCAACTCTTTATTTACTAACATAATAATATGAGGATGCATCTTATGTAACTTTTTTTTAACAGGCTTGGCATTAGGATGTATAATAAGATGGTGTACAACCAAGGTAGGGTCCAAACCCAGCATTTTTTAATAGGCCCATAAAAATATGTCAAAAAATTCCCTCAAAAGGGTTTTAAAATCTTCACATTCCTCCTCAATGAGGGACACACCTAGTTTAATCCACTTTGGGTCCTTTGGATTCCTAATATTTAGCTCAAAATTATCCTCCACTAGAAGTGTAGAACCATCATTAAGAATATTTGGTAAGGAATTGAACTAATTGTCAATGGTAGAGTCATCCAAATGGATTAGATCATATAATTCTCCTAAGTATGATGGATCAAAATCTCCTAATGCCAACATTGGCCATGATACAAATACCTTAGGGCACTCTTGAACAATCTATGTAAAAGCTTGCCACTCTTTAGTATTGATATCTAATCCATAAATATAATATGGGATATTGGTATCCTATGATTCATAGGAAAAGGGGTGAACATCCACATATAATGGCACTAAAATCTGGTTTTTAGCAAGAGACTTGCCTTTCTCTTTACTTTTTCCCTAGTCATAAAGTGTGTCAAAGATGTTTTCACTTTTAGACCTCAATGTTTGATTTTATTTTTTATTTTTGGCTAGGTAAGTTCACTCGCTCTCTAAAGTAAGAGACATGATCCAATGTAATAAAAAATACCTACTTGTGGTCTCTAAGAGGTATATGACTCAATCCTAGAAAGTCTTATATAGCCTCAACATTTTTGAACTCATCTAATTGTATTGTTGACTCTTACTAGTCCTAGTCTATAAATTATGGATGGTAAAGGGCTAAATGTGAAGGTTAAAAAATATGGTTAACAGTTAAAATGGCATGGGAGATAAAAAAATATGTAGCATCAAGGTCATCGTATATGCTATAATTGGACCCTAAATCATTAACACCATTATTGTCACTATTTGTTAGTATTAGAATGTGAATAAGGTATGAGGGGTCACCCCCAACTGGTTTAAATCATATACCATGAGTTCCCTTGTACTTAGTCATTAATATTGGTTTGATTATACCTTGTTAATATATCTTGATTCATATGCCTTCATAATCTAGGTGATTCATAATTTGGTTAGGAATATGATACTTTGCACTTTGGTAGCAGTTAACCAACTCATTAGTGTAGATCTATGAATCATCTTCTACTAAGGGGTCCTATTCTAGGCTAGAGGTTGGTTGAAAAATAAAGGGCTTGTTTAATTAAGATTTTCCTTTGGTTTCCCACTCCATACAAGTAATATTGTCCTTATGTCTCCCATAAGCTTTATGATTTTTAGGTAATTAGGCAATATGGAATGCATTATAGGTGTTATATTCTCCAAGACCTTTGTCAATGACATGGAATTGGTTAGAATTTTTTGGTGGAAGCATGGTTGAGGTGGAGGCTAAGTTATCTGGGTCAATGTAATTAACTTCTAGACATGATTCAATAGCTTTTCCCTTTTAATCTTTGTCTCCATATACTTTGGTCATAGGATTCATGCTAAATTTATAGTTTTAACTTTTATACTTAGGTTCAAGGTGTTTACAATACTAATATGGCTAAAGATTAGTTTGTATAGTCACTTTCATTCCCAAATGTCAAAATTTTATACACTAATTCAATGTAGAAGGTATAACACTAGTTTAAAAGATCCAAGGTTGGCCTAATAACAAATTGTAATATAGTTATAGGTCTAAAACATGGCACATAGTATCATGAGTTAATAGCCCAATGACTATTGGAAAGCTAATGGTACCTTGATATTACCATTCTTTATTACAATATTCCTTGATAATGATGGTATCTAGATGTAAGTTTATTGCCATATATTCAATATGTTTGACCATATTTAGAGACATAATATTGAAACCTACACCAATATCTACAAGGACAAGTTTAACTCTATAGTTCGTTATACTAACTTCAATGTACAATGGGTTATTACATAGAGGGCCTAGATAAGACATATCACTTTGGTCAAAGGTGAGATGTTGGGGAGGGGCCAAGTGTCCTACCATGGTTTTGAATTTGTATGGAGTGATATCATATAGCATAAGGGTTTGATTCAAATACTCATTCAATATGTCTTTATGGATGGTGGACATTTGCAACAAATCCATAATGGATATGTGTGTAAGTTTATTCTTCTATTGTTCTAAAATATCATAGGTCCTCCCCTCAATTTTTTAAAAGTTTATTTTTGATAGACACAAAAGGTAGATTAGGCTCATTTATAGTATTTGAATGTGGTCTTTTAATAGTGACCCTAGATCATTGAGTTATGATTTAATAATCTCAATCTAGAACTTGGCTTTATTAGTTGGCTGGGTAGGTAATGAGGCTTGGAATGATGATTATTGGATGGTATGGTGCCTGATTATCAACATGGCCTATGGAATAATCACCAACATAAGGATTTTGGTGAGTATTATTTGATAAATAGGCATTATTGGGTGAAGGTATAGGTATATTTGTAGTTGGTATAGGGTTGATAGTGATGGTGGAAACATAAAAACTTAAAATAGGTCCTATAACTTTATAGGTATACCCAATAACATGATGACCTCCTTGGTTGGTTTGATCATTTTACCCTGGGTTTTGACTATTTTATTATTTTTGTTGTGGTTTGCATTATTGTTGTTAATTTTGTGGTACTGCTACTAATTTTTATTATTTTTATGTTAGGAAAATAGATTTTGGTAGATACCCAAGTTACAATTATTTGTAGGATCATGGGTGTCTCTTTTTATCTCTTCATTTTCTATCATGTTCTCAATCAGATGTCTAAGTTGGATACACCATCTTTTGGAATGTCCTCTAACTTGATGCTACTCAAAAAATTCATGTTCTTTGTACCAATCAAGAAAAGGAATCCTTTTAGGAAATAGACTTGGTATCAACCAACTAGTCATATTTGATTAAACCAATATTCAAAACACAAACTTAATAGGCTCACCATGGTCACTAAATTATTAGGTGATGGGTTGTCTTCTCTTCACACAAGGGGTTTATAATTGGTTTTGATTTTTTGGTAGTTGGTTTTGTGAAGGTCTTGGTTTAATGTATGGAGTAAGTGGCTATTGAGTGTGTGGAGGTAAATATAAACCTAGTGTTTTAACCATCTACACATGGCATGATTCAGTAACCCCATTTCTAAAAATATTATTATTGTGGTTATAGGGTTTAGGTCTTTCATTGTTTTGGCTTGAGGTGGTGTTGAAGTTAATATTTGAGTTGATTTATGATTATGGTTCTGATTGAAAGAGGATAGATTTCTTATGCCTTTATTGACAAGGGATTTCTCAATATGTATTCCTTTCATTATAAACTTTTCAAATTTATGAACAAATCACAAATTGAGATGGTAGTATATCTCACTATGTAATCTCCTAGTAAATATTACATCCAATTATTTGTCTGGTAGATTGTGAGTAAATCAACTTATTAAGGTTCTCCAATGTTATAATTATTCCATGAATCTTTCACCAATACTCTATTTAGCTTGGCCTAAATACACAATAGTAATATCATGCTAGAGATGATATGAAAAGTGTTGTAAAAAATTATCAGAGAGATCATCAAAGTTGGGTACAAAGTTCTTTGGTAATTTCAATATCCATTCCAAGGATTGTCTATCTAGATTCCTTGGGAAGAGTAGAATTATATATATATATATATATATAGGCCATTGGATGGTAGGAAATAAAGAATTTCTTCAAATTTGCTATAGGGTCACCTTTGCCTTTGTATTTATCAAATTTAGGTGGCTCATAACCTGATAAAAATTGTATGTGTAGATGCTCAATGTTAAATGGGTAAGATCACATCTCATCCAATTTGAATTTCTTAATTTTTTTTCCTACTTGTATAGCTTGAATTGTATCCTTCATCTATTAAAACTCTTGGGTAAGGAAATCAAAAGTAGTGGCCTATTATTTTGGAGATTGTTCAATCAAATGTGGATTGCTTTGACTGGGGTAGGTATATTATGGGATGCTAGTTGAATTGGTCGGGTGACCAAGTATGGATATCCATGCATTGAGTTATTCTATGAGTAAAAAATACATTGATATTGAAGCACATTCTAGTTTGAGTTGGCTACATAACCTAACCAGTCAATTGTAGATGTAATAATGGTATTTGGCTATATAGAATGTGTTGTTATTATTGCACTTAAAAAGGAACTTGTTGCCTACTTATTGAACCCTATTATATATAAAGAACATGTTGTTGACTAGTTACCTACAATTGAATGTGTTGGTAGTTAGATCCTTATTACACATGTGATACATTTTATGTGAAAGGAAATTATTACCTATCACCTAGTACTTGATGTGTATAAGAACCTTGTGGTTATCTAAACACCTATTTTTAGATCAATACTTGATTTTAAAGTGGCACTTGTTGGAGGTTTGGAAATTATTGGTTTGGAAAGTATTGGGGGTTTGGTATTTGTTGTTTTTGACCAAATAGCACTTTATAAACAATAATAACACATTATAAATTAGGTAACATCTATGATTTATAAGGTACAATGGTTTGTAATTGTTATGGTAAAACATTCATTGTCACCTATTGAGGTGGTTTAGTGTTCTACACTTTTTACAGTGGTATGTTGGTATATTATTGTCTTATTTCCCCTATTACACATTCAAGGAAGTAGCTAATTGAGGAGTGGAGGTTGTTTGTTGATTTTGGGAAATAGGCATACATATTCCTTGTTATTACAATCCACTCATGGCATTGTTCAGAGGAACTAGTTATTTATTGCTTGGTGGTAAATTATACCCACTTTAGTTTAAATTGGAATACATTTACATGTTATTTGTAATATTTATAGTGGTGTATTCTATTTTATAAATATTATCTTCCATCAAAATATGGAAACTATACATATCACCTACCAACATGCTTTAGATAAATGGGTCTACATTTTAGCTTGTGTAAAACCAAGCCATCTATTTGTTGCCCTATTTATGGAGTTATCTCAATAAGAAACATGATATAAATATCCTGTGTTAAGTTTAAAAGATAGGTTGAGATAGGTTTGGTATGCCTACTATACCAGTTCCATTTATTCATCCATAATACCTTTCCATTTTACAAGCATTTTTTGGTCTTTTATTGGAATTTAGACTAGATCTTGACTATAAATTATTGATGCCTATTTAAATGGTTGAATTCAAGGTGCATTACGAGGAGTTATAATTAAACTTCTCATTTTTTCATGTGGTAAATATGGAAAAAAACTTGGCTCCTACTTTGACAACCCTAATAAGCACTTCATATTTATTTTTTAACAAATTAAATTTAAATAAGTATGGATCATAGATTATTTGTGTTGGAATAATAACCTAATAGGGCTCTTATTTATGGTTTTTTTTAATGTTAGGAATTAGTTAAGCAAGGTATTGTGTTGTTTACTCTAGATCTTGGCCTAGATAAGGATGCATGGTTACAAAATACTATGCTAAAGGGTCATGCCTTTATTTAATATATGGAATGTTATAAGATGGATAAGGATCCATTTCATAAGCTACATCATCATACAAATCTTGAATAGAAGTGTCAATGGTCATAAAGTTTACATAAATTGGATTATACATGGTTCTACTACATGTGTAAAAAGGCATATTTAGATCTATGGATAGGTTACATGAAAAATAAAGGGTCTAAAGGTAACAAATAATTGAGGTATAAAAATAAAAGAGTTTTAGCTCTATAAAAGAGGTACAAAGGGATAAATAACTAAATTAGGAAAAGGTAGGACTAAATAAATGTGAGATTGGTCTACAAAAACAATACTAATTTTCCCAAATGTGGTTATATTCAATGGCAAAAAGTGACACAAAGTCTCAAACTTGTATATGGAAAAAGTACTAATTTACCAAAAGGTAGATATAATCAGTGAAAAAAGTGTTTAAACAAAGTAGAATAATTACAAACTTAGATCAAAATATAATAATTATTTTCCCAAAAATAGTTATAATCATTAGCGTAAAAATAAGGCTAGACTCAGAAATAAAGAACCTAAACAAAAATCAAACAAAAACTTACTAAGGTAAATGTCTCAAACAACACTCGATAATTGGTTCACTAAGACTCAAAATTTGATTCACAAGAGACTATTTGGAACAATGGAACTAAGACACTCAAAATTTGACACAAAAAACTTCAAATAAATTACATGGAAATAATTTGACTCAAAAGGATGCTCTAAACAAGATACAAAACAAATGACAATTGTTAGGTCTATGCAAGGGTTATTTTAGATCAAATAGGAAATCAACCCAAGTAACACAATCCAAACACAAAAGGTATACTACCTAAGCTCCAATTAGATGAGGATTTGGCATGAACTAGATTAGTTTAATATTTTCACTTTGAAGGATTTAATTTCAAATATGATGACAAAATACTTGAATGTTATAAGGAAAAAGAGTGAAAACAAAATGGGTAGTATAACTACACATTTGAAACAAGGTAGATAAAAAAATATCTTGTAACTTGGTTTCAAGTACGATAAGAGATTTTGAATGATTTAGGCATCATAACTGTTGTCAATCAAGAGTTTGCCCTTAAGAGAAAGTGTGATGTTTTTCACTCCTTCTAGAATATGGAATCTCTCCTAAGTATGGGTGGATTTTGAAGGTATAAAATCTATACATATGGTTGGTTCCATTTGTGCTTTCAAAAAAACTTACCCTTAAACCTACTATCTATTGATTTTGACAATGGAAAGGGTGAAAAAGACATTGTATGTAATGGTATTGAAGGAGAAACTAGAAATGAAGGTGATATACCAATGTTTTGTAAACACTTATGCCTAAAATGAACATAATTATGAAAGTTATAAACTTTCACACATTCTCTACACTTAGGAATGACTTCTACAAAAGTGTTTTAGAAGGACTTGACAAACTCAGTTTATTCAAGGAAGGAATGTGAAGAAACTAAACTCACATCCAATGCTTGAACTAAATCTGATATATACACTTAATATGACCTATAAAACATAAAATATCTTTTATTAAGGTAAAATAACTAGATAATAACATAGGAAAACAAATGCTTCATTAGGTTATATCAATGGCAAACATATATACCTCACTCAAAAAACCTAAAAATGGAAGAACAAAAGCCTCCTATTTCTCTCAAAAGGTGAGTATAAATATTGGAATCCTTTTAGAAAAACCAAAATAAAAGAGTGGTGAATTTCATTCTTAACAATGAGTTTAAATATAAAATACAAATGTTTGGAGATAAAGTAGCCCCAAAATAGGGGTCTTCAAACTTGGTCTTCTTCCTCCTTAAGTGTTATATAGCACTTTTTTGAAACCCTTTAAAACATTAGTAATCCTTATTTTGGCATGTAATATATATTTTAAAAAGTTTTGGGTACTTTGGAACATGTTCATAATTATTGGTCAACCCTTGACCACTTGAAGAGTGCCTAAATCCTTGCTAGAGCCCCTATATACTTGGTCATGTGTCTTTATTAAAGAATTAGTCATTCCCCTTGAAAATAGGACTTCAAGTCATCATTTATTATTAATTTAAAACTTCATCCAAGACATTTATGAGGTTATTCCATAATTCATGGGCTATTATAATCCTTCAAGTGCAAGTTTGACTCCTTCAACAAGCCTAGGCGTTGGAAGGAAACAAGGTATTTTTAGAGTTTTTAAGACCTTTTCTACTTTTTAAAACTTCATAAAATAAAATATTAATTTTTATCCATTCATATTTGGTGTGTATAATGTAAATTATCCTTGGAAAATTTTATATGAATCATTTATACAATGTTTTAATCTTTTCACTCCTTGAATTATTCCTCCTTGAATAAGGTGTAGAAGAGAAAAGTTAGGTTTTTCATCCAAGATTGAAAATTTATTCATTGATTATATATCATCATCATATAATACTTGTAACAAGGCATTTGAAGACATAAAACACTCAAAAATACTTGATTTTATTCATAAACCTTTCATTCTTTCACAATTTCTTGTAGCCTTATTTTCAATAAAGCTCCATGTTTGGAAGAAGATAGAGATGATGATTGAGAAAATGATTTTATATATATATATATATATATATATATATATATATATATATATATATATATATATATATATATATATATATACATATATACCATCTATCCCCTTACATATCCACACAAAAATTGGTGGCCTAATTATAAGTGTAAGTGTCTTTTATAGCACATTCTTTCAGTCAAATTAGGCCTAATTAGCCCTCCTAAGCCTAGAAAGTGAAAATATTTCTCCTGAGACCCATCACACATTTTAAACTCAAAAAAAAAACTTTATTCACTTTAAATATAATATCTCCATGCTCCATGTCAAATTTGGTGATCTGGAACATTTTGGAAGTATGAAAACCTTGAAATGGCCATTGACAAGCTTGCCCTTTTGAAGAATTCTAAGACTAGCCTAAAAGATTTAAATGGTTTGAGAACTTATGAGAAATTTTGTCTATAATTTTGATCTTTGACAGGTAAAATAAGTCTTTAACCACCTCTCCCATTTATTGGCATCAACTCATGCTCTCCAAAACCTTATTTTAGGCCAAAAAACTTGAAAAAGTATAGTTTTGTATAAATATGTAAAAGTGAAGGTATATCCAAATTACATGCACATGATCCTTATAGAGTCTAAAAAAACCTATGGTATTTTTTATGTCCAATTTGTGTCATTTTATGTGCTTTTGAGGTCTGACTCTATAAACTAGTCACAACTGGGGTTTTAAGAGGGTTTAAGACCTATTTGTAGTTTTAACGATTATTCATAAAGTTAGAACATCAAAATAACCTCATTACACTTGTAAAACATTATTATTATACCCCCTAAATTTTTCCAAAAGTATTATACTCTCATCTAAAGTGTGGACAATGGTATGAGCATCTGAAGTTGTTCTTTAGGTGGCTATCTTAACTTTCCTTGAGCATGAGAGGAGTCAAAAATGTGTTTTGTTTCTCAAAAATAATTCTCAATTATAGGAGAATATTTTTAACCTTAAAATAAATACCCTCCATGGTTCTACATGATCTTTAAGTTTTCAACATTCATTTGTATGAAATTGGTGCACTAGTCAAGGTGTTTGGGGTTTAAGGCTACCTTCCCTATGCAAACCCTCAAGGGCAATTATACTAAGAATAGAAGTGTTTTTCCACATAAGAGTGTATTTATATATAATTATATTTCTTATAAACTACCTTAAAATACATTAATGAGGTATATAATGTTTGTTTTGTGTTTTTGAGCTCAAGTGAATCTTTAGGTCTCTTGAATACACCCTACAAATGGAGTGAACCAACTATGAGACAAAATAATGGATATTTCAACTAATTTTATGGCCTTTACAATAACATATACACTTAAATACACTAATTAACACAAATATTACCAAATTTCATAGTTATATCGTGCCTATAGAGGCCTCAAAACTCATTTTTCTTAAGACTAGCTAGTTGGTTGCCTGTGTCTTTTATGCTTCATGGGTCCATGACTAAGTTTGTCTCTTTTCACCTTGTCAATATGGTATGAGTGTGTCAATAATACCGTGATTATATTTAATTATCCTTCTTGAAATGTTTCCTATCCTTCCTAAATCTCTTTATAATCCTATATACCCTATTAAAGCATAGTCTCTTCTTAATAAAATCCCAAACCTTACACCCTACCAATACTGGCTATAGGTTAATATTTCAAATTAAGTATTTTCATGAAACCCTAATAATTCTAACCACTTCATTAGTGTTTATATCATTCTTCATGATGTTTGAATTCATAATGTTGACTTGAAATAGTCATGTGTTCCCTATAGAACTCTGCAAAGTCAAGTTCCCATAATGCATAGACATGTTAAGTGATTTAGTGCCTTATGTAGATATTTAAGGAGTTACTAATGGTGATATATTCATTTTAATTCTATATATATCACTCACTTAGGTGGAGATAACTTTGTCTTGAAAATCTTGACCTCATTCTTCATTTTAAGGCTAACTGGGTCTACCCATGAGTGAATTAGGCCTTCTCACTTTGATACACTGTATGGAGTTATTTTTCATTTGTATACATTCAAGGTATTATTTTTCCTTTATTAAATATTCCTATATAATCTCATATTTGTGCTTTGGATAGTTTGAACCTTCTCACAATGACTAAAACCCTATGTCCTCATCAAACACACTACTGAATCCAACCTTATCACTAGGTGGTTGTAGGTGTTAGAGACCACCTTGATTTTACTCTCTATGATTTAGGATTTCATCTCCCACATAATTTGATTTTCTAATCATCTTTAATTTTTATTTAATTCCCAATAAGGCTAAAGGGTCTTTCAAACAATCTTTCCATACTCCTTTAGGTTTGAAACTAAGTTGGCCCCTTAAACAAGCCTATAGATGTTTTGAGAGGGTCTTGACTACACCTATGAAGTAGTCCTCATCACATTAATAACCTATTAAATAGGTTATTGACCCTATATATATTCTTAATTGGGCTTAAGGTTGTTTTTTAAATAATCTCTATATTCTCCCTTTTTTATTAGACCAACTTGTTCCATAAGTCACTTTTAGGTGTCTTAGGATCATCAATTAAATTATTAAGACTCTCTTGACATGCACAAATGGATTATTATCTCCATCAATGGTCTTAACCTCCTCAATATTCCATGAACCTATTAAAAGTTTCCAATTAGGTTCAAACATCCTTCATACCTCTATCAACACTTTAGCTTGAAAAATGGATAATCTTCAGATAGGCCTATAGGTGAATTTCTAGGATTATTATCTCAACATCCCCTTCAACACAACCTATAACTATTATGACCCTATCCATGCTTCAAAATTTATTTGAGATCTTAATTGGGTCTAAATACCTTACACATGTTTTGTCTTTTCATTCTTTGGTCTTAAACTAATCTACTTCTCATTAGCCACCTGTAGGTGACAGTCAAGGATCATGACTGTATATAGGTCTAGAACTTAAACCCTAACCTATTTCCATGACTTTTTGAAATTCCAAACCAAAGGAGTATCCATTATAATTGTATATCAAGGTCTATCAACTCATTTAGTAACTTTCTCAAATCACTTCTTATTTACTCTCCTTTAAAGTTTGTATAGGGTATTGTAGGTGTTATTTAGACTATCAACTCATCCTTCTTGATGATCTTACATTATTCTATATGCTTGGATGAAATTATCACATATTCTTATATAGAATTTCCAAACATCTATACCTATTATTGGATTTAATAATAGACTAACTTTTTAAGGCCTGTAACTTTCCTTTAGGGTTTTGCTTGTACATAGAGTGTTTAGACCTTCATTCTCACCATACAAATCTTCTCCAAATCATTTTAACATGTTTAATATTTCCAATTATATTAAAAACCCCTCCAACATAACTCAACACTTCTATTCACTATCACAAGAGTACATAGTATCTAACAACCTCATATCACCTTCAGTTTACTTGACTAGTCTTTGTATAGACTTGCAAGTATAGTCAACCAATGTATATGTTCTATGCATTGAGAATTAGAACCTCTATTCAACCTAAGAAACTTGGATGATGGTAATGAGGTAGTCATAGAGATAGATTGCATGAATAATGTATTATTTTCTTCAAAACTAGAGGTTGCAAAATATCTACCCTATAAATAAGAGAAATAATGCTAAAATTAGGAACTATATAATATGGAATATGATAATATAAATGGAAAGACTAAAACAAAAAATAACGATAATTAAGTATCTCAACATCTCAAGCCTAAACAAGACCTCCTAGAAATGACTCATCTAAGGTATAACCATCATCATAGTTGTGTGTATTAAGATCAATTATGCAAGTAGGGATGACCTTCTCATTAGAGGTGGCATGATGAATAGAGTGTTGAGTCTTAGTTAATACTATGGGTATATCTTCATTAGGTGGTTGATGAGAATGTGACTTTAGGTAAGGTAGAAGTTGGAAAATAAGATGAGGAGAAAGATCAAAATTTTTTATCTTGAATTTTATCTCATTAGGCTCATCATCATCAAAATCTAAGAGGTTATGTGGTATATTTTTGATGAGTTTGGGGTGTCCATGGTAACCTCACATAGAGTTTACAAGGAAATTAAAACATTTAGATTCTTGGAATGGAACACTCAGCAAGGGGTCAAGGGTTAAAATTTTAAATACATCACTATCTTAGAATTATTCAAAATTCCAAGGAATAGTATTACCTTGAATCCTATAGATTTCCCATTGTGAGGGAGCTTAATACATTGGTAAGCAGAAGAGGTGACATCTCTCATGCAATGATTTCATGGCCTACCAAGTAAGATATTATAAGAGAGAGGAAAATTAAATACCATAACCTTCACTCAAATAATGATAGGTGGGATGGTGATAGGGAGTCACACACAACCTAAGGGAGGTGTTTTCCTTTGGTCATAGCCTTGACATGTGTTGTGTGTGGACTTAAGATTACATTCAAAGTATCCAAGGGTTTTAATGAATTCAAGGGAGGCAACACAATTACCTAAACCCTCATTAATCAAGGCATTCTTGACATGAATGTCACTAATTTGGATGCTTATAAAGAGGGGAGGATCATTTGCACAAAGCTTAATCTCATATGGAATCATAGAAGTAATGCGGAATTTGAGAGAGATAAGTGTCCATTATTTTTTAAACATATATAGACATCTCTTCATACCATTTTAAAATAATATTTTCTAACCCAGATAAGTTAGTTTCACATCTTGTTAGGGGAGGATGAGGGATGCTCATTTTAAATAGGAGTTACATAAGGTGGTTATGATGATGCAAATAATTTTTCATGAGTTCAAGAAATGGAATTTGAGATGGGAGATTATTAACTCCATGATAGGATCCCATTAATCATAACCCATGAGGGGACCACTAAATAAAGGGGCATAGTGTCGGATGAGTTCCTCAAAAGGATTAGTATAAATTCATGTAAATTTGTGTTGATAATATGTGGGAGGTTTAATAGGGGGACAATTTTGTTTATTATCATGAATGTATGAGGTAGTTGATGTAGGTTTTATTTGTGATATATTTGAATAAGTAGTGTTATAAGGCTAAATATCATTGGCGATGGGGAAATATGTTGGAGAATTTTTAGAAATGGTGTGATAGGTGTTATCCAATGGAGGTTTTGGAATTGGTTCATCAAAATATATAAGGTCCACTTTCCCCAACTATGTTAGGTGAGTTGGGGAAGAATCTTGGATAACATGAAAAGTGTGAGATGATTGGTGTGTGTGTGTGGGATGAGAATCAATGAAATCAACTACCCTTCACATATTACACATGTTGACCAGATTTTATTTAGGAGTTGGATCTATAAGACTATCAACATTATTGGTGAAAGGGGTAGGTTTATCATTATTATCTTGGTGATTTGGAAGGTTTTTGTAAATGGCCAAAATAGCATTAGCCTAGTTCAAAGCTTGATTTTTACTTTATGATTCATGAGATTTGAAGGTAATTTCATAGGATTGTTGAAATTTATGAATGAGTTAATCATGTTCAAAATTGGGACCAAAGGGGAAATTAATAGCTAAGTTACACAATTTCTTACAAGCCTCATGAGACCGACCCCAGCTAGCATGAAATCAATAGAATTTATTAGGATCATGCCATTATTTCATGGGGTGAGTGGGATTAATCTCTCATGGGAAATACCTTGTTAGACACTTTTGAATGTTTTTTAAGGATAAAGCCTTATGAAAATTTATGTTATTTGTTAGAGAAAAGTGATAATTAGGGATGTGGTTTAGAGGGGAAGCTTGTTCTAGAGCATGGTCAGGTGCAATAGTTTGAATATTATAAATTGTATCATAGGAATTAGTGACACCATCATTAGTATCATGTATATTTTTATTTTTTTATGAGAATGCAACTGCCCATAGGAGGTTAGGATGGCTCAAACTGATACATGAAGAAGTCTTCGTGTTTGGCTTCTTCAATGGCCTCTTCAAAAGTTTTAGGAGAGAGAGTCTAGACCTAATATTACAACTCAGGTCAGAGAGCATTGGTAAATATATGAAAGAGTTTATCATCTACCATGTTATTTTAAAAAAAATTGGATGAGGTTTTCTACCATTTGATGAAATATTGTGTAGTTTCTATCTCAAGTTGCCTGAAATTAATAAAATGAGCCAAGGTATTTTCAAAGAGGTCACTAGTTTGAAATTATTATACTAGAGAATTAACTATATCTTATAAATTAGTGATGGAATGATATTTTATTTGGTTATACCAATATAAATCATCTTAAGAGAGGGTTTTTTCTAAGTTATTGGTAGCATTAAAAGTGTTTAACTAGACCTAATCATTATATAGATTTCTAGATGTTTATAAGTGTAAGGTAGGATCAGTTGACCTATTATATCCAATGGTAGTGTAGACACTAAAAAACCACACCAATAGTTCTAGATGTCATTATAGTAGTTAATTTGAGCACAAAGGATTAGATTATGTAATTTAAACCACTCAAACATAAAACTACCTAAGTAAGATCTAGATCTATTAAGATCAAATGCAATAGATGAATTCATAATTCAAATCAGCATTATAATAATCTAAATGCTCTAAATCATGATTAAATAGACTATAAAATAAGAGTATTGGATTAATTACTTTAGACTCAAAATTTAGACATGGTGATTATTTGATCAATGATGTTGGATGTATGCTTGTGATTGAAGGATTAAATTGACATAAAGACTTTCTTTAGATTTCTAATTGGTCTTCCATGAAGGAATGGACTTGTTTAAATAGAATAAGGAGGGATAAATCAAGAGATATAATTCAAATTTTGATTATGGAGATCTAGGGTGTAAAATTAAAAGGAATTTAAAATTCCTTGGAAGCCTCTAAATTTAGAGACTTCTAGAGAGGAAGGGTGAGAATAGAGAGGATTCTAGAATTAGAGAATTATAGAATCCTCTTAGGAGTTAATTAGGATTAGTTAATGGATTTGATATGGATTAGGTAGGTGATTAGGGACTAGGGGTGTAGGAGAGCCTAGGAGAAGGCTATTATATGTGGGTAGGTGGGTCATGGGAATTTAAAATTCTCAAATAATAAATAAGTGGGGGTTGGGATAAGATAAAATATGATTAAGGGAATTAATTAAGAAATAAGATAAGACTATAGTTAGTGAATTAAGAATAATAAAGGGGGATATATTATATAAAAGGGGATAAATTAGTAGGGATAAATTAGATTAGATGGGATAAATGAAATTAGTGGTGACAAATAGTAATATTAGTGATGTTAAATGAAGCAAGCAAATTTAGATGCATATATTTTACCTCTCTTTGAAAGGGCATTACGAGTGAATGAAGTGGAAGAGTAATGGTATTTTAAATAAATTCCATGTCATGGATTAATTTTAGAAGGTTATGTTAGTGAAAGTGATATTAGTGACTATAATTCCCCCTTGAGGGGACATGCAAGGAAGAATGAGATGGATGGCCACTCAAAATAAGAAACATTAGGTGGGATGAGATGGATAGACAAGGGGATGAGATGCATGATGTGAGATAAAATATGAATAAGATGAATTGTAATTGAGAAATGAGTTATATATTGATGATTCCCGTATCAAAGACACTTACACAAGGATAGAGATGACTTTGTCATGGTTGTCAACACATCCCAAGGGGGAATCAACCATAACATGATGATGATAATATTAAAAATTCTATAAGTTTTAAAAATATACCAAGAAATTACACATGAAAGTGAGAGATTTAGGTTAGGATAAGATAATAATTTGATAAAATTAATGATGGGTATGGCTCAAAGCTAAATCAATCAATATGATGTAGGTGATGATAGAGAATTATCGATATGATCAAGTGACCAAAAGTCAAGGGAAAGGAATTGGAATATAGTACATCAAATAAATGAGCCATAATATGGTTAATAGTGATGATTCCCCTATTTATGACATATTCAATATAACTATAGATGATAAATTGACCAATCAATAATTGGTGGAAGAAAATATGGAAGTTATGACTTATCGGGCCCAATTGATAGATGTGGGCGATTGATGAAAAATATTAGGGAGATGATTTTGGGGATGGTTATTGATCAATATATTTATTGATGAATGATTTATATTATATCTCAAAGATTTTAATTATGTATGATGAGTTATGGGCAAGAGGAGATAGTGTTCAAGCTATCATTGGGCACTGAAAAGTGGTCAAGTGTTACCTACATAGTTTGAAAAGACCTCAAGTTGATGTAGTTCTAAATTGAGGATAAATGAAAAATGATGGAGAAGAATTTGATTATGATTAGTTATTATAAGGTGATGTTAATGATTAAAGGATATGACTTAGATGATGAGATGAGGATAAATGATTAGATGTGAGTCAAATGGATCATAAGGATTAGATTAGTTATAGGAATAGGGATGATTAGATAATAAGGGTGTAAATGATCAATCCATCACAACTATCATAAGTCTCATCATAGTATAATAAATCTAATAAATATATAATTTGGTAGTATGCCCCATGATATAAGTATAACCAAGAGGACATTGTGCCAAAGTGCACAAGAAAATAGCAAACTCTACATCATCAAGGGCACTTTGTAGCTGTGGTGACCCCATAACATCCTCGTTAATTACCAAATAAAAAAAAGAGTCATGATGTAAGTAAAACATATAATGAACAAGATATATACGTTATACAAATAATTCAAACAACATAGAGCATACAAGTAACACATACAAGTATCGACATGTAGTGTCACAATGTCTTGTCTAATGATGGGATGAGTGAGTGTGTGATGGGTTGGACCAGGATAATCATGATGAGATTTTGGACTAAGGATAGACTAAGTATTAGTAATTAGGTAAGGATATATATGTGGATATATATTAGTATTAGGATAAGCACTTGGATGAAGATTTAGATATGGGGGTGTGGATAAGGATTAGGTTTGATATAGACTAGATTTTCCCTTAGATGATGTGATAGGGTGTGATAAGGTATTTGAATATTGATTTAGTCTAAAAATTAAATCTAAAAGTGGTAAAATAAGATGATTTAGATAGGGTGGTGTTTTTAGATGTGGATATTAAGATGATTAAGTATTACCAATAAACAAACCTTGTAAGAGTCTAATGTAGCAAGAAGAGAAGGAGTTGATGGGATCAATACCTTTCACACTAGAAGTTTAGTGATTATATAGATGTTGGGTATGAATAGGTAATTATAGGGAGATGTGATGTGATTAAATACCTTTTATACTATAAAAATAGTGATCAGATGGGTACTAGGTATGAAGAGGCAATGATATAGAAGTGATGTGTGCTAGATTAAATTATTTGACAAGGTTATGTGTGTTAATAAGACCTCATCAAAAGGATTATGAAGATATAAAGGGATGGGAGACCAATAAAATTTGTTTATAAGACTAAATGTTGTATCCAAATGTGGGAAAGTATGATATGGATATCAAATGTGATGAAATATGAATGGAATGGATATGGATGCAACTAGGGGATTAACCATAAGATAAGACATCATGGACTATTTTTGGCTTTTCAAATTTTATGATTTTTAGGATTTTTGACATATTTCAATTTTTAGGGATTTTCTGGAATATATATGTAGACCATACAAATAGTGTTACTAACAAAGGTAATAGCAAGCCTAGAAACTAGGATGAGGATGGGTGGATGGTACATTGAAGGGGATGAGGACCAAGGAAAAAGGGACTATGGATTGTCAATGACCACATTATGAAGGGACCAAAATTTTAATTGACTGAGTGTTCATATAGGGATATGCCAAGATGGTTTTAGAATAGTTATCAAGATACCTTCTACTTCCTTGCAAAGGTCAAGGCAAGGAAAGAATGTGATAAGATAGACATGTATGGGTGATACAGATAAGGTTGATGAGGGAGGAGATAAGTATGGATGGATGGATTTTTCCCCATGTGTTGAGGTATAATATGGATAATAGATTATTCTATCATGGTGTCAAAAACCCATTTTCATGATGGTACTTACATAGGGCACTAGAAGACTAGTTTTTACCATTGGATGAATAATTTTATATTTTTTTATTTTTTGGGCATCTTGAGTTATTAGAGAAGGGACAGATGTGTGATTGTTGATATTAATTTGATATTCAACCAACACCTATTTAGGATATGTGTGATGTTTGGATCATGTTATCACTACTAGATTTATTGGGGTTTGTGACCTTTGGTGATTCTTGATGGAGACTCCCCTAGATATCTAGACCAATTGTCTTTATCACCCCTATAAGAGATAATGTTGCATGTGTGGGTGATGTGAGGCAAGGATTTGATTAGATCTTGATTCTAATGGGAGTGTACTAGATTTGAATGAAGGATAGGATTATGATAGGATGGTGTGATGAGTGATGGAGGATTAAGAATAGCTTTCACGTACCTCATTGGAGATGTTGGACATTTTGTATTTGATTAGTCCCATGTGACAAAAGACATTTAGATATCCAAGACACTTTGACTTTGTGGTTCTTTGATCTAATTATTTAAAATATTATCAGCCATTTGGATACTAATTTTGACATTATTTGGAATTTCTAATTGTATTTAAATTTGACTACCCCCAGGTGCCTAATTTTAGGATTCACTAAAGGAAATCAATTTTTGACTTGATAGATAATGATGATTTTGGATTTGACAATCCCCTAGTGCCTCATTTGGGGATTCATTAGGGGAAGACACTTTTTGATTAGGTTGATTATTTGAATTTTATTGACTTTTACTTATAGGATAAAAGATGAGTTGATCATGATTTATGGCTTTTGGAATATGGTATTAGACATTTTTATGGGTGGCACACATTATTTTGCTCGAGTAAGGGTCAAACTATTTATGTTCTTATTCATCCCTATGGAGGGAGGTGATTAAATGATCATTTATAAGAAGAAAGGGGTCTATGATGGATGAATTTTGGGGAGATGGTATGATAATATCAATGAGTGGTGATGGGATAACATGGTCTACATAAGGATTCTTAAGAGACCCAATTTTGACATCAGAGAAAATCTCCTTAAGATCAGCAAAAGGATCACTAGGACTAGTTGTAATATATGCATCCAAAGGATGATTATATTCACTCCAACTATCTTCAACAAATAAATCTTGTAAAAACTTTGTTATGACTTCATCATCCTAATTGGGATCCAAAAGTATGCCTAGTGATTTATTAGAGGGATCTAAATTAGAGTCATCCTCAAAAAGATAGGCATTATCATCATCTACTATAATATTGATGAGGGATGATGTTTTTGATGAGGAATTTGATTTGGATACTAGTGTTGAACATGATCATGATGTCGATAAGACTTGTGTTGGTTCTAATGTACAAGATTCAAAGTTGTGAGTAGAAGAGTTATTATCCATGATTGACCTCTCAACATGGGGTTTTTGATAGGGTAGGTGAGGGAGAGATGATAGAGGAACAATGGATTTGACAAATATATGCCCATAGAATGGTTCATGAGGACTAGGTTAATGGGGAATAGGTTCATCTACAATGTAATATTTGTCAAATATAGGGGGATCATCAAATATGGGTGTGGTTTATTGACCTTGGATTGGAAAGGGAAGGGCTTGATTATGATTGGGAATAGAATCTTAGCATTCCTCTTATTGTTCACCCAGGGATATAGACTCATCTAGTTCATCTCTTATTTCTATTTCATCATGGTTGATGAGGTCTTGGACATAGTCTTGTAAATTATGGCATCGATTAATGGTATGCCCATAATTTTGATGATATGGATAGTATTGGTTAACCTTATACTCAGATGGCTTAGGCTTAGTGGGATTGAGATATCATATGGGTGGATAGACCACCATTTAAGTGGTGACTAATTATTAGAAAAGGGCTTCCAAGGACATAGGAAGGGGAGTATAATAACCCTCTTTTATTTGTGATTTAGATGTGTAAGCATTGGACTTTAGATCAAAAGGTTGGTGATGTGATTAGGTGGATGGACTGGTAGTAGATGAGGTGGCCAAGATTGGATTCATTTTAATATTATAATAATGACTAATGTATGGAGTATTAGAATGAGACTCACATGAATGGGTTTGGACTCGAGGTGGAATGAGTTGAATGGGATCAATTCTTTTGAGAAGTGGGACAACAATATTAAAGAACTAAAAGAGGATCTCATCCTTATTGGAAAATATGTATTCGTCTATGATAATGGTGTCTAACTTCATGGTGATTTATGATAAAGGGGGTCAAGGCAGAGGTAGAATAAGTATTAGAGATGGTTTCTTAAACAAATTAGGTTTAAAAAATTGAGCTAGTATGATGGATGATGATGAGGATGAGATGGATGGAATGTGATGTGATGAAGATGATGTAAGACTAAGATTAGATTTCAAACTAATAGTATAATAAGTATTAGTGATCTATCAACAATGTATATTTTTCAAGATAGTAAAAGGATTAGAGGATTTGATGGGTGCCTAGATTCAAACTAGCAAGATGATGATTAGATGGGTGCTAGTTATGAGTAAGCAAGATAATTTGACTAGAGATGATTATATTGATGATGATGGGTTTTCTAGATTGAAACCAAAAAAGTGATAGGATGATAGTAGGATGATGAGTGATAATGGACCTGAGTGATAAGATGATATGGATGGTTAACAAGAGGATGAGCTCAAAACCTTAGACCGATTTGTTCAAGGTGAGATGGATATATGATTATCTAATGAAGGTGATAATGATAAAGAAAATTGTATGTAGGTGATGATGAAATTATAAGGGGAAATATAAATGAGATGAAGATAATTTGGACATGTATGTGACCTAAAGATCCAATTAGGATAAGATAGGATGAGATTGGTCTAGATGGGAGATGAGATGACTAGGTGAATGCAAGGTCAAGACAAATGATTGATTATGGATAAAGTGGACTTAGGATAAGGTGTGTATGACAAGTTATGATTTAGATATGATATTGATGAGGTATGATCAATGATGAGTGGATAATGGTTAGACTATGATGTAATTAAGATAAAGTGGTGATGGGAGATAGTATGAGACATGTAAAAGGATGTGCAAAAGACAATATGTACAATGAGATGATGGAAAGGATGAGCAAGATGATAGAATGATGAGATAAGGATATACAAAATTATATGTCAAATTAACCTAGATAAGTGTGTATAAATTTAGGTGAAAGGTTGACTTGGTTTACAAACAACATTGGTCTAGCATGACACACATCCAAGCAAACAAACCACAAACCTATGATTAGTAAACTCAAGGGTGTATAACCCAATGATCACATTATATAATGGATTCATGAGTGAGCTTATATGTTGTTGACCCATTATAGAATTTACCAAACCCTCTCAACCCTATTTACACTAAATGTCTTCTTAGGAATTGATCCCAAATCTAGTAGTGAAATACCTATTATGGCCAAAAGGTCCTATGATAGGCTTGCATAAGGAAACTATGGGAGTCCCTAATATATGTAAATGTATGGTGGGGACCAAGTATGTTTAGGATTTTGTCTAACCACTTTTTGTATTGGATCCAAAATGATCCTCACTCCATAGAACCCTTTATGGGTAATTCTACTTTAGCATCTAATGATAGCTATCTTGATATTTATACTCCATTAGAACATGGAGTTTGGTCTAGTGTGTGGTGATGAATTTCATGTCACCGACCCCTAAAAAATAGAAATGGGAGGGTTTATTAGTGTTTTTTTATCATTTAATAATCATCTCTAAAACTTAATTAGGAGAGCATATAGCACCATATCCCTCAGGTGACAAATAGGTGGACCAAAGAGATTAATTAATTGATTAATTTAGATGTGAGATATACACAAGATGCAAGAATATACAAGATAAAATTATTAAAGAGATATATATATATATATATATATATATATATATATATATATATATATATATATATATATATATATATATATATATATATATATATAATGTAATAAAAATGATTTTCAAAATGATAAGAGGAATATTTGATAGGTATCCTACAAGAAAATGATTATTAGTTTTTAAAGAGGTAACCTACAAGAATATTATTAGTAGTTTGACTGATAATCTTGAGGATAAACCTGTAAGACAAGATATTAGACCAAAATATGCCCTAAAAAATATGATGTTAGTTAGGAAAAATATCCACTAGATTTACTCTTGAAAGAAATAAAGTGTTATACCTTAATAAAAACACCTTAAAAATCATAATTTAGCTCTATAACTTCTTTTGGTGACAAGGCCATGATGCAAGGGTCTGAGGGCAGAAACCCCCAGTGGGGTCAAGGGGTAGATCCCCTTGTATGGTATGGGGGTAGCACCTCAAGCATTTTCCCTGTCATGATATAGGGTAGGGTTGAATGGTGGATCCCTCAATGCCAAAGGTAATTTGGACCTTGTAGGAGGCCTGAAATGACTTAAAATTCATTAAAAATGACTCTAAATGCACTCAAAAAGGACAATTTTGAAGGAAAAAATCAATGAAAAATCATAATGTTAGACTATAATATCATAACTACCAGTTTAATATCATGATTTATAAGTTACTATTTTACAATAGGTAGTTAGCCATCATGGTCAGTCTTCAAAACCATGATTGTTAAAGCAAAATCATGACTATTAGTGAAAAATGTGACTACGAGATTAGTGGTTTTGTGATAAAGCATAAAATTTTCAAAAACTTGAATTTTTTATCAAAAATAGATGCTTAAGTAGGATATAACAAGTTACGCATATGCTTAAAAATGCTTACTAATAATTAACCATGGTAAATTTCAAATTTATCACCATGTATTAGAAGGATATCGAGGTAAAATTTTATCAAAAAAGGACAAAATTCATAACAATAAAAAGGAGATTTTTAGTCAAATTTTTTCCTAAGTCTACCCTATATATTTTAGAGATAATAAATAGCAGATAGAATTCATTTAAAATGGAAAACTTGATAGAATTAGGTTAAAATTGAAAAATCACTACTATAGAGGCAATATCACTATTCCCATAGTAAAATCAAAGTTTCATGAGTTATGATTTTGTAGAAGAGATAAAAAAATATTAAGAATGGTGTTTGTTTTGAACTTCAAATGTCCTCCTTTGCCTTGGCCTCTCTCCTGATGACCCTGCCAATTACACTACAAGTTTCACAAAGACAAAAACTTTGTTATAAAAATGTGGTTAGCCAAAATTTTGTTTTGAAGACCCAAATTACTTAGACAAGATGCAAAAGGGGGTTTATATGATGTTTGTATGAGTATTGGCCCCTATAAAATAGAAAATGTTAGATTAAATCCTATAAGTTAGAGGGCAATATACAATTATTAGTATTTTTACCAAAAACTATAATATCATGACTCTCATCATAATATCATGATTACTATTGTGATATCATGATTTATGAAATTGTGATATTGCATAATCATGACAACATACCAAGAAAATAATTAGTGGTTAGTTAAAATCATGACTTTACATGCATGACCACAACTCTCAATGCAAAATCACAATTCTTGAGTCTTGATATTATCTAAAGGCAAGAAATTATCAAGTTCAAAGAAAATTATTAATGGTCAAGTCAAGTGGTTAACATAAGATCATGAATTTTGATACAAAACCATGACTTGAAAGTCATGAATAATAGTTCAAAACCATAAGTTTTACCTGTGTGTGTAAAACTTCAAAAAAATTGGTCCTTGTTCTTGTCCAATCAGACGTACAAACTTATAAAAACACTTGTAACAAGCACAATTATAAAATTGGAAGGGATATCCCACTATGGTCACCAAAATGTAGTAGAAAATTTGAGCACAAATGATTAGATCATGTAATTTAAACCACTCAAACACTAAACTACCTTAGACTCAAAATTTGGACATGTTAATTGCTTGATCAAGTATGTTGGATGGATACTTGTGATTATAGGATTAAATTAACATGAATACTTTTCTTATATTTCTAATTGGCCTTCCATAGAGGAATGGAGTCATTTAAATAGAATAAGGAGGAAGAAATTAAGAGAAAAAATTTAAATTTGTATTATGGAGATATAAGGTGGAGAATTAAAAGGAATTTAAAATTCATCAGAAGCCTCTAGATTTAGAGACTTCTAGAGAGAAAGGGTGAGAATAGAGAGGATTCTATAATTGAAGAATTCTATAATCCTCTTAAGGGTTAATTAGGATTAGGTATAGGATTAAATAGGTATTAGGTAGGTGATTAGGGACTAGGGGTGTAGGAGAGCCTAGGAATAGGATAATGTAGGTGGGTAGGTGGATCATGGGAATTTAAAATTCCCAAGTAATATATAAGTGGGGATTAGGATAAGATAAAAGATGATTAGGGGAATTAATGAAGAAATGGGATAAGACTATAGTTAGTGAATGAATAATAATGAAAGTGGGTATATTATATAAAAGTGGATAAATTAGATTATATAGGATAAATTAAATTTGTGTTGACTAATAGTAATATTAGTGACATTAAATGAAGCAATAAAAAAGCATATTAGGCCACAGTTTAGGTGTATATAGTCGCAATTCACTTTTTTTACCCACTTGGCCCCCTTGGGTTAGAACATTTCTTAATCCCCTTAAATAACCATTTACCCCCTACCCACATTTATCTAAATTAATTAATTAATTAATATAATAAAATTATATGTACACCTCACCCTAACAAAGCCCATGGCTAACTTTGTGACACCTTGTCTTAAGACCATTTTTTACCCTATCATTTAAGTCCTCACTTACTAGATTATTTCTACCTATATGACCATACTTCCTTAAATTAACTTAGACCATTTCTAATGGTCTTAACTACCAAAATTAAGAGAAAAACACTATTTTTGGTATGTTGGACCATTTCTATCTTCACCAACATCATCCATCCCTTGACTGATGTTGATTGACCAAGATTGACATTAGTTACTTTAAGATGGCCCATGACCTTTGTTCAAGAGGTTGAATCATTTTGGAGCAAGAACAAAACTCTTGTGTGAACTAGAACTATCTAGTAAACTATAGAACTAGTTCAGAGACCAAGAAGTGCTTCATCACCTTAAGACTGAGGATTCAAGTATCGTTAATCTACCCATTCTATTTCAAGATTCCAACTAGATCTCACTTAACTTCAAATCATCTTCAAGATAGCAACTCCACAATAGATAAATATCCTATGATTTTTATAAGTTTAGTATTTTGTTTTAGTTTTTTATTTCTTTCACCCCTTTTAATCTCTCCCCACACTCTCTTTTTTGTTGGAGACGTGCAACTCCAACAACCATTTTTCACCAAATTCCCACTAACCATTCCCAACCTTTTGAATGTTAAACCTTCATGTTTGATATGCCTAATTCTTCATTCTATCTTTATGACCACCAACCAACCTTCAAATATCCCATAAACCCCTTACAACCATCCCAAAATCCATTTTTTCCCAAAAGATAAAACTGTGACAATACACAATGACTGACATCGATCATCCTTGACCAGCATCAGTTACCCAATGACCAACATCAATCTCTATGTAATTATATTTTCCCAAAATAGCAAGTTAAAAATACCTATCAACCTCAACCCAAAACCTTATTTCTCAACCCCTATCACAACATGGAGTCAGAAACAACAATATAAACCACACTTTATCACTTTAGTATTTATTTTAAATAAGTTAATGGCATTTTGTTAAAGAAATCATTTTTTTAAAAAGAATTTTATTACATTGTGTTAAATTTCTTTTCATTCCTTTATGTAAGCATTTATTATCAGCATTCTTCAAAACTTAATTTTTTAAAATAAGTGGATTGATAGCCTTCTATAGGAGTCTTGTACTTCTTGGATATAACACTTTCTAGGCAATCCACCCTTCAATATTACTAATTAATCCCATTTATAGTCTTATTCTTATTGCAAGTCATTCCTCCTAGGCTAAATAGGAGTACTTCACATCTTTTGGATCATGGAGTGCATAATCACATCAAGGTTAATCTAGACATTCTACCTTTCTTTATTTTTATTTGTTCTCAAAATAGAAAGAAAAAGATCTAAAAATATAGTAAAACATTTTGGCATGACCAGTGGGACCTTAGAGCTTTCTTGGGTTCTTATTTGTTTTTAGGACATTCTAGTTGCATTAGCAAAAGAATCATTCATTACACTTTCTGTCTCTAAACTAAAACATTATTTTCTTTAATTTCTACATTAAAAATTGTAACTTTCAGTTTCTTCATTTCAAAATAAAAAACAAGTACTTATTTTATTTACTTTCTTAAATTGGAAAAGGCAAAATCATATGTTTTATTTTATTTGTAAAAAGTGAAAGGCAATTTATTGTTTTCATTTCTTTTTACAAGTGAAAAGGCATTCATCCTAGAATAAGACTTACATTCTCAACCTGTATTTAGGTGCATTCTAGTTTTTTTGTACTCATTCAAAGAAAATAAAATTTCCTTTTAGGTTTAAAATCAACCTTCATCCATTTATTTCTTGCATGATTAAGTCATATAGATTAATTAATTAGTAAATTAATTGTATTAATCACTTCTTTTCACACACATACCAAACCACTTACACAATCAATTCATCAAACATTGTCATAATGAAACTAACTAATATTTGATCACCTAGCAAAAACCTTCATCCCAATGATCCTACTTAGATTTCACCACTAAGGGGAGAACCAACTCAGTATGTTGACTGAGTATAAAATTTGTATATCATGTATATACTGGAAAAGCACCTAACACCCTTACACTATAGTGTGTGAAGTGAGGGGGTAGGCCCCAATAATGTATCAATTATAATATAGAGATATTTTGAGCTTAAAAAAACCTAAAACCATCTATATACTACTTCTTTTATTACCCATTTCAAAGGCCAAGTAGATTCTCACAAATTCTAAGCTTAAGGCATAAACCTTAAATGAGATTAAAAAAAATAACACTTAGGATCTAATGTACTTTTAGTGTGTGTGATATTGTTGATTTTTTCTTATTTTCTCTCTTTTTGAGTTAGTGATTTCATTTCCATCAAACTTATAAAACTTCCACCACTTTATTGTGTGGTCTTGACATGATAGCAAGCTATAGACCAAGCTAACCAAAACCAACCTCACCACCAACCTTTTTACTCTTCTTCATCCATGAAGCACACTCCAGATGTGGAGATATATCCCTACCATTTTATGAATCCTAATATGCCTCGATCATTTTTTTGAGGGGACATGGACTTCACAAACCTCTTTAACAACAACCCAATTTCCCTCCAACATTACCTTGCCATAATTGCCAACTATGCCCCTAATTTGGTTCCTTTTATTGAACCACCTTATAGATTATGGGTGAGACTTTGGTTGCCACCATCTCCACTTCCCAATCCATGGTAACTCAAGTTTGATCTTCTACAAGTAACCCATCTAATAGTGTTTCCCAAAACCAAGATTCTCTTCTACCACAAAAAAATACCCAATTATAAATAACTTTCACGAACCCCATAGCCAACTCTTAAAATGTAATGATAACCCAACTAATTACAAATCAAGCACCACTTAGTAATGGGATGTAATACACTAGTATGGTTTCCTTACCTCTTGCCACCCAAAACCTAACATCATCTACAACATTTCAAAACTTAGTAGTTTTCATACCATCCACCCTCACACCCATAAGTACAAGGGTAACTACACACCATCAACAAAAAAACAAAACCATGCCCATGTCTCAACAAGTACCCATTGTACCTAATCTATTATATGTCCCAAATCCACAAGTATATATTCCTCCCATATCATCCCAACCTTTCATGGCCAACTATCAATGTGTTGTCCACCCAATATTCTAAGATGAAATATATTACACCCTCATAACCCCAACAACACATGCCATAAAACTATGTGGGTGTACCACAAACTAACTTCATCAAAATGTTAATGGATAAAATGATAACTTTAGAGACATCCATTTCTAGAGCTCATAATATTTTATCCTATGATCAAATTTGTAATGAATCCATTCACCCTTCTATACCAATCCATCCTTACCCTACACAATGAAAACTTCCCAAATTTGATAAATTCCAAAAGATGATCCCTAATAATATTTAATATTATTTAGGCATGTGTTCTATCTCATTACCTATAATGATGCTCTTTTACTTTAGACCTTCCCCATGTCTTTAGCAGGACCCATGTTGGATTGGTATAGTTCCATCACTAGGCACTCCCTCTTTTCCTTCACTTAACTCACACAAACTTTCTTAGATCACTTCTCTATAAACATCTCCAATAAAGTGTCCATAATAGACTTATATTCTATTCACCAATTCAAGGATGAATCTATTGCTAATTTTATTTATTGATGGAGGGGGTTAATCAACCAACTTCCATTCTCCCTACCCCAACTGGAATTGATTGAACTTTTTCTCTTAAGCATGTGACAAACACATTTCATCTACCATAAAATTTCAAACATTCCATAACTTTGATGAAGCATTTACTATGGTTAGGAAATTAGAGATCTGATAAATTGATGAATCCAAACTAAAACTTAAGAATAAGAATGTCATCTTCAAATATGTTGAAGCTTCCTCTAAAACTTCAAACCACCCCAAATCCAAAGGATCAGTCAATGTCATTGTCCTTAAAATGGATCCTCCTCTGGTGGTAAACCAATCCAACCCATCCACATCTTCAAACCAAAATCCAAAATCCCAAAACCACTTTGTTTAAAAGAAATATCCTCCACTAGGGGAGTTTTATGCTTCAGTTTTGGAGAAATTATTGAAAGCATCCAAATTCCAACTTCTACCAATTAAACCCCCTCAACAATTTGATTCATCCCATCCTATACTAAGTTTGTATAAGGAGAATGAGATCTATAACTACCATCATGTCATTAGACATAATGTTGATCGATGTAAAACTTTTAAAAACATAGTTCACGACTTGATTAATAAGGGTGAACTTGTAATGGATAACCTAAATGCACCTTCAAATCAAGCTTTTGACATCATCCATCAACCATTTCCAAACAACCCACCTTCCTCTAATAATGAGCATACAAATATAGAAACATCCCTTAAATATGAGGTTAATATCATAAACATTATCCTTAATTAACTTACAATTGAAGAACCCATGACCCAAAATATGCCTATTCCACTTCTTAATTTGGTGGAACCAACCCAAACCACCATTCCTACTCCACTTACTTCCATAGTGGAATCACTCATCCTTCCTTCGGAAAGCATAACTAAGGAATAAAATACATTACCTATTCCACTTTCTTCCATATTATAACTACCCATCCTTCCTTTGGAAAAATCAACTAAAGAAGAGATCATCTCACCTACTCCTTCCATAGTGGAATCACCCATCATTTCCTTAGAACTCTTTCCAAAGGAAGAGTAAACCATGACCATCCCACTTCCTCAGCCACTTAGTCTCTCCTTGGAAACCCCCACTAAGGAGGCCAAGTCCACCTATAAACCATTTTCAAGGTTGGTTCAAAATCTCAAATTTTTATCACAACCAAACCTTGACAGAGCTATGTTTTGGCATCATCTTGGACTTCCCTACCCTATAAAGAAGGAACCAACAAGCCCATTAACCACCCAAACTTAAACCTCAACAAACTTAATCACCCTCACCTCAGCCAAAATAACAAACTCATCCACATCTCAACCTTTAAACAAATCCATCAACTCAAATACTATAAAAAAAAACAAAACAAACCCACTACCCCACTCAAACCTATAAAAAACTTGGGTGTCCTTCTAATATAAAACCTCACTCATCCACCCTTAAAATTAGAGTTGACACCATAAATCCTACATAAAGAGCCATAATCCAAACCAAGGAGTAATATCAAACCACTTAGTATTCAAAAACCTAAAACCATTTCACCTCTCATTTCAAATTCACCCTCCATCCTAGGGTTATACCCATTATCCATTTTAGGACTTCACCCTTCCACTTTGTTGAAAAATTCAATCCCTCCAACAAACAGACCAAAAACTAAACTTCCTCTTCTTACCACACCTCCACCCATCCAAACCAAACCTTCAACCCCAAAACCATCAACCAAAATCATTACACAATCTAAAGCTCCACTCATAAAACCTACCCCTAAAAAGGTACCAACCCAAATAACCAAAATAAATATTTTCACCATTTTAATACCATTGATGGAATCTTATTATAATATATTAAAAAGGTTGTTACAAACTTCCTACATAGCCCTACCTCTCATTTAACCACTCAACCCTCTTATCCCAAAATTGGCTTAGTTCAATGATAAATTACTTTTTGTATACCATATAATACCTAGACATGACACTAAGAACTATAAAGATATTTAATACATAATCCAAAAATTATGTGATGTAGATGATATTTTGATAGAGAAGACTCCTCTTATCCTACCTCTAAGCCAAAAAAAAAAAACTACCATGTCACATAAACTTACCTTCAAGCTCTCATCAAAGAGTAAGGATAGACCAAAACAACTTACCAACCCACATACATTTCAAATTTACACCATCTATGTAGTCACTCGATCACAAAGTCAAAAGGATAAAGGAAAATCCAAAGTATCCATCCCTTGGACATATCCTTATTCTATAAAATCACCCCAATAACTTTTTCCAAAACCAAAGATTTTTATTTTGGATACACCTCAATCCAACCCATCTCAACTGATACATAGGTTAGTTCTCAAACAACTTCACCAAACCTTGGTGAAGATGACCTTGTATGAATTGATCCAAACCTCACCTCAACACCATAAAGATATTATGGAGGCTTTAAAATCAATTGAAGTTCATCCCAAATATCTTCAACCTCTAGCAGCCCTTGTTGGATCCCTCTAAGTATCAACCCTTATCGGAATCTAGGATTTTTAGATACCTCATGTCCACCCAAATGATGCAGATCCTACCCTCTTCATCATAGCTCACATCAATAAAACATAAATAAAAAGGGTTATGATTTATGGGGGAGATATCATTAATATCATTTCATCCCATGCCAATGATCAACTTAAACTTCTTGAGAACATCATGTCTAAAACCACTACCATGCCATGATCTTTCAATGACACAATGGTAGCTACCTTGGGAATAGTTATCCTTCACACATGTTTATGCCCTCAAACTCTCCTTAAGATCTTATAAATTGTAAAATCGGAATTTCATTACAATGTATTACTTGGACACCCTTGCATCCAAATCATAGGTTGTGTACCATCAACCTTGCATAGATGCCTAAAATTTGAACATGAGGGTCAAGTTCACATCATCCCCACTGACCATAGTCTATTTAAGTCATGAAAAATGACTTATCACCCAAATGATGTCCTCATTCCATTAAAGTATTCCTCCCTTTCAACTTCTATCAACAAATATTTTACAATTTCAACCATACCCTCTTCCCAAATCCCTATGAAATACCCCTTGGAATCCACATTCCAATGTCTTTCACTTGGAGAATACCATCTATTGACTCTTGATACCCTTCCTAATCCTCATCAGTATGAAAATATTGATCAACATCCTAACTATGATTCTAACATTGGAACCATAATCCATTTAAATCCTCCTAACTTCAAAACAAACTTTATCTATGGGGGACTCAATTAACCACCTTTGGTTTCTAACAACTCACCTTTTATCAAACCATTCACCTCTAATTTTTTTCAGATAAACCAGATTTTGACCAAACATACCTTCATCAATGTGATTGGAAAGGATTCAATTTATGCCATTATGATCATGGGCCACATGAACATATCCCATGTAACTATCAAAATCCTCATGAGGGACATGGAATTGGATTCATCTAATCAAAGGAACCAATCAACCCACCTTCCATCATAATCATTGAGGAAAAAACCCCATCCTCACTAACCTCTTCTTCTTTAGAGTTTGATGACCCAGATTCCATCCCTCCTAACCTCTTTTTATCAAAATTATTAGTGTAGGAACCATAACCTAAAAAATTCATGGGAAAACTAGAATCATTCTTATGACTCAACTTGAGATGGTCAAAGATTATTCTCCTACCATGAATACTATCTAGTGTCAGGATGATGATTCCATTCTCACCTATCTTGGTGTTGAAGATTCTTCCCTTCACAAATCCCTTCCTATTGAGACATATACCATGTTAAATTAATATATAATTGATATCAACTTGGGCACTCAAAATGGTCCCCACATAATCAAAATTAGCCAATCTTTATATTCCTCAGAGCATCAAGATTTCTATTCTTTTTTGTGTGACCATAGCATAGCATTTTCTTGGTCTTATAGTGATATGCCTAGAATCTACCCTTACATTATTATCCACAACATCATCACCAAGCTTGATTTTAAGCTTATTAGCCAAAAGCTTCAAAGGATGCACCCTTACATTTCCCTTCTTGTTAAAGAGGAGCTACAACATCTTTTATCCATCAACTTCATCTAACCCATTGACTATCCTTAATGGGTCTTAAATATTGTTCCTATCACTAAAGTAATAGGGGGACTTTATATTTATATGAAATTTCATGACCTTAACCTTTCTTGTCCAAAACATGACTTTATTTCACCAAGCATTGACTAGTTTATTGATCCAACTACTAGCCATGAGATGTTATCTCTTATAGATTGATTCTTAATCTATAACTAAATCTTAATTATCATAGAAGATCAACACAAGACCACCTTCATCACCCCATTGGGAACCTTTTGCTATAGGTTCATGCCTTTTAGTTTGAAGAATGTTGGTGTAACCTATTAGCGTGCCATGACCTACATATTTCATGCCCTCATCCACAAAACCATGGAAGACTATGTATATGACCTCCTTAGTAAGTCTAAATGTCATCTTTAAATTCCTTATCTAATTTTATATGCACCTAAACCTAAAGAAATGCATCTTTGGGTTCCTATTAGGTAAACAACTTGGCTTTATCATTTCTCTTCATAGAATAAAATTCAATCCTATGAAATTCAAATTAATCCTATACATTCCTCCTCCAACTAACCTTAATAAACTCCATAGTTTTCAAGGTAAGATTTAGTCCATTCATCAATTCATACTCTCAATTATCTAATAGATGTCAACCCTTTCACCAACTCCTTAAGAAGGACATCTCTTTCAATTAGAATGAAGACTATCAAAGGCCTTTGAATCTCAAAGGATACCTTCTTTCTCCACCTATCCTTATCCCTCCAAAAGAGTACCAACCCTTATACCTCTACATCTCTACCATAGACCATTCCTTAGGTGTCATGCTCATAGATCGTGATGATCAACATAAGGAATAGGTAGTATACTATATAAGTCAAACACTTATAGAGTATAAAACTCATTATACCCATATTGAGAAGTTATGCCTTGCCTTGGTCTTCATGGCTTCCAAACTTCATCACTACCTCCTCAACCACAAAGCCTTTATCATCATAAACATTGACCCCCTCAAGTACATGCATTCTAATCCATATCAAAATATGTATGGCTAGATGGCTCATGATTTTAGATAAGTTTTATCATGAGTTCTTTCAACAAAATTCAATCAAAGGGAAAATCATCACTAATTAATTGGCCAAAGTCCCTTAAACTAATAACCAACCTTCCAACCTTGAGTTTCCTAATGAGTCCATCATAATTCTCTCTCAAGAGAACATTTCTTACTAAATGACCATGTTCTTTGATGGATCAAAATGTCAACATGGTGGGGTGCCAAAATAATCCTTATACCCCTTGAAGGTGAGACTTTTCCCTTATCTTTCAAACTTGGCTTTGATTTCACCAACAACATGGCTGAATATGAAGCCCTAATTTTAGGTCTTCAAATAACTTTGTCCTTGGGAGTAAAATTGATCAATATTTTTGGTGACTCTCAACTTGTGGTCAATTTATTAATGGTTCTTACTAGTGTAAAATTGATTTTCTCCATAAACAAAAACAATGGGTAGATGTGTTATTGATATTGTTTGATCATTACCTTATCCAAGCCACTCCACATTCAACAAAAAAGTTCACCAACACCATAGCCTCTCTTACTTCTCAAATCCCATCTACACCTTCATAATCTAAAATATTTATCACCATTCATAGACTTAACCAACCCTCTTATACCAAAATGGACTTCCCTTCCATCTATAATGTGGAGGAAATCCAAATGGATATTTGGTATAAGCAACTTTTGGACCACCTTACCTTAGCCATCATCCCTTCTGACCTCTCTAGGAATGGTAAATGGGCTTTTGTGTAGAGTAATTATTGATATACCATAATAAGTGGAATCCTCTATAAATAAGGATTTTATTTTCTCATTTTTAGATTCCTTTGTATTCAATAAATCCTTTTCTCAATCAAATAAACTCATGATGCGATTTGTGGAGGACACTTTAGTGGTTTAACTATCGCTAAGTGCATCCTTCACCTTGGGTACTATTGGTCTGCCCTTAACCAATACTATTGTGATTATGTCAAGTGTCAACAACATGCCAAATTTCATCACATTCTTATTCATGTCCTTCAAGTTGCTACGGACCTATGGCCCTTCTCTCAATGGGGATTAGATGTCATTAGTGAAATTAACCCTCACTCTTCACAAAGACATCATTATATCATCACCATAATATAATACTTCACTAAATGGGTATAGGATATTCCTCTCATCTAAACCAAAGACAATAATAGTATTTACTTCATCAATCATCATATCATATACTACTTTGATGTTTCTCAAAAAATCATAACTAATAATGTAAAATCATTCAAAAATAAAAAAGTACACAAGATTTACAACACCTTCTACATTAAGTTAATATTATTATCTCCATACCACCCACAAGCTAATAGATAGGATAAATTTTATAACAAAACATTTAATGAAATTCTCACCAAAGTGTTCAATGAATCTAGTATGGATTATCACTTACACGTTCCTTTTACCTTATGGGCATATCGAACCAACATTTGAACCCTTATGAGTGCCACCCTTTTCTCATTTGTATATGGTGTAGAGGTTGTTTTGCCTCTTGAAGTGAAAATTCCCTCCCTTTGCATATCCCTAAAATATATCATCTCATAAGACGAATATCATCAAGAATGTCTATCACAACTTGAGCTACTTGAAGAGTGTCATATGGCCACTCTTAACCATCTTCATGTCTATCAAGAGTGAATCACATGCACTATAACAAACACTTAAGAGAGAAAGAATTCAATATTGGTGAACATGTCTTAAAGAAAAATCAACATGTAACTAACATGGAAAGAATTAAGTGGGACAAGTTTGCTCCCAATTGGCTTGGACCATTTATCATCATGCATAATTATGGGTTAGGAACTTATTGGTTATCATCCCTTGAAAGAAAGCTAAAACCTGAGCCCTTTAATGCTCTGAATTTGCATCTATTATTTTTTTAAACAATTTCTAAATAACCTTATGTCTAACTTAAGCTCATCCCTTGTTTTAAAAACTTGTCACCTTCATCTCCTTAATTTAAGTATAATCAATTAAATCAAATAATCATGTGATTATCCATCATAAAATTAGCTTAAATTCTAAAAATGGGTACCATGGCTCTACCCATGGCATGATTCTCATGGATACTTTTCATCCCTTATAAGATGGATCCCCATGGTTGTTATCTCTTAAACACTCTATCACCCATCATTTAACCTTCTTGTGCTATGGTTTTTCCCTCATAAAGGAAAACCTTAGGCTTATATAAGCAATTCCATGTCAATGTGTGTGTGTGTGTCTGTGTGTGTATATATTATGGGTCATATATAAACTTATAGACTATTCCCTTGAAGGATAACTATCAAATCATATCTAAACTTATAGACTATTCCCTTGAAGGAGCTTTATATATATATATATATATATATATATATATATATATATATATATATATATATATATATATATATATAATTTTGATAGCTATCCTTCAAGGGAATAGTCTATAAGTTTAGATATGACCCATAATATATATATACATATATAATAGTCTATAGGTTTAGATATGACCCATTATATATATATATATATATATATATATATATATATATATATATATATATATATATATAATGGGTCATATCTAAACCTATAGACTATTCCCTTGAAGGATAGCTATCAAAAAAAATTATAAATTCTAAAAAAGATTGACTGCTCCCTTGAAGGATAACTATCAAAAATCAAACAAATCCAAAACTTAGACCACTCCCTTGAAGTATGGCTAAGTCAAAAAAAATTCAAAAAAATCAATCACATGGAAGCTTCCTGCATTGATCAACTTCCCAAACCTATCAACTAAAAAAGCATCAAATAGACCCTAAGTCAAAATTCAAAACAACAAATATATATATATATATATATATATATATATATATATATATATATATATATATATATATATATATATATATCCCAAAAAAATATTCAATCAACATTCACAAAGCAATAGTAGACTTACCACATTGATCAATATACACCAAGATAAGACATGGACTTATCTATAATAGTTCTTAAGTCACCTGCAAAAGGGTCAAGTCATCCCCACACAAAGGTTACACTATCATCAATTCACCTATTTGATACATCCCCCCTTTTACCCTCTAAATATCAAGGGATTTTAATCTTACTTGACACTACCTGATCAAGTTACTTATTAAACAAATGAACAAATGATAATGTAAAGCATGAAAGGGTCTTATGTTCATACGTTGACTCATCTTTCCATTTTGGTCCTTCTCAATGAAAGAGAATCATGCCTCCTTCTTCTTTATCATGACTTCTTGTTAAAACATTAATTAAACCATCTATCATTTAATCTATTAATCTATGGTATGGGGTAACTATTTTCCCCTAGACCCTCTTCATCTTTTTAACCTTTCTATGCACTTGTAGATGCTGTGTGGCCTCTACCACCACTAGATGCAGCATTGCTAGGGATCCTTGGTATAACCTTCTCTACTAGGTGCTCTATATACTAAAGCACATCTATAATCCCCCTAATAGCATTCCCTTCATAGTATCAAAACTCCTCCACTATAGTAGTATATGTAGTGAATAGAATGGTCTGAGGTGATCCCATGACATCTCTAGTCCTATTCAAATATGGTCCACTCTTTGATGGTTTCCCTTCTACCTACCTAATGGCATACTTCTTAGATGTAACCAAGGTTAATTGCACCTGTAGACCATCCCCTTCCTTAGTAATAGTGGTCAATTATCCCTACATAGTGTTTTTATACTAAGTGATGATGGATAGATGTACCTATAAGCTATCTCTCTCATTTGTCCTCATAGCTAGTTAGCCTTATGTTGTGTCTCTCTCCTATGTCATAGTGGTCAATGACACCTATAATTTGGCCTATGTTGATCTCATAAAATCTCTATTTATAATTATTATCTATAGATTAGGTTTTACCTCCTTCATCTATGCATCACCCTACTCCTCCCCCTGTATATCATCTCTTCCAATAGCAAGACCCTACCCTCTGTCTCCACTAATAGTTATAGGGTGTCATCTATGCCACCAAGAAATATAATCTAGAGTCACCCTAGCATCATAAACTACTTTAGGATATGGTATCTCCTCAAAAATTAACTCCTCCTTTAATGGTTATGGTAGGGGAAGTGGTGCCTCTACATCCTCTTGTTTGTATTTTGAGAACACTCTCAGATCACCCTGAACCAAGCCAAACTATCACTACACATGGTTAAAGGGTATCAACTCTAACTCATGATCTCTCCTCCCATATATCCATCTAAATATTTGAAACGAAAACTTATGTGTATTTAACCCCCTCCACAATGGGAAACCCATATATGGTCTCCAAATGACCTCTCCATCCATTAAAGTATCTAACTACTATCTAAACCATGTTAGATCTGATACCACACCATATTCCCATGAAATATCCATATCTAATCTCTACCTTATGAATCCAACTCTAAATTATGCCTAATTCCATGTAGCCAATGAAAATCCAACTAGCCACAAAATGTTGATATCAGTCAAGTAGTGAATTAGGAAGAACACATTCCACTTGTACCTCTTATGCACCTAGTATCCCCAAAGCTCCTAATAAACCTATGTCAAAAACATTGGTACCCATGCATAGACTATCATATCCTCATGTGTCTCCACTAGTACACTAATCAAATCCCAAGGATACCTCCTACCATTCAATTCTATAAAATTACATCATGTGACCTCTATCATCAGCATCATCATCAATATCCTCTTCTCTATATCTAACCAATAAAATTCCTTGAATTAAAATCACCCACCATAATATCAAGCTTCTACTACATCCTCACCATATAGTAGATCCATCTATGCATCCAGATCATCACCATAAATCAGCTCAATAACTTGACCCTATATCCATAACCTTAGGATCTTGTGCATGTTCTCTAAGGTAATAATCAGCTCTCTTATTGATAGCCATAAAGTGTCGGTGGTTGGCTCCCATTTCTCTATGAGGGCCACCACCATACATGAATCTCAAGGTATATAATGATAGAATTATATACCCCTTAGACCCACATCCATCATGTGAGCCTAATCCTCACTATTCATATCTCTTGATAACTCCTTGAGTAATGGTAGAACTCAATCCCACATAGTTAATAAATTTATCTTACAAGATTAGATCCTAAGCTTAGTACACCATGAACTACCTAAAATATTCACCTGCTCACCTATTCAATCTATACCTACAACCAACCTATATTTTATTAAATGGGCTACACAAAGGTAGAACTCAATTCCACATAGTTAATAAATTTATCTTACAAGATTAGATCCTAAGCTTAGTACACCATGAACTACCTAAAAGAGCCTAAAATATTCACCTACTCACCTATTCAATCTATACCTACAACCAACCTATATTTTATTAAATGGGCTACACAAAGGAGACTATTATACTCCCCCATGCTCATTTGGCCTATGAACACCTTTTTCTTAAATCTACCCTAACCTAGTCTTCAAATATCACCTCTCAACATCTAAAAATGCATCAACCCTCACCCATCCTAACCTAACATTTCACTTACCATTTCCACCACCTCAACATCTACACATAATTCAAGACCACATTACCCACTCCAAACTTAATCTAACTCAACTAATCCTTCTTCATTTGGCCTAAGCCATCAAATTAAGGATCAATGTCAATTGATAGTTGATCAACATAGGATCCGTATCAACTAGCATTAATCGACTATAATTGATATTGAATCCTTATCAAATGATGTCATTTGACCATGACTAATGTTGATCTCTATAAAAATTATGGATAAGATTATAAACCCTAGTTATTTTACCCAAGCCATTGCAAATCCTAATTTCTTACCCTTCACCTAACCTAATCAGTCTAACTACCCTAATACTACACCAAAATCACTCATATCAAAAAAATTAAAAATAAACACAAAAATTAAAATAAATCCACCCACCTCATCTCATCTAAGCCTCCTTAATGGTAATCTACCTTCACCTTGTGCCTACCCTCCTACACCCTGCATGGTCATTCCCTCCACAGCACAACTCAACTCACCACACCTAAACCCCTTATGACACTAAGACACTTGGTCCCCATGATCTATCTTCTCTCTCAACCTATCCCATGATTCCACATCCTCACTTTTCCCTCACTTCTCTTGTTCATATTCAAATGCATCAGCCAAACATTTTCAAACAAATAAATAGCTTAAAAACATTTGATCATTTTGGTCGATTAAACCCTTTTATAGGGTTTTATCCCCAATTAATTTTAGTTTTTTCTCAAGTACAATGATTTATGTTGATTGTTAAAGCATTGGATTGACCATTATAAATCAAACAACTTAGTTTTTTTTCAAACAATTCCACCCTAACCCCCCACCACCACACCTACCCCCTTAAGTCTTTTTTATCCTATACACATTGGCTCACCAATTGGCACACTACCCACCAACCTTTTGCATACCCACCACATTACATCAACCACTCCTACATTAGATATAACCTTATTCTACATGAACCAACCCAACCAACTCATATATTATGCTTGGTCACTCTTTCTAACTGTTCACAATTTTTATGCCAACCTTGCCTTGGTCACTTTGACTGCATAGAATACCTTGCCATGATTGATAACCTTACACATGTGCATTATTTTTGTGTATATCCCTTTAGGTGCATAGAAGCATGACCACTTTCATCCTAACACATATAACAAATTTTTCTTTTAAGGATCACATCCTCTTTTTGGATCCCTGAGAACATATATACATTCACTAAGAGACTTGAGTTTATAGGTATAACCCATATCAACTAAGGTTCATGTTGTGGCCTAGTTACCCTATCACTTATTATTCTTAATGTAACCTTATTTACCAATTCATTAAACTATGGAAACCTAGCCTATGCATGATTTATGACATCATACTTCATTAAATTATGTGCACCCATTCACGCTTTAATGCATGCACCTAGCCAACCTTGTCACTAACTTATACACATGTCAAACCTAAACCCAATTACATGTCACATCATTGATACCTACTTTGAGGGGAAACACCTCCTCCCACACTTAGGGCATCCAACCTTCCACTAGATCATTATTTTTCATTTTTTAGCTTGTTGATGTAAATTGCACAATAAAAGGGGTAAAATGTAGACACTAAAAAACCATACAAATGGTTCTAGATGTCACAACACAATTTTTTGACCCCCTTGGGTTAGAACATTTCTTAACCCCCTTAAACACCCATTTACCCCCTACCCACATTTAATTAAATTCATTAATTAAGATAATAAAATTATATTTACACCTCATCCTAACCAAGCCCATGGCTAACTTAGTGGCACCTTGCCTTAAGACAATTTCCTACCCTAGCATTTAAGTCCTAACCTCTTAGATTATTTCTACCTGCATGACCATACTTCCTTAAAATGAACTCAGACCATTTTTAATGGTCTTAATTTTAATAATTAAGTGTAAAACACTATTTTTGATAAGATGGACCATTTCCACCTTGCTCAATGTTGGTCATCCCTTGACCGACATCAGTTGACCAGGACTGACATCAGTTACTTAAAGATGACTTGTGACCTTTGCTTAAGAGTTTGAGTCATTTTAGAGAAATAACTAATCGCTTGTGCAAACCAGAGCTATCTTGTGAACTAGAGAACTAGTCCATAGACCAAGAAGTGCTTCATCACCTCAAAACTAAGGATTTAAGCATTATCACTTTACCCATTTTGTTTCAAGCTTGCAACCAACTCTCACTCAACTTCAAATCATATTCAAGCCAGTAACTTCATAATAGCTAAATATCCTATGCTTTTTATAATGTTAGTATTTTTTTTTGTTTTTTATTGCTTTCACCCCTTTCAATCTCTCACCACACTCTCTTTTATGTTAGAGATGTGCAACTCTAACACTTTTTTTTCACCAAATTCCCACTAACCATTCCTAGCCTTTTGAATGTTAAACCTTATTGTTTGATATCCTTGAGTATTTATTCTACCTTTATCACCATAAACCAACCTTCAAATATCCCATAAACCCCTTAAAACAAACCCAAAACTCATTTTTCCCAAAAGATAAAACTATGACAATACATAATAACTTACATTAGTCATCCCTGATTGGCATTAGTTACCCAATGACTGGCATCAATCTCTATGTAATTATATTTTCCCATAATATGAAGTTAAAAATACATACCAAGCTCAACCCAAAACATTATTTCTCAACCCTTATCATAACACAAAGTCAAAACTAATAATTTGAACCACACTTTAGCACTTTAGAATTTATTTCACATCAATTAATGTCATTTTGTTAAAGTAATCATTTTCTTAAAAAGTATTTTATTACATTGTGTTAAATTAGTTTTCATTCATTTATGCAAGCACTTCTTATCAGCATTCTTCAGAACTTAATTTATTAAAACAAGTGGATTGACAGCCTTTCAAGGTAGTCTTGTACTTCTTAGATCTAGCACTTGCTAAGCAATCCACCCTTCAATATTACTAATAAATCCCATTTCTAGTCTTATTTTTATTATAGGTTATTCCTCCCAAATCAAAGAGTACTTCACATTGTCAAGATCATGAAGTGCACAACCACATCCAGGTTCATCTACACCTTCTCCCTTTCTTTAGTTTTACTTGTTTTTAAAAAAAAATGTTCTAAAAATATAGTAAAACAAGTAGAGGTGATACCTCATATATCTATGTTATCAATTTGAGGTATAAGAGTTTCATTTTAAAGGTGTTTGATTAATTTTTTAAAAAGAGGTAGTTGAATGATAAGATTTACATGGGAATCCCTACGAGAGGGTGGGGGGGAATTTTGGTTGTATGCTCCCCATAAAACCTATTGAGGGTGATTTTGGAGATGAATAAGGTGATTCTAAATTTGCATCATTTGGATGGAATTATTAGCTTGGAAATAATTTAATAAGTTAAGAGTTTACAACAAAAGTTGATGGGTTTGAGTAGTGTTATTCATAGCATATGAAGCATTAGCATTGGTATTAATGGATTGGGTAGTGTTAACACTCCAACCTACACCCTAGGAGGAGGTTTTTCAAGCCTACCTCCAAGGTTGGGGTAATAGGGAATATCCCAAGGCTATGGTGACCTATGGCTAGGCTAGACCTCTAGATTGTGGGGCTAGCTCTCCCAGTCATCTACTATTGTCTCATAATCACTAATACCTATTTATTGGGGTGAAAAGGGATAGAATAAATGTATAAAAAACAACCTATACTATGGATGTTGATGTGCCAATATCATTGTCTACTCTATTTGATCTATAATAACACTAATAGACAAAAATTAAACTAAAACACTCCTCTTCTAAGGCTTATATGAAACAATGCTTCACATGAAGGTCATGGTAGAAATATAAAACTTGTAGGTGATGGATGAGAGGCCTATCTTGAGACACTTCCAACCAAATTACACTTCAAGTATGATCACCAACCTTTGACACATCATATAACCTACATAAGATAACCTATTAACATCTAGGTGTGGCAAAGACCTAAAAAGGGAGAATTTATACCACTTATACATATCAAAAAAATCATATACACACTAAATACTAATCATGAAGAATTTTTAATAGTCTATTAATAGTCCAAGAGGTCTACAAGAAACAAATCTAGGAAAAGTATCCTCATACCCAGGTGAGGGATGTGTATAATGGCTTAAGAGTCTCAATATATAGAACAATGAGAAGAGAAAGAGCAATAAATTATCATGTATGTGTAGATAATAGGTCATAAATAACCAAAATTATTCCATCATTAGTTACAAGTAGTCATGATAGTTATAATTATCCCTTTATGCATTGCCCTCTTAATTGGTGATCTTCAAAGGGCCCTTTAGGCATTGAGATGGAGTGGTGGAGGTTGGGTCAGACTTTTTTGACCTATTAAATACATGTTCATGCCCAAATATGGTCAATTATCTCTCATTTTATAGTTAAAAACATTAAATTGGCTCAATTAAGCTACCCATAAAGCATCTAGAAACCTATTTTCCCTTGCATATTGACTTAGGTTCAATAAACTACCCTTTCCTTCATAATGACCATGGATTGTGTTCTTTCCTCTTTAAATGTATTATTTAAAATTAATAATTATTATATATTTATCCTCCTTAATCCTTTTATGCCAACTTACACTTCTTATTAACCAAGTAGGCCTAGTAGGCTAATTAGGCCTAGTTACATAGTGTTTAATGTTTGTCTGATCAGAGGATATTGAATAGAACCTTAAGAATAGGTAAAAAACATGTTAATGTTATAAAAATTTGTTACATACCATTACCTAATACTTATAATCATTTTACACCTACAACTTTACCTTACTTAGGTAACTAGGTCACCTCTTACTTGTATTTCAAGATTACCTGTTTGTTGGGGACTTGAATAAGTTTTTCCAAGGAGTGTGAGAAATTTATGATTTTTTAAGGTAAAACAAGTCCCAAACCACCCCTTATAATGATTATAAACCTTTCAAACAATTTTTTACCCTAAAAACATCATAAAACTATCGAATTTGTTGCTAGAATCTGGATAGAGTGAGTGCAATGGAGACGTGATCACACAAGATGAACAAGTGCACACCACTAAAGCAATTTGAAATTCACACAATAAGATAAATTGCACAAGAAAAAATGGAGAAGACCAAAATTTTATTAACATGAGATAGCCAAAGTGAGGAATACAAATAGGAGAGTATGAAAGTAACTCCTCCACAAAAGGTGGACAAGGCACCCCAAGAATAGAATGTAACTCCTCCATGAAAGGTGGTGACAAGGTGATAAGAATAGAGAAGTAAATCCAATCAAGGGAGTTACTTATGACATTATTATGACACCTATGACACATATATGACACACACCTCCACATAAGCTAGCCTATCCCACAAATGTAGGAAAACTCCATGTATGCACAAGAAATACAATTTCCCTAATTAATAAATAGGTAAAAATAAAAACCTACACTAATACCCCCCCATAAGCATAACTTAGATGGGCAGTGTGGAAATATAAAATGGGTCCCAGCAACTAGGCCTGATGAGGTACCCATGTACAAATGCAATCTCCCATAAGATAGAGAAAAGGATAAAACCCGTAGGAAAAAACTCCCCCCCCCAAAAGAGAGACATAAAAGAAAAGAAGAGGCTAGAAGGCCCCCCAAAAGATGATGTTGTTGTAGATGTGGACCGAACCCCAAGAAGAGCTCGTAGATGAATGAACTTACTCTCAGTGAAAGGTTTGGTGAAGATTTCTACAACTTGCTTCGAGGATTGGCAAAATATCAAGTCAATGACTTGACTATGAATAAGCTCCCGAATGAAATGCATGTGAATCTCTATGTGCTTGGTCTGCTGGTGCTGAACTAGATTCCTGCAAATATAAATAGTACTTTGGTTGTCACAATAAATGGTGGTGGCCTACCTGATAAGAATGCCAAACTCAAAAAGAATCCCTTAAAGCTAAATAGCTTTAGTAGTTGCATTAATAGCTCCCCTATATTATACCTCTATGGATGATATAGCAATGGCATTCTGCTTCTTGCTAAACCAACTGATAAGACCTAAACCTAGAGAGAAACTATAACTAGAAGTGGACTTACGAGTCTGTGAATTGCCAGCCCAATCTAAATCTATATATCCAACCAAGTCAACCTTTGTGCCAAATCTATAATGAATCCCATATCTATGTGAACCTTGTATGTAATGCAAGATCCTCTTAGCTACTTTCCAATGCAGCTCATGGGGTTCCTGCATCACTTTGGAGACAAGTCCCACTATATATGAAATGTCAAGCCTGGTGTGAGTCAAGTAGATGAGACTACCAACAAGTTGTCGATATCGAGTGGCATCAACCAATGGTGAATAATAATCAATCTCAAGCTTGACTCCTGATAGAAAGGGAGTCGAAGATGGCTTATAATCAGCCATGTGAAACTGAGCCAATAAGTCAAGAGCATACTTAGGTTGTGCAAAAGAAATTCTTGAATCTGACTATGAGATCTCGATGCCAAGGAAGTAGTGCAATAAACCCAAGTCTGTCATGTCAAATCTATCCTGGAGAGATGCCTTCACTGCTGTAATAGCCAATGAAGAACTCTCGGTGATCAAAAGGTCATCAACATATATAACCAAAATCAAGAGCGAATCATCTTGCCCCAAGAAGTAGACATTGGGATCAGAATGGCACCTAGTGAAACCTGCTATGAGAAGGAAGGAATCCATCTTGGCATACCAAGCTCGAGGGGCCTATTTAAAGCCATAGATAGATTTCTTAGGTCTGCATACTAAGGAAGAATCCTGAATAAATCTTGGTGGCTACTCCATGTAGATCTCCTCCTCAAGGTCTCTATGAAGAAAGGCACTCTTCACATCCATTTGATACACATCCCAACCATGTGCTATGGTAAAAGCCAAGGTGAGTCAGATAGAAGTCATCTTTGCAATGGGTTCAAAGGTCTCTGAGTAGTCAATGCCTACCACCTATGAGAAACCCTTGGTGACCAATCACGCCTTATACTTATCAATCGACCCATCTGCTACAAACTTGGTCTGATATATCCACCTACATCAAACCATCTTTCTTCCATTAAGAAGTGATGTCAAGTCCCAAGTGTGATTTTTTATTAAGGAAGAATATTCTTCCTCCATAGCACTATCCCACTCAGGTACCCCTGATGCCTCTCAAAAATTCTATGGATCCAAAACTATAGCAAAGAAGGCATGTGGATCTCTCTGAAAATATCCCCTAGTACGTCTATCATCTGTGGGATCTCTTGCCCAAGTGCCAGCACTCTCAAGTGTCTGTCTAGCCCAAAGTGGCCTGAAAGTGGGTGAGTTAGGGGCTAACTCCTCATCCTTTGACTGACTAGAGGTGGATGACACTGCATCATTGTCCTCACTGTCTAAACTTGAAGAAGAAGAAGATGTCTCTGGCTTAAGAACCTATTGTGGTTGATCTGAATATGATGAAGAATCATCATGAAGTAGATCCAATGAGGGAGAAGAAGTGTCAAGTGTTGAGTCTCTAGGACTCTCTTGAAAATGGACACTTCTCTTGATGAACAACTCATGAGTGACTAGATCTAGAAGGTGATGTCCCTTAATACCATCCAGATATCCTACAAAGATGCAAGGCTTGGACTGACGTTCCATAGCTTTGTGTTTCTTCTTCAGAATGCAGGCCATGGCTGGGGATCTGAAAACTCTAAGGTGCTCAACATCAGGTTTCCTTTTATGCTAAGCTTCAAAGGGTGTTATCCCTTTTAAAACTCTATGAGGAACCCTATTCTAAATGTAGCAAGCATAATTGATGGCTTCGGCCCAGTACTGTGGTGCTAAGGATTTGGAGTGAATCATACAGCTACCCATCTCTTTCAAGAACCTATTTTTGCATTCTGCAACCCCATTCTATGAAGGACTATAGGTGACTGTGCACTACAAATCAATCCCCTCTGTGGTAAAAATTGGTCAAACCTAATGCTGACATACTCCCCTCCATTATCAGTTTGAAGAACCTTGATGGATTTCTCACTCTATTTCTCAACAAGAGCCTTCAAGTCTAGAAAATTTTCAAACACTTCAGACTTTTGTTTGAGAAAATATATCCAAGTGTACCTAGAGAAATCATCAATGAAAGTGAGGATGTACTTGGCCCTTGTGAAAGATGGTTTGGGAAAGGGTCCCAATACATCACTGTGGACTAACTCCAAAGGTTGTGAAGCCCTCCAAGCTTTGCCTTTGTCAAATTTTGCTTCGGGATGCTTCCCAAGGGAGCACCCCTTAAAAAGTCCTTTTGAGAATTGGACACGAGGCAAGCCAATGACCATGTCATTTTTACAAACTTGCTCAAGATAGCGGTAGTTAAGGTGGCCAAACTGCTCATGCCACAATTTGTTAACTCCATCTGAATGAGTCAGCAATGTTGTAGGAGAAGAATCTGATGCAAAATGTGAGGTGTATAACTTGGCTTGGTGATCTGCCCTACCCACTGCCACTATAGTATCACTATGTAACTCCTTGATAACCATTAAATTTGGTGAAAACTCAAATCTCATGCCCTAACCAATGTGAGTGATTTGGTACACTGATAGGAGATTGGTTGAAAGAGAAGGAACACTTAGAACATTGTTGAATGTTCCTCCTTCCATTTCAACTGACCCTCTCCCTACAACAGACACTGATGTGTCATCACCCAAACTGATTGAAGTCATGATACAAGGCTCTAAAGATGAAAACTCAACTAGTAAAGAGCCCATGTGGTGAGAAGCACCTGAGTCTATGACCCATGAAGATGTGGAAGCTGTAGTTGCTACAAGGGCCTTGCCCTTTTCTTTCTCCTTACCCTTGCCTTTTGCCTTAGTAGAATCTTGGGTAGATGAATTTTGCTTGATGGACTCAGGAACACCTATGTTGTTCTTCTCTAGAAGATGAGTTAGGTGATCTATTTGTTTCTTCATGCACTTGTGTTCATCATGCCCTATATTTTTACAATAGGCACACTTAACCTTCTCCTTTTTAGGTTTAGCATTGGAGGATAAAGACTCAGTGTTGTTTTTGGCAGGATTGGTGTTTTCTTTCTTTTTCTCTTGGTCCTTGTTCTTTTTCTTTTGGTCCTTGTTCTTTTTCTTCTTCTCTTTTGTTGAAGTCTTATCCTTACCATTTATAGCTATCAAGGCTTGGGTTTGAGTAGACTTCACAGTGCCCATCTAAATTAGCTTATCTTGCTCCCTAGTCAAGTCGGCAATGAATGAATCCAAAGAAGGCATTTTCCATGTAGTGCCAAGGGCACTTTTTATGGCATGGAAAGTGGAGACAAAGATGGAATAGCTTGGACCTAAATTTGTGAGAATAGAAATAATAAGTTGATCATCTTTCTTCTCTATCCCACACTCTTTCAATTGTAATCTAAGGGCCTTAAACTTAGTGAAGAAGTCCTATAGGGTGTCAAAGTTGCTAGGACTTAGACTTATGAGTTCATTTTCAAGCTCATGACCTCTCATCTCATCAAGCTTCACAAACAACTTTTCTAAAGTGTCCCATATGTCATTAGGAGTTTGGGAGGATTCTAAGTGGAAGAGAAGTTCTAGAGACACAGACAAGCTCAGTAATCCAAAGGCTTCATCACTATGGTTGTACCACTTGACCTTTTTAGAATTTGTGTTGGGTTCTACTTTTGTACCCATGGTGATCCTATACAACCCTTTGCTTCTAAGAATGATTGAAATTTTAAATTTCCATTTATGATATTTGAAGGGTGTTAGGGGTTTAAGTTGAAAAGAATCCATTTTTAGCTGAAATTAGGTGAAGTTGTGTTGATTGCAAGTTGTGAATGTATGCAGAAAGGAGAATGAAAGCAAGTTGTGAAAAGCAATCACACCCTAATAAAATATTGAACCCCACCAAAATATGAAAGTGCATGGTCAAAATACATCAGATTCATCTAAAAATTCATTTTAGAGCAATCAGTGCAAGACTAAAGCAAATAGGACGTCGAACTCAGCCGAAAATGCGTCCCGAGAGACCCAAATTTTTGGCACTTTATAAACTAGTGAATTTTTTTAAAAAACAAGTCTACACTATGGAGAATTGAATTACAAGCACTTTTTCAAAAAAAATGGCACCCAAAACTGAGCTACCATTTGCAAGATATTAAAGTTACAATTTTCCCGTAAACTAGTGTTTTTGTAAAAAAAAACTAAAACATTAAAAAAATGTCTGTTATGGGGAGAGAAAGTGGCCTTCCAACCACTCATTGGATTTGGCACAAAATGAGGAATCTAAATAAAAATTTCTTTGTGAAAACAAGTTTAACTAATTGTCTCGGTATGCGTGAAAGCAAGTTTACCTTCCTCTTTTAGTAAAAAAATACAACTAGTAAGGCAAAAATGAATTTCCAGCTAGTTTTTTTTTACTTTTTTTTTAATAAGAGAAAGGGAGATAGCTATTGTGTGATGTCTAAGACCTGATAGGCACTACCAAGAAGATGAAATTAGGGCTTCACCAATGAACATGCACCCTTCAACTCTTCCAACACAATGTAGATTTTAGTACTTCAACATAGACTGCTGGAGTTAACACTTCCAGCTAGTTTTTACCACAGAAGAGACAAAACAAGTGAAAAAAAAGAAGCGTCAGGTGTAAGAAAAGGGATGCCAAACAAGAAAAAACAAAGTGCCATTTTCAAAAAAGACAGTCTTGGTAGAATTTTCTCACAAAAAAAAGGTGCAATTCAATTTTTTTGCTTGAAAAGAAACTTGCAGACATGTTGGATAGACAGTGGCATGGCAGAACTGGAAACACCTGCTACTACTTAGCATGGCTAGAAAGGACATAGGCAAGGATAGAGAAACTATGCAACCTCCCTACACACACAAAAATGGTGCCCAAGTGCATCAAATCTGCAGATCTTTATCTGCAAACAGCTTTATCTTCCATGTATTTATTGATCTGTATGGCTGGAGATTTGCTTGTCTATAAGCACAAGAACTAGTTCAGCCTGCTTACTAGCCCCCCATAGGCTCAGCTTAGGTGGGCAGACTATTTACCAGCTTTGAAATAGATAAAATCCATACAATCCGTACAAATTCAATGTAGAAGTCAATGCTTTCAAAGTAGAATGAAACTCAATAGAAGTTTAAAAAAAATTAACAGAATTTCATATGGATTTGCATGAGTTTTCAAGAAATTCTACCAAAACTCTCAAATGTAATGAAGTTAAACAAAAAACTACTAAGAAAGCAATGTAATAATTTCAAAATAACATAACCAGACACACGATTACCGAAGTGGCTCTGATACCATATCGGAGTTGTTGCTAGAATTTGGATAACGTGAGTGCAATGGAGACGTGATCACACAAGATGAACAAGTGCACACCACTAAAGCAATTTGAAATTGACACAATAAGATAAATTTCACAAGATAAAATGGAGAACACCAAAATCTGATGAGCATGAGATGGCCAAAGTGAGGAATACAAATAGGAGAGTACGAAAGTAACTCCTCCACAAAAGGTGGATAAGGCACCGCAAGAATAGAATGTAACTCCTCCATGAAAGATGGTGACAAGGTGCTAAGAATAGAGAAGTAACTCCCATCAAGGGAGTTACTTATGACACCTATGACACATCTATGACACACACCTCCACATAAGCTAGCTTATCCCACAAATGTAGGAAAACTCCATGTATGCACAAGAAATACAATTTCCCTAATTAATAAATAGGGAAAAATAAAAACCTACACAAATAAAAACCCTATAAAACATGATTTTTGGGAGGTTCATACACCTATTTGTATAACTTAGTACCATGTATGGCATATTCTCTAAGTTTAATATGTGTTTAAATTGTTTATTAGATAAATATAGGGTGTTTTAGTGAAAATATATCCATTTTTCCTTCATCAAGTTTGTTTTAAGGTTTAAGTAGTGTTTTGGAGGTCTAACATTAATGATGGTTCATAAAGTACATACCTCCAATCCCAAACTTATGAAAATATATTTTGATCCCATTTACCCCCCTAAATATCTTTAAAATATTTTGGTCCCATTTAATTTGTATGTGTAGATATGAACAAAAGATGGTAAACTTTGAGCTCCTTGCAAGCTTTCTAGATATGGTTGCAGTCTTAATGATGATTCATAGTGGTGGGACCCTAAAACTTAATATATCCTTTATTTATATTGATTCCATATGATTTCCTAACTTCCATTAAGATAATTTTCCCTGATTTCCTTTGTGATGAAATGTATGAGAATTTGAATGGGCAGCTCAATTTGACTACTTAGGACTGTAAAACTCAAAAGGGGTATTAAGACCAAATTTGAAATTAAATTACTTTCCTTTCCATAAAAAATCTCCATTTTATTATTAAAAATACTTCCACACCTGATCATGGCTCCAAATCTACTTGAGGTTGGATTTATCACCAAAAAAGAGGTGGTGACTTGAGGACTCAAGAATGGCTTTAGGCCTTACATGCCTAAATTGAGTCTCATAACTCAAAAGAATATTAAGATGATTTTATGTCCTAAAAATAATTATCTTAATATTATCCATTTTATTCCCATCCCTTTTCACTTATCTCTAGCTAATTAAACTCCAACTATGTTTCCACTCTCTCATGGGTATGCCTTTTAAGTCTCACTGCTAGCCTGAGTGCTTGGGCAGCTGGTGTTAGGGACATTGGTAATCCCTAATTTCCCTATTATATTACTTATGTTTATTAATATTTTGGAATTTATATCATTCTCTCATTTTTGGTAACATTTTTTGGATCGATACTCCTTCATCCTTGCATACTCCTCATGTAGTCAGGCCTAGGGTATTTATATAATCAAGCCTAAGTAGCCCTAGTTTTTGGTTTAAAGTCTTCCTACCTTATTTTGAGGCTCCTATCATCATGTATAAATTTTTATGTTTCTTTCACCCCATATATGTCTATAGACTTTCATAAAATTCTAAACATGCATGAACCTCCAATTCTTATATGCAAGCCTATTTAGGCCTGTATGAGCCATTAGGATCTTCCATCTTAAGGGACATCATAATAGTAATTGGAAATTTTTATATCATTTAATTATATAATTTATAATCTTTTTTTCATCTCTATAATTCTCCTCTATGTAGGGTTCTCACTTAAACTCTCCTTCTTTTGGTCTTGATTGTAGTTGGCTTATTTAGGCCTAACTAGGACTAATTAGGCCATCCAAGCCTTCTCCATCCCAAGGATAAAACTAATTATAAAAATTAATTTATTTAATTTATAAAATATTCTATATACATTAGTCTCCATCTTCACCATCATCTTCATATATGGTTGGTCATATTCTCTTTACTCTATCAGTAGGTGGCAGACTTGCTCTTAACTATGTGAGCTTATTTAAAGAATGAGTTACCTTTATTTTAAGATATTTTACTTAATTATAAAAACTAATTATCCTTTACATGTATTTATCATTCATATTTCACTTCATATCCTTAAATACAAAGTATCTCTTTTGTCTAATTTTCATGCTTCTAACAATCAGCCTGTAGGTGTTATTTCTGGGCATTTTGACTGTGTATACTTAACTTAAGGGGTAACTTGATGACTCTTTGACTCCTTGGGTGAAATATGTGTTATAATTATCTCCTATTTTTTCTTTATAATCCTCAAAAATTATTCAATCTTCTCACATCATCATTGCCTCTTTAAATATGTTATCATAGTCATATTTGCATTGAAGGTTGGACAAAGCTTAACTCTCAAGGGCTTAAGGAAGAATTGATGATATTTTCCTTTGTTTCCCATACCTTATCCATCCCATACCTCCTATAAGTCCTTATTAATTTTAATATTACTTAATATTTATCTATATCTCATCCCAACAGCCCTCCATTTGCCTAGACTACCTTAGGCCTGTAGGTGCAACTTTGAGTATCTTGGACTATGAGTGAGAAGTTGAGGGGTGGGTTGGTGTTTGTTATTTTATTAGATTCCACCAATAGTTTTATGAATTATATGGCCCTATTTTTATACTATATATATATATATATATATATATATATATATATATATAACCTCATTATTCTATTAGGGTTCTTCTAACCTTGCAGTCACAATCTTATCTCCATTGGGGTCTTGACTGAGTTGTAATTTTGGGGTGGTTGAGTGTTGATCTTGTTTTCCCATATTATATTCATTTATAAATTTATTGATAAGTATTTATGACTTCAAAATTTCCTTCAACACCTTCCACACTCTCTAGGTCTCATCCCAGTAGTCTGTACTCCATTTTTTAGTCTGCATCATAGGCCCAATGTGACTGTGAGGGTATCTTTGCATAGTAAGATGAGGGTGGGAATGGTTTAGTGTCTATTTAAATTATTAATATGGGTAAATATTATATATCATGGATAAAATATTGGGGATTATGTTTATGCATCTCATACAACCTAAATACTCTCTATAAGTACCCTGCTTCCACTTTGCTAAGGATGTTACATTACCTAAATGATTACCATTAGAGATAGGGATTGAAGGGTTTGTTTGGTCTGATGGTTATATTGAGAATTTAATGGTAGATAAAGTTTTAAATAACTAAAATTAACTCATAATCCACCCTAAAACCATACCCTCACTCTCATTTTTATGTACTAAAGCTCTGTAACATGAAGAACATTATCGTATAACCTACAGATGTGTCAACATGAATGTTTCCTTAATCTTTCAACATCACACACATTAAATAGGGGTGTATGGTAATATATATGGTATATTATTACATATATAATACATATCCAAATGCTTACTACAAAAACATTTCAATAGTGCACCAAAACTAATGCCATTTTGAACCCCTGTAAAGATGAAGGAGATAACTTGACTACCTAGATTCTTAATGTTTATTCATAAAGTATAGGCCATGGATTTTCAAACCAAATATAATAATGGGAAGGTTAAGATACCCCTTCCTCTAACCAAATTCTCATATCCTCATTTACTCTCTCATGTATGGATTGAGTACAAACCTGAAAGCTTATCCAAACTACCAAGGAGCTCAATGGAGAAAGAAAAATGGTTTTTGGGATTTTTTTCATATTTTAGGCTTGAAAATCCTCTAATACATCTAACATTAATCATTAGGTAATATTTTACCTTCCTCTATACATAAATTATTTTACAAGTCTATACAACCTACAAAACTCCTATAAAACACCATATTTTCCTATATTTCTTCATGTTTCAGGCCTTGGAATACCATTGGAGGGTAGAAAGAGGTAAAAAAGAATAAAACAGAATTTCAAACCTAGTGGTATATTTTGGGGGAGTTTAATGGATGTACTTTCCCATGTGTGAGACCCATTTGGTGAGTGGGAAGTGGATTTGACCCCTAAAATAAATCTTTATGCATATAAAAACATCTCAAAATGAGTTAGAATAAAAATAATGCCCTTTTAATACCCATTAAAATACAATGTGGCATTTAAACACCTTTTTCCTAAAGTTTTATAATGCAATTTGACCAATATGATGTGTTTAAAGGGCAACTGATGACTTTAGGGGGTTCTTGAAGGCTTAAAACTATTTTGAATGAATGTACCATACATGACAACCTAAGAGTACATAATTAGACTTTCACACTATGAATTTGAATAAGGCTTTAAATACCTACACCTTTTAAACAAAGGTCTTTCTTCAATAAATGGCATACAATATGCTTAAAAACATAAGGATTAGCAACCTTATTTTCTCAAAAATACCTTAACTTCTAATAAAGATCCTTATTCTTGTCAAACAATGTTTCAACCACCATCAAGGATTGGAAAAGAAATGATAAATCTTCCACTCACTAAATAAACACTATGACCACCTAATACATCACCCAAGTACTTCAAAATAAGTTATGACATATGGATCTCCCAAGCAAGTTATTAGTAGATTGAGAGGTATTGTTAGAAATGGAGGCACTAGTAGCATGATTAGCTTTTGTTGTGAAAGATGCACTAGTATAAGGATTAGAAGAAGAAGCACTAGTGTTATTATTACCATGGGTATAAAATGACGCATTAGTGGAGGAATTGAGAAGAGTGGGTCTTGGAAAAGGCCCACTAGATGTTGAACTTGCCATGTTAGTAGAGATACTTGGCATGGAGGTTGAGGAAATCAAGAAAGAAGAGGTCATAGTATGAGAAGGGGTCAAAAGATAGGGAAGATGTTGAGAGGAAAATAATCTATTTACCCCAAATCCATGTGAGAATTTTATGAAGGGTGAATGGGGTTCTTCTACTTGACCACTTATCATAAGGTGATAAATAGTAGAAGGGTCTTTTCCTTGATGTTGAGGAAATTCATTAATGAAGTAAATCATTTTTGGAGTATACTCTAATTTAGGTTGATATTTTAAGGATAATAATAGGTTATGAATTCAATATTAATGAGGAGGAATCCCATAATTTATAGTGTGAGTGGCCACATGCACATTACTAGCATCTAAAATATGAGCCATAAGTTGTTTATGGGAAAACCTATTGGGATTGGTAAAAAATTTCATATTTTTTTAGTTTAAATTTGATTTATCCTCAAATAATAAGTTAATTATGAGAGAGAAATGTTAAAAAGGACAAAGATGATGTAGAAAAAAAGTCAAAAAAAAAGATATATATTCATGTAGGTCAACTATGTTATGTAACCAAACAAGTAGAGAATAATATATATTCATTAAGGTAGAATATGTATTGAAAATAAGGAGGTAAAATAGGCTAATAAGGATGCATATTAATGCAAGTTTATTGTGTACTACAGGATATAGAATTGAATGGGTGAATAATAAGACACAGTCATACAAGTCAACTATGTACTACTGGTAAGAGGTAAAAATATAGTTTTTAAGAGACTGTATCAACCAGAATGATAGTGTTTTGAAACAAAGAAAAACAAATTTAATATAATTTAATCAATTATGAAATTAAACACATAAATAATTGGATCAATGTGATTGATCCAATTGGGGCACACAGTATAAAACCTTACACCAATGCTAGCCAATGCAAGTTTTTGAAATACAACATGCAATGATTAGAGAGTAAGTAATTAATTGAAAATTAAATGATAACTAAGTGGTCACCTTAAATTTTATTAAATTATTATAAAGTTTTGATTTTAGTGTGATAGGAGAGTTGGCTGAAATAGGGAACTAGAAAGTAGTCTAGAGTTGGTTTTAAGATATTTGGGCTGAAAAGGATTTGTGTTGGAAATGGTACTAGTTTGGTATTAGGGCCTACCTTCTCACTTCATAATCCCATAGTGATAAGTGTGTTGGTTGATTTTATAATATATACCATTAACCACGTGTTTATACTTGGCTAGAAAACCAAGTCAACTTCCCCCTTGGTGATGAAATCTAAGTAGGTAGGCCTTAGGAAGACAAATGTTTAAATGCATTTTTAATGTTATGTGATTTATTAGTGTGTAAAAAATAGTAAAATAGTGTAACAAAAATGGTAATTTTAAAAACCACCTATTTAGACTATGTGAGTTACTTTAATCATGCAAATATCTAAAAAAAAATGTGAATTAATTACTAACAAACAGCTATTAATTCCTTGATTAAGAATAGAATAGAGTCATTTCATGTGATACTATATAAAAATATTATGGAATAGAGTCAACTAGGTCCCTATTATTTTATGTAAGTAAAGTCCTTAATAATAGAGTTGAATAGGTCAACTATGTCTCTCAAATAGAAGATAGACTACATAAATAAGTTAACCAGGTCGACCTAGTTAGTTGTAGGGTTGCAGTTTTAAGGACTAATAATTTGTGAAAAAAAACATAAAGAAATACTAAAATGATAGAGAGAGTAAATAAAGGAATCTTGGTGGGTTTAAATATGATTAAAATTGAAAATTTTATGTTATACTACTTTAGTTATTACTTTCCAATTCTACAAATTAAGTCGATTGGTTTGAAGAGTTTTACAAAACCCTATATGTTGAAGAAGAATAAAAAATAGGGTTGACATGTTCGATAGTGTTTGTTGACTTGTATGCTAGCATAAATAATTAGCAAACAAAGTCAACCAATTTGATATTGTATGTTAATCTATAATTTAATAATATTACTATGTCAACCTATTTGATCCAATAACCTATAGTTTATGAATACTTGCACAAATAGAATAGAGTCATTTTTAAATGATTTTGTGTTATACCTATGCATAAAAATTTAAAACTATACTTACTAGTTTGATATAGTACTATAAATATGGAAAAATATAATAAAATGATAAGAATGATGGTTTGAAATAAAACCTTCAATGGATATATTCATGTTGGGTTCACCAAAATGTATTTAATGGAAAATGCAACTGATCTATAAATCAGTCTTAAATTGGAGAAGATAAATCCTACTTACACTTCTAACTTTGGATGCATTATATATTAGGGGTCATGACCAATATGGATCCACTATACCTATCCAATATATCTCTTACCATAATAATATCACTAGGGAACTTAGAGAGTTCCAAAGCCTCCAGTCAAGCAAAACTATGTAATAACCTTAACTAGGTCCTATGTTTTCATATTAACTAAACTAATAACAAGTAAATAAAAGTATAATCTATTGATCACCAAATATTATGTCATAAAGTGTGGTATTAGACATGAAAATTAAACATGCATATAATACATATACTCATTTCAATGTATATAAAGTCCTAATGCATGGGAGAGAGGTACAAATGCATATCTATCTACTCTTACAAAGGAGGAACAAAGTTAGGAATACATACCTTTGAAGATGAATCCATCGAGCCTTAACATCTCCCTTGGCCAAGGTGATTTTCAAGGGATTTTTATGGTATGTAATAATGACAATGATAAATCAACTCTAAGCTACATGGCCTATTTATGCATCTAAAAGACTTCTCTATAAGACAAGATTTGTATCTCCAAAGAAAGTTGTGAAACCCTTAGCTATATTCCTAAATTAGAATGGTGGATAAGAAAATGCATAATATATTTAACATCTTATTTGCTCTAATAAATGATGAAATGGATGTGTTTATATAGGAGGATCTAACCCTAGTACTTTTCAAAAGTTTAGGCCAACAAGGTTGACTCTATTAACCTTGTATTATTATTGACAAAAAAAATTAAGTCTCGGTATAGGTCAGCCAGGGGTTGACCTAAAACTTAAATAAGTTTTCTCAATTAGATTAAAAGTTCAATGGGGTCGATAGTGTAACATAAACTATCAAAAAGGATTTTAGGCTAGGGAAGGTCTAATGAAGGCATAAAATGACTAGAGAAGGGTGAAAAATAGGAGGCAAAACTTAGGCAAATGTTTTTAAGAGATGGGTGTGTAGATAGAAATAGGTAATATAGGAATAATAATCTTCTGAAGAACCAATGGTCTACCCACCCCTTTCCTAGTGCACTCCTTAAGGTGTGCACATAGAGAGATTGAGACTCGATGGGTTCCTACAAGAGAGAAAACATCAGTAATTGATAAAGTTTGAAAATATTTTCTATATAATTCTCTATCACAACCTAATATTATATATAGTAAAATATAGAATTTATTTTATTTTTTTCATTTATTAATAAGTATGAGATCATGCTTTTTATATTTTCACTATTCATTAGTTCCTAATTAGGTTCAAACCATAGTGTAAAATTGTGGTATACTCTTGTTGAAAATATGGTTATAATTAATCTCAAAATACTTTGAATGTAAGTTTTTTGAGTTTTGGTGGAACATATTATCTATATTTCTTAATCTGTTATATTTATATTAATATTATTGTGAGTCAAGTTATTACTTTGAAATGTGAATTAGTTGTTTGTTCAAATTATGTTTGACAAAATATTATGGACTAGATTAAGTATAGAATTATTATTGTAAAATTTGAATGCATATTGTCATGTGAGATTATGTTTTTTTGATACTTCTTTAGCATACCTATATATTCTCTTTTATATCATTTACTTATAATAAATGGCATGATTTAAAGGATTATATTATGAGATCATTTACAAAATATTTTTCCTAGTCTTTATTTTATCATTGTATGGATGGTGGTGGTTCTAGACTACACTTAGATTACATGAAGTGATTATAATTTTATGAGATGATATACTAAAGAGGTGACTAAATTGTGTGCATTATTTTATTATTAATATAATAATTAAATTGTACACGGGGAGGATAACATAGTGTAATAAAATCATTCTTATTTTTATTTATATCTTATATGGATAACCTGGGTTGGGATTTGCATTACCATGATGGTAAAATATACTCCTCTTCATATATTTCTCTCTTATAGATTTTTTAATCAAGTTGAAGTGGTGGCAATAACCAAAGTTATTTTTTGAATTTTTCCAAGTGTTACTAGTGGTATCAGTTGATGTAAGAATGAGGTGACATATGTGCATGCATGTATGCATATGTGTTATTTATGTGCATGTATGCAATGTAAATACATGCATGTAATGTGTTGCATGCATCTATACATGCATACATACATGTATTCATGCATGCATGCATATAAGGTACTAATTATGTTACACTATTTGATAATTAATAACTACAATTATCTTGAATACATTATATAAGGAATCCTTAATTGATTATAATGTGTACAATAAAGAACATTATAAATTCATTAATGTGCAGGTAACTAGTGATTGTATTATTTTATTGTAAGACTTCTTATATCGATTTATTCTCCTAAAGGTCTCTTGTAGTAACTAAAATTAGTTACCATGGTAAGGTAAGTGGATTAGGTTATCTTGAATTATTATTAACCTGAGTAAAATTACATGAATTTATTGTAGATTATTTTAGAAATTTTCAAATTAGTGATATTACTACAGTAGCTCTAAATGTCATCCTTTTGCTACTAGAAATATTTGAGAATGTTGAATGTGGTAGTAACTAGGTAATGTAAATTATGATCTATCACTTTCTATTGTTCATTAGGGTGGAAACATTGGATGCCATGTTAGTGAAACCCTAATCCTAGTTTGTTAAAATGAACTCAATTCAGTAATATATGTTTAGTATCTTAAATTGGTTATCATATGTTGTTGAATTTACATCAAAAATTTTGAGGTAATTAGTATTGGAATGCACTTGGTTTATATGTATGAGTATTATAATACTTATGTCATAAAAAAGAAACTTGATGGAATCAAGTTAGCTAAACCTCTCACTAGAATTATGTTTTCACTTCTCTCCTAAGTGGTACTTTATGCATGTTCACTATGGTGATTATTTCATTATCAATGATATTATACTTATAGATTTTATTAATAATAACTATTTCTTATTTAGGGCTAGTTCAAACAAGTAAATTTACAAATAATAGATCAAACATTGTCTTGGGATATGAGATAGATAAAAAACCTTGTTTGATGGATATAAATATTGACTTCATTGATAGGAAATGACAATATTCTCTATTTAGTTTAAAAGTTATGATTTTCACCCTTAATGGCTTGAGTGGCAATTAATTCAAGTTTTCCATATGTTTAATTCTAATGATAGATAAAAATTAATGAATATATAAAGGGTAAAACCTTAATATATATTGAATTGATTTTAAGAGGTTTACAAATAATATTAATTAAACCCTAATTTTATTATCAATTCTAGTGATATTATAAATGAATACACAATGAGTAATCTAGTATATGATTTCACTTCGACAATAAGTTGAACTTTATATCCCACTCTACCCAAAATTAGATTGCATGATTATTGGTTAGCATTAGTATTACTTAAGGTTAAAATAAGTACTCCTTGTATACAATCTTGGTCATTACTTGAATATTTTTTTACATTGTCTGATAATGGATCTTCCTTAAATATTTAAACTCATAATGATGACTATATTAATGGATATAGTATTATTAATGAAGTTGTTAATAGTTTATACAACTTAATCTCTATCCAATATTATGTTAGATATAGAAATGTTGTATAGTGAATGCTTTTCTCTATATGGATGATGGAGGTTAAATTTTATTAAACCTTAAACTTATATTTCTTATCTTGACTAAATATGGTAGGAAAATCTATTATACCTTCATGAGCATAATTTTCCATGTTCATTATGATGTAGATATCAAAGCCTCATAAGGAAAGAGTGATTATTTTTAGGACATAAGTATATAACCATGAGTTTATTAATGGAAATTTGTGTCAATCACATAATCTAGTAAACTGGTAAAACTTATTAATGGTTACCATGAGAAGGTGTTAGAAACCATGTGTACATATTTAGTTTAAATTTTTGATATTCAATATACCTATAAAATTAATGGTGTTGGAAAATAAAAACCATAACATTAAATGCCTAAATTTTTGTGGGTTTATTTTAGGGGTTGTGATAGTGGTATTAGATCTTAGATCTACTATAGGTAACTCAAGGAAACAAATGGGTTGAATGTGTTTTGGTTTTTATTGGGATGGTAATGAAACTAGATAATAGAGGTAATATAAATGTTAATAGTAATGTCATTGACAACCATGACCATGATGGTCATGTCAGAAATGATGTTGTTAATGATCATGTCAATATAGATTTTGATAGTAACAATGATTCTAGTTATATCATTAAAAATGATCACGATGGGCATAATGTTGTCTTTAATGACATATTGCATGTGTTTCATAACATCTAAGTCCAAATGAAAGCACACAACCAAAGGTTAGCCAATACAAAAAACTTGCACAAAGGATGGGTGAGTAGGAGGTACAAAAGGATGAGCAAAGGGGTGAAAACCTAAGACAACATGATGTTGTGGATCCCATTATTAAGGATTTTAATAACCTCTCACCTCCTTCTTATTTAGGTGGGTAATATAGAGATTTCATTGAGGCATGGTTAGTAAACCTACAAAAAAATCACTTTACTTAATATGGGATCTAATAGCAAGGATCATATAGGAGTCTACTACTTGGTATTTGATGTTTCATTATTGTGGAACCACTTATGTGATCTCAAGGGTTATGACCCAATGACTCTTTCCTAAAATACATTTGAAATGAAATTAATTAAGATATATTTGAATGGAAACTTTAAAGAACAAAATGCTAAATAATTTCAAATATTTAATAATGGAATTATGATTATTTTGTAGTATGAGAACAAGTTTCTCATCCTCGTGTGTTATGTAAATTACATGCATGATGAAGAATCTAAGGTAAATAATTTTAAGTTAGGGTTACATGAGGTATTGATACATTATGAAAACATGACAAACCTATGCACCATAGTTTTTGTTATTAAATTTTCAAATTATGTAGAAGAAAAAGGAATGTCTTGCCAAAAGGCAAGGGAAAAATATCAAAATAGTGGGCTACAACCTAAGCCTAAAGCATCAATTTCTCATATGGTAAAATATTTAATAAAAATAATCAAAATAAATTCTTAATGAGAAACAATATAAATACTATAAAAATTCAAAATGCAAGTAAGAATTCTAAACCTCAAAATTTTTAAAATCAAAACAATGGGACCTAAAATCAATAGCAAGCTAGCTTCTGTGGTCCAGCCACATGATCCAATATTGTACCCTTTTCTCTAAAAAATGTTGTGAAATGTTCAAAATAAAATTATAACCATTACTATAAGGATTTTCCTTGAGCTTGAGGCAATTATCTCACAATATTTAGGTGTACATTTTTGTAAATAACATAAATGTAGACTTGCAATCTACACAAATTGAGACTAAATGTATAATTTATGGTTTCTCATTGGTTATTTTAATTGATTCTAGTGAAACTAATATTTTATTTCACTTTAAATTGATTTTAAGTTCAAAATTAAACCCTCTAGATTAAGATAATAATGGGAGGTAGAGTTTGACATAAGGAAATGAGCAATTGTTTTTGAATGTTTATAACAAACTGAATAAGAGAACTAATTATTTAATTTTATTCCCTAGGCATGGGAGTGACATTGAAAGTTTCAAATGAATAAATGAGGTCTCAAGATCTATGTTTTTATTTCCTAAAGTATGATGAATTTCCTAACCATCAGCTTTTAAACTAGTTTATCACTAACTCAAAGTCATATAACATTTATAACTCTTTACTTGTGTTTTAAGGTTAAATATAAGGCCAGAATCATGGCTTCATAATATGTCAAGTTATTGGTATAAGGTAATTATAGCATATATCTATCAAGGTATTTATCACCCTTTAGATTAATTAGCATAACCCATAATCCTAAACCTTACTTGGACTAGGATCCATCAAAACAAAGCATCGATAGGCCTACTTGGTTAGCATCAAGCTCATATTTATTTTTAGGAAAAAACTTGGTGGTTAAATTTTAAACACCTATGTCAGTAGATACAATTTTGACATTTTCATTCCTCACATTATACTTAGTGATCATTAGTTTCATCTTAGTTTTTCTATCTTACCTGATCTTGTACACCATGCCTCTCTAAGTTATCCACATGTGAACAAAATTAGTGGCCATGTAATCATTTAATGTCCTAGACTATTCCTTGATAAGAAATATATTATAAGCCTCTAAGATATCCATGACCTGAATATCTATGAATTTAATCACCCTTGGTTTTGAGGCCAACTATATGTGTATGTTCAGCAATTCCCCAACTACTGTGACCTCTAATTTATCCAATTGGATAATTGTCTAGTCATATTTAATTGGTTTCATTCCCAATTTTTAGTAAATTATCCCAATCATAATAATGGCAGAGGCCCATGAATCCACTATACAATTGTGAAAAATCTTACTAAACATCTAACAGTAAGGATAAAGGGTCAAACATCACTTTTATCCATATGAATGACCATGTTGGCATGGATTGCATCTTATTACTTTTGGGGGATCTCTTGGTCAAAGATTTTAAAAGGAAAACCCTATACTTTATGATCTCAAGTAGCTCATGTATATTAATATTGGATTTTATTTTATTCATGTCATGTACAGTATTATAGTCACATTTACTAGTGGTCACATGAGAATAAGCAAATGGCATTGGTCACTTTCATATGGTAGAGGGGGATCATTTTTGGTCTTAGGATTAGGTGAGGTCTCCCTATCATTTAGAGGCATTGAATTAGTGTCTACTATTATTTTTTTCCTAGGTGAATAGTTACTCTTTGGATATTACTAGAAAGCATGAAATTTCTACACTTCCTTCTATTTGATTGTCTTCCTCATTAGGAAAGCTAAAAATATCCAATATCATAGAAGTTTTGATATGATAATTATTAGGTGTGTTGGATGTATTGGCCACATATTTACCATTGGGAACCACTTCATATTCCTCCATATCCTTTTGTAATATTTTTAATGCATTACAAATTTAACACATTCTAGTTCTCTATATTGGGAAATGGCATGGATCTACACTAATTGGATAAGGGCAATTTGTATATATATATATATATATATATATATATATATATATATATATATATATATATATATATATATATATATATATATATATATATATATATATCATATATTAGGGGATGATTGTTCAATATTACGTCTATTGGATTGGATATTTAATCTTTGATAGGTGAAATTTCTTCTAGTATTTTTTCCATTAAAATTTTCATCTCTTCTTTGTAGGCTAAGGAAATCATTATCAATTTTTGGACTATGTGTCAAGTAGCATCCAAATTATTTTAGGTTAAATTTTGAGGAATGTGTAGCTATTATTAATAGCTAGGACCATATCTAGCTCTAGTTTTGTAGTACCTTGGTTGGATATATATTTAATAAATCCAAATTTTGATTTGGAGTGAGTTGTCCTAAGGGAATTTGGTTCATGACCGGTATGATATTTAACATAGGGATGTTTTGTTTGGATTTAAGAATGGAAGTTAAAACATGTCATTTTTATTTTGGGTGGGATAGTCTACATTGATGGCCTATCCATAGGTTAATTGCATGATATTTATTTTGGGTGTTCTTCTTTAAAATATGGTAGTAATGGGGCTAATAAAAATTTTGTATAATTCTAGTGCTAATGTAGTAACAGGATTGTATAATGGTGTAACCCATATATACATTTATTGTAATATTACATTACATGTCCTAATTGGTCCATTTAATTCCCTTTTAACCTTATAAAAGTGTAGTTACAACACACTAGGTTCAATGATTTGCCCCAATTGAACTAGGAAAGTGGTCTCAAAAATATGTCAATCGTTGATAGCATTTACTACTAGGTTGAGAAACCAATCATAGGCAATATCTTGTAACATGAATGGGAAAATTCTAAAATTTATGTCTTCATGTTTAACATTTAAAAATATTAGGATAAATTTTAAAAATTTTATATGTTCCTGTGTTGTTCCCCCTCCATCTGGTGTATGGCAGGGATGGTATCTCTCAAGATTCATAGGTAGGTCATGAACATCCCCTAGGACATTAATATATGTTCATCTTATACAAGAAGCCATTGGTGTGAGTGAATGAAAGTTGGGACCATTTGAGGAGTTTCTATTGGTTATTAAGACCCTTATCCTTCCTTTTTCATATCTAGTCCTTTTATGTATTTCTAATGGTTGTAGTAAATATAGAGTACAATTAGAGGTGGACCTTATCAAACAAGATGGAAAATCTAGGTTGTATATTTGATTTAATGGTGTGGTCAAATGTATATTGTTTTCAAATTAATCTATTTAGGAAATCCTTATAGTACCAAATTCTATTGATGTGGTTTTATGCACATTACAAATAAGGGGTATGTACCCTCTCATTTTAAGATCACATTAGTACAATGCTCAAAACCATGAGACTAAGTTCCTATATTTTTGCTCTACACAAGGTAATGTATAATATATCAGACAACAAAATGTATATTCACAGTGATTTAAATCCTACTATATAATGATATGTTTCTGATAAATAAACATAAAATAGGAAAATTTAGACTAGATAAGGAAACTCAAATTCTTGTTTAGTATTTCTAAGCTGAGACAAAAATTAATCAAAGTTTATTTCTTAATAAATATTACCTCTAAAACCCATCATTATCTAAAATATAAATAATCACATCAAAAGAGTCTAACGAATAATTTTTGAATAAATTCCATAAATAATTTTGAAAAGATAGTAGGAAATATCCATATCTCATCCACCCACGATAAATTTATTGTAGTCACAATTTACTAGAGAAACAATTAGAATAACACAAATCCAACTTGGCCAACTCATAATAGAACATACAAATCTCACAAAATGATGACCTCAAATAAAAAAATCACACAATAATAACCTAACTAAGAAAAAGGAGAAAAAACAAAAAAACATGGGTTTTTTTAAGCTTGTTGATCATATTCCAAACTATTTCTAACTACAATATGAATTGTAACATGGTATTTATAATGAAACCCAAGTGGACCAAATTTCATAAACCCTCAATCTAATATTTTACCGAAGTTACATATTTAATATTTTTGATCATTTATCATCATTGTCCACCCTATTATGTCCTTTTTATTTTTGGGATCATTATATGAAATTAATGCACCATTTTTATTTGCATTTCAAATTTATCTACCACTACTTCTCATTTATGAATTAGGTGGTTTTACATTCTCTTGGTTGTTGTTGTGGATTTATTTTGGGTGAATTTTGGTGGAAATTAAATTTATTTCACAAATTTCCCCATTGATACTTTGTGTTTTCATCTCTAGTAGCCTTTATATTTTAGTGACCATTACTTCATTAATGATTCAGGCGTATTTATGTTTTTATGTCATCTTACTAGAGTATTTCAACACTCCATCTACCATTGTAAAATAAATCTAATTCACACTTTAGTTCTTGTCCTTTGTATATTTAAAATAGTATCAAGATTATATTAGTAGAAACAATGACATTATGACATTTTTCCATGTGAAAAACATCAATTCTCTCACCTTCAAAGAGTTATTTAAGTTGAGATCTATGAGATCCATAAAATTTGACTATGTGTCCCTTTTTAATCCATCAGTGACCTTGCCTTGGTTCATTTAAATTTTTACTCTTAGGTTTTTTCCCATGGTGATCACTTTTCCTTACATAAAATAAACAAGGTTGCAATAAAAACTCTTTAATAATGTGAACATAATATTTTTTTATAAAAATTAATGATTTGAATAAAAACATGTGGTAGCCAATAATGAGCCATAGGTCATGATATGACATGATTCCTTTTATTCATTTTTATAACTTTGTGGATAAGTGATACAATTAAATCTACCCCATATTTTTATAGGACCACTATATATATATATATATATATATATATATATATATATATATATATATATATATATATATATATATATATATAGTGGTCCTATAAAAATATGGGGTAGATTTAATTGTATCACATATCCACAAAGTTATAGAAATGAATAAAAGGAATCATGTCATATCATGATACACACACACACACACACACACACACACACACACACACACACACACACACACACACACACACACATCCATCTTGCACATAAAAATATAACACTAAACAAATCAAACTTCATGCATAATTTAATATTTAAAATAAAACTTTTAGTCAAACATTTGATATGTGCTATCAAAATTTGGATATGAAGTACAAATGGTCAAGGAGTCCATATACAAGGGTGGCCTTAAATGAGCCAAAAATAAAATTCGCATACTCATCGAGTCATATGATCATGGAGTGGTCTCAAGAAGGTTTAGAAGTTTTGTGGGGTTTTATGACATGTTGGAATATATATTCCAACTTAGTCGATGGTTGGGTATGTGCTTTAGATTAAGCCTAAATAACAAAGGGTTTACATTTTTAGACTTAATATCATATAAAAAAAGGTTTGTAACTTTAGTGATACATGTTTCCTCCTCAAAAACTCATGAACTCATTGATATATCATTGGAAAATTTGGTAGTAATGGGGCTTCCACATACCCATTGGATTATATTATCTAGTGTATACTATCATTAGGTCCACATTCTGAAATATAAATAGTATACTATAGACTTAGCTTTAATTACAAAATTGGGTTTTGATAAAAATTTGAATTAAATAGGTATAATTTATTCCACATTAATTAAAATAGAACTCAAAACTATGCCACTAGGCGAACTTGAAATGTGAATACATTGTGAAAATGAAAGTGATCTAGTACATATACTAAGATAAAATATTAATTTTAAAATTATAAGGGTGTCTCATTGTCACACAAAGGGGTATTCACTTCTACAAATAAGTGGGCCATATTGGCCACAATAGGAAGGATCCATTGTATTAATTCCTTGAATCATGGGAAGTTATTTAGGGTTCATTTGATGTTTTATGTGATGTCACATTTCATGATGTGATAAGTTGTAACATGATAAGTTACCTTGGAATTATATAGTAAATTTTATATTTATGGCACAACAAGGTGTGTTTAATGATTTGAATGGTTTTTTGAGCAGTAAATGTAAGTAGGTTGATCTTTCACCTTTACAAGCATGCCCCTACACTTGTACAAGGGATGATTACTTGATAGTGGGATGGTTATCTAATAATATACAATTATAGCATGAGGATAATTTAAGTTATTATTTCAAGGAGAATATAAACTTACAAATATTTTGAGTTATCAATCAAATATCTATGGATCTATTATTGTAACACATCTCATTGTGATATTGGTGTTGTTGTTTTGATGTTTGTACCTATTAAAATTCCTATAATTGAAATATAATCCACATATGAAGTGTGAATAATGCATTTATTACATATATTTTTTGTTTATTTTGAGTATTTTTTGGTCTAATCCATATCTTAATTGAAACCTCTAAACTCGGTTGCATCATTTGGTATCATATGAAGTTTGTTGTCCTTTTTGGTTATTGTTTATTTCTATATTTGTGAGTGTAGGTAAAAAGTAGCTTCAAACATATTTTAATGAGATTTTTGGGGATAATGTGTGTTTTTTATCTTTATATCTCAAAATAAATGGCACATGTATGAGGTTTATATGGTAAAAGGCTAATATTAACTAGAGCATCGAGACTATCAGATCTAGCAAGATTGATGTGAGATATGCAAGCCAGAATTGAGGCTATGGATATTGTGAAAAATTGAGGTCTTGTAGTACAAGATGATGAAAAAATATTTAATTTAAAGTGTATTAGGACAAATATTAAAAATAAGAGGTTGATGAGCCTAAATATATATTCTTTTGAGTTGTTTTAAGAATGAAAAATAAACCAAAGTTAGATTGTGAAAGTTATTCTAGAAATTTGAGTTATGAAGGACTCATTGACTAGATCATTTAGTTGGATAAATACTTTACATATGAAATTATGGAATATCCAAAGTGATTTAATTTCACCAATGATAAATTGAAAGTTTGTGCATCCTTATGGTGGAAGCATGTTCAAAATGAATGAGTTCACAAAGGAAAAGATAAGATAAAGACTTGAATACATCTATCATGAAGTGGGAGATGTAATTCACTCATGTCGATTACAATATGAGTTTGTTTAATAAGCTTCAATACTTTTTATAGAGTTATATGAGTGTGAAATGTTATACTAAATAATATTATAGACTTATCATCAGAGTAGGTCATGTTGAATATGATGTTGAGAACATATCAATATATGTAAACTGATTTCAAATAGAAATTCAAGATAAATTATTTTTTTAAGAAGCCTATTAATGTGCAATAAAGGTAGAATAAGACTTATCATGAAAATAACAAGGAGTGGCATAAGGAAAAGGAAAATTCATGCATGGATGTAGATAAAAAAGTGGAAGTGGCAGAGGTTATTCTATGAAAGAATACAAGGCAAGTACTTAACAATGGAGTGATGATAATGCTCAAAGAGATAGATAAAATTTCAAAGATAAAAGGTCCTATGGAAAAGATCAAGGTCATGGATAAAATGTAAATTGTTTTATATGTGGTGATAATGGTCATAGCTCATTTACATGTCCACATGTGCATAATGAAGGAAGTATAATTACTGGTCTAGGTTAACATATATTACAACCAAATGAATAAAGTGATGCATCTATATATAACATAAATGAACTGGAAACTATATAATCACTTATGATGAAGATGGTTTTGTTGAAACCTTAAAAATAGGAGAATAGTCTTATGCAACAAAATACATTATTTAGAACTTAGAACTATTTGTAATTCTAAAAATAATTATTGTAAACCAATTGTTGATAGTGAAAATTTTAATATTATAATTTCATAATAAATGGTAAATAAGCTTGGTTTGACAAGAATTTTTCACCCAAATTCATATAAATTTAATGGTTATTGAAGGGATACTAATTTCAAGTGAATGAATAGAGTCTAATAATTTTTCATATTGGTACATATAGGGATAAAGTATTGTGTCATATAATATCAATATATATTTATCATATTTCTCTTCAAATGTATTCACACTTTAACCACAAAATATAACATGATGGCCATCCAAACACATATACATTGATAAAATATGGAGTAAAACATACACTAAACCTATCTAAGGAAAAGTTTGAATAAGTGGACAAGACCCCAAAGATATTGATGATTTCACAAAGGAGTTCCTAGAAGATGTGAAATAGTAAATAGCATGTTATGCATTGATTTATAATCTAGTGCAAGAAGATAGCATAGGAATAGTAGCACAAGAAATACTTCTTCATGAAGCAAAAGATATATCAAGTGAATTTAAGGAGATTGTGTTTAATGTTTTACCTGGTAGGTTTCTACCCATGAGGAGTATAATCCATCACATGGAATTTATTCCAAGTTCAATATTGGGATTAGAATAGGGATACCAAAATTTAAGAGTATATTTGATGGACATGTGTGCAACTTGTACTATTTTTTATTTTTTATAATCTTTTTATATAGATTTGACCTTTGTAAGCATATTAATAGACTTTAGTATTTGAAGAGTCCTTCCTTTTTGGCATAATGAAATTCTAGAATATGAAGATTCAATGCTTTGTAAAACTCTATAGATAGCACTCAATTGTTTATGGATATGGTTCCGATGTGATAGAGATTCATACATATCATTATGAAATAGTTTTCATATGTATATTTTATCATTGTTTTTGGTTTAGTGAATACTCTATTTTCTTTAATATGTTAATGATAGGAGATTATACTGACTATTTAGATGCTAATAAGTCTATATTTTGCAAAAACTATCTATTTTTCTTGTTAATGAATATATTTAGGTTGTGTGATGAAATTACTTAGATGATTCATAATAATATAATTATATATCATATAATTAAGAATAGAATAATTAAATCTAAAATAATAATTTGTTAAAGAGTATAATACTTGAATATTATGATTGAGCCATTTCAAGGGAGAAACCTCCACAACAATGTAATAAAAACAAAATTTTCAATATGATGATAAAATACTAACCACTACCTCCTATATGTACTATAATTATCCATGGTTATTGTTTTGATCTTAATTTTCACCCATGAGGGAGTTTTTTAGGATCTCTCCAACTAAGCCACAAAATGAGAACAACCTCAAGTTGTGGGTATCTTATAGTGAGGTTGAACCTCTAGAGAAGGTTTACTTCCTCTTGATGGATCACCTAAACTAATTTTTTTGATAAGAAAATGGATAGAAAAGGGGTATAGGAATACTAAGAGAGATAAAAAGGGTGATGGAAAAAATATTTTGGACACTTAAAATTACACAAGACACACACTATCAGACACTTTTAGACCTGAAAATATCACTTTGTGATCAGCTTTCACAAAAGGGCACTGACTAACTATCAATATAGCATGAGAGGGAATTTTTCCACTTCCAAACCAATAAAAAAATTATCTATGGCACTTATAATGACCTATGAAAACTAAAAAACACTTCATGAAAGTGAGAAAACTCAGATAGAGGTAATGGAAATTAGACATTCACTTAACCACATCAATGAATTCATATAATACACTTTAATTAAGCTTGTAAATGGAGGAATTTAGTCTTTATTGCATAAAATATGTGTTATAGTATAGCTCTTAGCATAGCCTGGGCATGCCAAAATCATAAGAGTCTCTTATCTCTAAAAATTGAAAATTATCAAAGATAACTAAAAGGGAAGAGAAGGGTGTTATATAGAAAAGGTGGAGCAAGAATCAATAAATGAGGCCCAACCACCTTTTGATCAATTAGCATTGATCCTACATAGAAAATTAACCATTGATCAATTCCAAATAGCTCTCAATCCCTCTCATTGGCTCATAAAATGCATTAGAAGACAAGAACTTTGTTGAAGGTACTGAGTCATGATCCCCTTGAAAGGGAAAAGTTCTCAAAACTCTAAAACTACATTGAATGCTTTGTCTTCATTCTCAAACCCCCAAACTCTCCATCTTATTAATGAGCACATAACACTATGCATCATCTTTATATGCTTTCTACATTATCAGATAGTCACTTTGAATTCAATCATTGGTATCCCTTCAGAACATAATTTTCAAAATAACATGCCCTTATGTCGACTTCTTTATTTATCATAACTTTGTTATTACTCAAAACCCTAAACATAGGTCTACTATAGATGAAAACCAATTCCCATTATTGGTTTTCATATATCTATAATTTTAATGAATATCTACAAGTACCTAGTCTCCTAGTCTTAAACAATATATAAAGTTCATGTTTGAGGGATTTTGAGAGGTCTAGCTAAGCTTTAATGGCATCCTATGACTCTATGGGTCTACTCCTAGTAACCTAGATTATATTTGATCTTGAATTCATACCTTTACCTACCTAGGTAGTGAAATCATTTTGAACTGACATGTCCACCTATGTGGAACCTTCCTTGGGCTATTTATTTCTTTTTAAAACTTGAATGTCATAGCCTCGAATATGTGTCCTTATTTCATGGCGCCTAGAAGTTGATCAATTTTTCTCCATTGATCTTCTTTGGAGTTTCCTACATTTGACCTTCATCATTATCATTGATCTGTATCCTAATTTCTATATCATTTCACTTGGTAGCCCCATATTTATCCTTAGGATCATGTTGTCAGTTTCATCTAGTTAATTCATTTTATGCCATGTGTCAACCTCACATGCAATATAGCTTATTGACTTTTTAAGCTTACATGTACCATCGATTTCCTCAACATGATTGGATGCATATTATTGATCTTCTTTATATTTGATCAAACATGTATCATTAATTCACTAAGTCACCATGATTGTGATACTTTTCATCAATGCATTAATCTCAGATCTATTGACTTGTTTACTATGATATTGACATTGATCTTTGGTTGTACGATCGAATGTGTATCATAGATTTGTTAAGACTTATTGACTTAGTTGATCACCTATGTTCTATTAATATTTGATACCAACCTCTGAGATCATGCCACTTGTTGACCCTACATTCAACTTGAAGTTCATTAAGGATTTTTGAATCCAAATGGATATTCCTTGTGGCTTTAAATTGATGTTCCCAGGCACGTCTCATATTACCAAATCATTTTTAAAGGCTTATATCTTGAGATAGAGAACTCATCAAGTTACCAAATTTATAGGAGAGATCCTTGTCTAAAACTACATCATTATCATGCAATTTATCAACCTTGGTTATCTTCCAAAATGAATTTGTTTAATGTACAACTAGACTAACCTACTCGTTCTTGCATGATGTGCCATGACGCTCTGGCTCCTTAAAATCATTAAATTCACACTTTAAGCTTTTTTAAAGTGTTTCAAAATATTGAAAGTGATAAGTGATAGGACCATCAAATTTTTTTTCTCTTTCTACCATAAGATCACCTTTCAACTAGTAAATCTACTCAGCTTCACACAACACATCCAATCAAAGTTTTGGTATGTAAGCCAAATTTGGCCAACATCTTTGGTGACTCAACTAAAAGCATGCATGCTATTTTTGAGAACTAGAATATTTACATGACTCTTAGACTCATAAACAATGAAAAATCTAATTTATGACTGCAAGAAACCTTTTGACTTGAAAAAGATAACCATTCCACCAAGACAAGGAAGGAAACACATAAAATAGGGAAACTAACCTAAACAAAGTAGGTGTGAAAACAAAGAACTTATTTGGGACAAAACACAAACAAACTAATGTGTTAGAATAGCACTTGGAGGAAAAATAAACAAACTAATTATGTACAAGTGACTTATATTTCTTAATAACAATGTTTCATATTATCCCATTAACTGAGATAGGAAGTTCCTTGCCATGCATCCTTGTAATTTGGAAGGCATTATGGGATTTTCAACTAGATATTATGTATGGCCCACTCCAAAGAGAGTAAAAAATTTTATGTCTGCCTAGTTTATCTTTATCCTCATCCCACTTGAGTACCAAATACCCTTCTTTAAAACTTCATGAAGAAGCTCTTTTGTCAAAGGTTCTCTTTACTTGTGCTTGGTAGGTTTCCATGGCTAACATGGACTAATTTTAAACCTCCTCCAACTCTATAATATTATAATATATTATTTCTATTGGTTCATTCTCCAATAATTCTATTTTGAATCACTTAGGTGAGGGGGATACATGCCATCTTGGAGATATACTACCAAGTCATGAAACTAGATAGAAGGTGAGGTATGATCATCTACAACCTCTTCATCATTTGACACCAAAACCACCTTTTTATCCTCTTGTAGGTCTTGGGATATATGCTTACAAATTCCCTTGCCTCTAATCAGCTTTATGACCTTGATCTCCACATCATACTCCATTATTATTATTACCCAACCAACTCTTTTCTTATTTATGTCTTTATTCAGGTGTATCTTATTGTTAGACAACAACAATCTAAATCTATTGAGAGATATTATAATTGAAATTACATGTTTTTCATGAAAATATTACCTTGTTTCTTACTCTTCCAATCTTTTATTGAATAAGTATATTGGTTGCTCCAAAGCCTAATGATTGTGTTGAATAAGAATGCCTGAAATGGTGTCTATGTTAGCATAAGTATATAAAATGAAATCCTTTGTGAAATATGGGTTTATGAGTGTAGGAGCACTAGATATGGCCTTCTTGGTCTCTTCAAAACTCATTATTCCTTCTTTGGACTAGTTGAAACTTTGATTCTTCTGTACCATGGCTATTAATGGCTTAGCTAAAGTGGCAAAATCTGAAATATATCTTCTTATGAAATTGATTTTCCCTAAAAAAATTTGTAAATCCTTCTTGTGCTTAGGCAAGGAAAGTACAAGAATTGAATCTATCCTTTTAGGATCCATACTCAGACCATGATTTGCAATCACATGCCCTAGAATCTTGCCTTCATGAACTAAGAAGACACTTTTTGGGGTTTAGAGACACCCCAATTTGCCTAAACCTTTTAAATACATGTTTGAGAAGAACCATGTGCTCACTTTCATTCTTTGATAAAAATGTTATGTCATCTAAGTAAATAAGTATAAACTTGTTATGAAGGCCCTAGAATGTCATATCCATTGCCCTATGAAAATTTTCTCCATCATTGGATAAACTGAAGGGAATATTTTTATATGTAAATGTCCTCCACTTTGTAGTGAAGGTTGTCTTGATTTGGTCCTCTTATTTGACCAAAACCTAATTATAACCACTATATCCATCCAAAAAATAAAATATCTCTAAACTTTTAATTAACTATAAAATTTGTTCCATAGATGGAAATAGATAGTGATATTTAAGGGAAGCCTTGTTCAAATCTTGGAAGTCAACACATAGTCTAATCTCACCATTATTCTTCCATATTGGAATAAGGTTTACCACCCAAGTTGAGTGTTTTATTAGAAATATAATTTCTATATCTATGAGCTTATGAAGCTCAGCTCTCATCAAAGGCTTAAGATTTGGATTGATAGGCCTTTGTCTTTATCTCACTATTTTAGTTTCAATTTCTAACTCAATGGTGTGTTGAGGTAGACTTGGATCAATTCCCTTGAGATCACTATATTTTTATGCAAACACATCAACAATTTTTTTGCATAATTAAATGAAAGCTTCCTTTTGTGAAGGAGTGTATATCTTACCCAACTTCAAGTTTTTACTAGCTACAATCTCCACATTGGCATAGAGTTCCTCCTTTAATGATAAAGATAGATTTTCATTTCTAAACTCATCATCATAATTAAATATGTTCTAAAGTGTGACCAATCCCTTGGTAAATTTATTTATTTTTAGCTACACAATCTGATCACCATATTTTTACAAGAACTTTGATTGATTTCTTGAGTAAAACTTAGGTTCTTCTTTCAATAACCTAACAATTTAATTATCATCTTCAAACACTTGACAATTATAATGGTTGTTTGAAATAAAAGGTATTACAACCACCTCAATGTGTGATTAAATTTTTTCACTTTTTATGTTAGCTAGGATATTAAATTTTGCCCCAATGGAAGCTAATCTATCTGCATGTTTATTCTCATCTCTTGGTATTACCTAAATGTTAAAAGCCTAAAAATATTCAATTAATTCCCACACCCTATCCTTATAATATATAAGCAATAAATTTATACATAAATTAAGACATTTAACTTGGTGAACTACAAGTTCACTATCACCAAATAATTGCAAGGTATTGACTTTCATCTTCCTAGCCCACTGTAAATCATGCATTAGGGCCTCATATTCTGCAACATTAACTAAACAACTAAACTAAAATTTAATAGAGGAGAAATAACTTTGATTTTAAATATAAATCAACATCATTATATCCATACTACCATGCTTATTCTTTGATCCATCAAAGTTTAATTTTCATAGACCATCACTAGACTCATCATCCTTCATTATGGTTGGAATTGGTATATCATTCTCATGAAGGCAATAAACACCAAGTATCCCTTCTTAAATTAACTTATAAATATCATTCTCATGTAAATTAGATGCCCACTCATTAAGGAACAAAACTAAAACTCCATATAAAGGTGATTAAATTTCCACTCCACTATTTTCTAGCACCTCATCCAAGATGACACAGTTAGTGTTCACAACACTTGGTATATATGGATCCAAATGGAAATGTACTATCATTTCATAATGTATTGTTACCTTGGTAGCATACCTAGTTTTTAACATCAAATATTTCTAATTGAATAACAAGTATCCTCTAATATTTGAAGTGAAGTCCGTTGATAGACACATGGCAAATTAGGGAGGCAAGTCCACCACAACTACATCTTATTGAATGGTAACATTAGGAAAAGAATGTAGTGTCAACTTTAAATTATTTATGATTATTATTATCTTTTTTGGTGATATATATAGTTTAAATACCCATTTATTATTTGGTTGATACATAAGACCTTGTCTATAATTTGCTAAAGCATATCAGTACTACTGGCTCCACTATCCACCATACAAATATGAGCCAAAGTGTCACCAACTATCAAAAATAGGTATAACAGAGGATTTTTACTTGATTTTAACTTATTTTTATCCAAATTTACCATATTATTTACCTATTATACTTGTTGCTTAGCAGGCTAGTCTAAATTAGTTAGAATAACGACTTCTTTCTTAGTTGGTTTTAGAGACAATCTAAGGGCTAAAATATCTTAAATGAGTATATCATTTTGTCCTATAATATATAGGTAATCCCACATGCTAATACTAAAATAATACTTATTCATTTGATCCACTATACTAAATTAAGCCCCACTAACCTTTGACTGCACTTTTTGAACCACTAGTTGCTCATGAACTAGAGGTACTTGATGGACCTTTAAAACTTCTATAGTTCGATAATTTTGTGTTTTATGGGAATAAAGTTGATTTTTTATACTTTTGGAATAAATATTATGAGCACTTTAATCATTAATAACATCTTAAGACTCATTAATGGCTCTTATTTTAGCTATAGCTTGAGCTGTAACTTGACCAATTATATTGCTAGTCTCACCAACTTGGTTAAATGCAACATGATTATCCATTTACCAATTCACATTAATAGAATTAGGCTACCCTTGAACCTTTTAAGGTTATCCTTGTGTTACCAAAATTATTTCTTGATATTAACCTCCTTGAAGATAAAGTTCTTCTTGTGTCATTTGTGGCATATTAATGTTTTGTGATACCAAGACTTGGTATTAAGTGTCATTGAGATTAAATAGATACCAACCTAAATCCTACATAAATTTATTTTAGGGAGGTGTGGGAACAATATCTCTTGAAGAGGAAGGTACATTAGGATTAAGATATATATATGGTTTAGCTTGAGTTATGGTTCTTTATGGTTAATAGTGTGGTCTATTTTCTCTAAACCCTTGGTAATGAGGCCTTTGATCTCTAAATGGTTGATAGTTGGTCTGATTTTGTTGTTGATAAGGCCTACCTAATATTATTGTATTTTGAATTGCATTATTTCATTCCCAAAATATTGTAAAAAACTTTATAACTCTTCAAGCTCACTAGCTTGACTAGAAGGGGTTGTAATTTGATCTTTAGGGAATGGAACAGGAGCTAGAGATGGGATTTGAGGAAATTGAGGGGTTGGATATGGTTTCAATATAGGAATTAGAGGCCTTATAGAGACCTTACCAGCATGTATCAAGTTATTTTTTATTCTTGCTACAATCTCATAAACACCTAGCAAGGTAATACCACCCATTAACTATATCATCATAATAATATCAGAGTTGAGGGATTTTAGATAGTAAAAGAAGGCATATTTTGGGGATGGTATAATAAATATAGGTATCCTGATCCATGTCTTTTGAAATCTAAGTTTAAAATTAGACATGAACTCATGAGGAGCTCTCTTTACGGTAATTAGCTACTCAATTAAAGATAGGTGATTAGACTTGTCCTCAAATTACATGACTAAGGTTACACCTAATTCATCTCAAGTAGTAGCAGAATTAAGATGAAGGTTTTTATACCACTATAGTGCTTTTTCTTTGAAGGAAGTAGTAAGAAGTCTAATAGCTACATTATCTTGATCAACATTATGAATTGAATAAAGGTTGACAACATCTTAGATGTGCTCAATAGGAGTTGTTTGATCTTATCCTGAGAAGAATGGGATATTTTTAAGGAAAGATATAGGAATGTCATCAAAATTGGCTAAATTGAGAGACTACCTTTATTGAATAGAACAAACACTTTGTTTTTTATGGCCATCTAGGTAGTGAGAATTACACTACTTAGGATAATAAGATGATCAGGAGTGAATATTTCTTATGAGGATATGGGCTTGTCCTACTAAACCTTACTCTTTTATATGAATTATAAGGAAAAATCAATGAATTCAAGAGAAGTACATTTACTTGCTATCCTTGTAATAGCCTTTTGCATGAGATCTTTGCCTGGATGATGCTATGAACTCCACAATCTGAAGGATCTTTAGCTTTTGATGATGGTGGATGTCTTATTCTATTATAAATACTTCTCCTCAAATCCAAACTTTAGCTATGTCAAGGATAATGGGTCCCATCAGGTGTATAAAACCTATTGTTGTCTTAATTTGTACCCATGAAGGGAGTTCTTTAGGCTCTCTCCAACTAAACCATAAAATGGGAACAACCTCAAGATGTGGGTATCCTATAGTGATGTTGAATCTCTAGAGAAGGTCATCTTCCTCTTGATGGATCACCTAAACTAATTATTTTTCTAAGAAAAGGGATAGAAAGGGGGTATAGGGCTGCTAAGAGAGATAAAAAGGGTGGTGCACAAAATATTTTAAACACTTACAATTATACAAGACACACACTATTAGACACTTTCAAACTTTTAAATATCACTTCATTCATTCTTTGATAAAATTTCACATAAATATTTCATAATAAGGCACTGATTAGCTATCAATCTAGCATGGGAGGGTAGTTTTCCACTTCCAAACCAATCAACAAAATATTTATGGCACTTAAACTAACCTATGAAAGCTACAAAACACTTAATGAAGGTGAGAAAACTCAGACAAAGGGAATGGAAATCAGACATTCACTTAACCACATTAATGAATTCATAGAACACACTTCAATTTAGCTTACAAATAGAGGAACTCAATCTTTATTGCATCAAATAGGTGTTATAGTATAAATCTTGGCATAGCCTAGGCATGCCAAAAGCATAAAAGTTTATCATCTCTAAAAATTGAAAATTATTAGAGATAACTAAAAGGGATGAGAAGGGTGATATATCGAAAAGGGGGAGCAAGAATCAATAAATGAGGCCTAACCACCTTTTTATTCATTAGCATTGAATATGATTTGAAAATTAACCATCGATCAGTTCTAAATAGCTCTCAATACCTCTCATTGGCTTAGAAAATGCATTAGAAGACCAGTACTTTATAAAAGATGTTGAGTCATGATCCACTTGAAAGGGAAAAGTTCCCAAAACCCTAAAACTACATTGAATGTTTTTTTCTTCATTCTCCAACCCCCAAACTCTCCATCTTTTTAATGATCACATAGCACCATGCATCATCTTGATATGCTCTTTATGCTACTAGATAGTCACTTTTAATTCATTCATTTTGTATCCCTCAAAAACATAATTATTATATTACCATGACCTTACATTTAATTTTTATCTATCACAACTTTGATATTACCCAAAACCCTGAATGTAAGTCTACTATAGATGAAAACCAATTCCCATTATTAGTTTTCATATAGATATAATTTCAATAAAGATCTATAGGAACCTAGTCTCCTATTCTTGAAAAATATTTAAAGCTCATGATTGAGGCCTTTTGAGAGGTTTAGCTAATCTTTATGGAATCTTATGACTCTAAAATTCTTGGTAACCTAGATCATATTTGATCTCACATTTATACCTTTACCTGCCTAGATGGAGAAATATTTTTAAACTAATGTGTCTACCTATGTGGAACCTTCCTTGGGATATTTATTTCCTTCTTAAACCTAAATACCATAGCCTTAGACATGTGTCCTTACCTCATGGCCCCTAGAACTCGATCAATTTTTTTCTATTGATCTGCTTTGGAGTTTCCTATCTTTGACCTTCATCATTATTATTGATCTACATTCTACTTTATAGATCATTCCACTTGGAAGGCCCACATTTATCCTAAAGATCATGTTGTCAATTTCATCTAGTTAACACATTTACATCACATGACAACCTCATGTGCAATCTAGTTTATTGACTTTTTGACCTTGTGTGTATCGTCTATGTCCTCAACATGATTGAACACATGCCATTGATCTTATTTATTTTTTATTAAATGTACATCATTAATTATCTAAGTCACTAAGATCATGAAACTTTTAATCAATGCATTCATTCTTAGGATCTACTAACTTATTGACTCTGAGCTCACTATTGATCTTTGGTTACATGATTGAATGTATGTCATAGATTTATTTTGACTTATTGACTCGATTGATCACCCATGTGTCATTTATCTTCAATACTAACCTCCAATATATTGATAGGAACTGGGTTCACAAAGCTCTGACACAACTTGTTAGAATTAAGATCACACTTGATTACCTTTGTATTAGCAACTAAACATGGAATTTAACCAAAAGTAAAGAGTAACTAGAAATCAAAAATAGCACAAAATATGAAAGGAAACACAGAATTGTATTTAACTCATTCCATAAGGAAATTACAATAACCCTCAAGAGTTCTCTTTTCTCAATACAGGTCACAACAAACAACTCAAACACAGAGTTGTTCACCCCAACCAGTCAATAAAAATAATGCCAGTACACAAGTACTCAATGTACTCCAAGTAGATCTCCTTGATCTTGTAACAACCTACATATCCTGAATCTTACTTACCCATGTAGATCTTTTTCTTGATCTTACAAAAACCTGCAAATCAACTTGATCTTACATACCATGAAAGAACTCTTGTGATTCCACCATGTGGAAGAACTCTTCTAGTTCTACACTTTACAATATAACCCCATGGGTCTATTATATAGATCCCATGCATACAATAATTAGACAAGCAGCTCAAGACTAAAATCAGTCTTTACATGCAAACAACCCATTCAACAAACTAACTGTTCGTCAACAACTAGTTCTGGAATGCACAGGTGACCGACATCGGTCCCTGTCTGTCTGGAGGTGACCGACGTCGACCGATTCCTAACCGATGTTAGTTGCTTTCTATCGACCACTGATCGGTGTCAATTGGCCTACCAACATCAGTGACTATGACACTTAACAACGTCCATGTTTGCATCTAGGTGAAACTTTTAGCTCCATAACCTAACAATCTCCCACTTGGAGATAAATAGCTACACCTGTACCTGTACTAGTACATTGTCTAATCTGCATCCTAGCTTGTATCCCTCTTCAAGATCAATCTTGAAAACCAACCACCACACACCCTATGGTGCTACACCTGTGACTAAATTTCTCCATTCTTTGCTTACCTTCTTCTACCATTGCTATACTCCCACTCAATCAGAAACCCCTGAGAGTGACTTGTAATCAAACAAACACTTAACACACTCTGTGACCAAGGTGTTAGTGAACCTCTCTCTGAGAACCTGCAACCTCACTCTGATACCAATTGATAGGAACTGGGTTCACAAAGCTCTTACATAACTTGTCATAATTAGAGCACACTTGATTACCTTTGTATTAGCAACTAAACATGAAATTTAACCAAAAGTAAAGAGTAACTAGAAATTAGAATTAGCACAGAATATGAGAGGCAACACACAATTGTATTCAACTCATTCTAGAAGGAAATTACAATAACCCTCAAGAGTTCTCTTCTCTCAATACAGGTCACAACAAACAACTCAAACATAGAGTTGTTGTTCACCTCAAGCAGTCAGTAACAATACTCCCAGTACACAAGTACTTAATGTACTCCAAGTAAATCTCCTTGATCTTGTAACAACCTGCATATCCTAGATCTTACTTACCCATGTAGATCTTCTCCCTGATCTTGCAACAACCTACAGATCAACTTGATCTTACATACCATGAAAGAACCCTTGTGATTCCACCATGCAGAAGAACTCTTTTGGTTCTACACTTTACAATACAGCCCCATGGGTCTATTATATAGATCTCATGCATACAATAATTAGACAAGTGGCTCAAGACTAAAATTAGTCTTTAAATGAAAATAACCTGTTCAACAAACTAACTGTTCATCAACAACCAGTTCTAGAATGCATAGGTGACCAATGTCGGTCCCTGTCTGTCTAGAGGTGACCGATGTCGGCCGACTCCTGACCGATGTCAGTTGCTTTCTATTAACCACTGATCGGTGTTAGTTGGCCTACCAACGTCGGTGACTGTGACACTCAGCAACCTCCATGTTTGCATCTGGGTGAATATTTTAGCTCCACAACCTAAAAATCATTTCACTCATCAATCTTACATTCAACTTTAATCTTGTTAAGGATTTTTAAATCCAAATATCTATTCCCTATGGCTTTAACTTGACATCCCCGGGCATGTCTCATACTACTAGATCATTTTTAAAGGCTTATATCTTGAGATAGAAAACTCATCAAGATAAAAAAAAATTAAGAGAGATCCTTGGCATTAATTACATCATTATCATTTAATTTCTTAACCTTAGCTAGATTCTAAAATTCATTTGTCAAATGCATAACCAAACTAACCTGTTCATTCTTGAATGACACGTCATAATTGTCTGACTCCTTAAAATCACCAAATTCACAATTTAAGATTACCTAAAGTGTTTCAAAAGATTGCAAGTGACAAGTGATAGGATCATGAAATCTATCTTCTCTTTCTACCATTGGATCACCCTTCAACCAGGAAATATGACTAGTTTCACATAACACATCCAGGCAAAGTTTTGGTATGTAGGCCAAATTTGGCCAATATTTATTTCATAGGTTGACCATACTAATAAAATTAAGAAATACAGTAAGATAATATTAAATTATGTAAGCCACAAGTTAGACAAATATATCCCTAGGTGCATTATAGATTAAGGGCATAGCATGCCCTTCCCCTTAAAAATAACATTACCCTCAATGTTAAATTGAACTAAGATGTTTATGTAAGAATGATTCATCCTCCCATGTTGCATCTTCAGAATGTAAGTTCCTACATTTATCAAATACTCCTTAATCCTTGTAGTCTATAGTTGCTTATTGCATATGTGAAGGACCTATTAAAGATATAGAATGACTCAACCTTCTTCATCTAATTTTAGTAACTCAATCTAATTTAATACTATGTTTCTAATTACCTTCTTCAAGAAAGATACATGGAAAACTAGATGTATGTGATTAGATGGGGTAATTCTAGTTTATAAACCACACTACCAATTTTCTACAAGATCTGATAAGAGCCATAATACTTAGGTGACAACCTATTTTCATTTTTATATTGCTTCAGATACTTTTACTTATATGGATATAAATATACAAATACCCAATCATTTATTAAAAAATTTATCACTATGGTATTGATTTGGCTATTTTTTCATTCTATTTTGTGTCATTAAATTTTGTTGCAAACTCACTAGTACCTCCTATTGATAATGAATGTGTTCCTCAATAGCTCAAACCTTGAAATGCACCATCAATGAGGAATTAAAGGATGTAGGTTTCTACCCATATAATTTCATAAAGGGAGACATTTTAGAAAAAGTGTGAAAATAAGTGTTATACCACCATTCGACAAGTGGTAACCAATGAACCCATTTATCTTGTTTGTCAGAAATAAAATAACAAAGATATCCTTTTAGACATTTTTTGACTACCTCTATTTGTATATAAGATTTATAATTATAGGATGATCTATAAGTCAACTATGTTCTCAAACATGCAAATAATTTTATCTAAAAATTACTAGTAAATATGGGATCTCGATCACTTATAAGGATCTTTGGAGTTCCATGTAATTTATGAATTATATTGAGAAAAGAAGAAAATGTTGTACTCACTATAAATAGTTGTAATAAGGAATAAAAATGAGCATACTTGGTGAGTCAATCCATAAATACCATTATAAAAAAAATAGCCTCAGACTGTGGTAACCTAGTAATGTAACAACTCCACTTGATTTTTTTTAAATATGGTAAAAAATAATTACACATATTCATCTAACAGATTTCACCATTATGAAACTTAACTAAGTGATCTTTAAATAAATGTATTATTTTTTAGTTAACCTTTAAAATTTATATAGATAATCCATTTAGCTAATGATCACCATGATAATGATATATCAAAACATGAATAATGTTGAGTAAATAATAAAGACTACATTCATTTCATAGAAGTAATATTATAATTTTATCGATGATTGATACAACATTATAACCACTATTGTAAATTTAAAAATTAATAAATAGTATACTTTCATAAATAATAATATCTCAATAATAATAATAATAATAATAATATAATGATACAAAGCTCCAAGAGCATGAGTCTCAATGAACTCAAGTATCCATCAATAATTTCAAGTGTAGTCTCTAGTGTGGTACTTTTGTAGGGAGGGAGAGCATCATCCAAGTGATTTTCTACACCAACCATGGACAATCGATCACCCTCGCTATCTCTCAAAAAGGGAATGGCCCTCCCTTCATGAGTGGGTTTATAATGATGGTGTGGGAATCTAGAGTGACAAACTAGAACACATGTGTTGTAATATAGCTAATACATTATATAAACCATAAATAAATTCATTCTAACATGATATCATACAAACATGTAAACTATATCAAACACATGAAATAATAATATTTAATTATAAACATTACTTTGACCAAAGTTTTCATAAAATTATTGATCTCTAGGATTGGTCAATTTCATACACACCAATAAATTAGATTACACGTCATTTGGCATTAATGGTGTTAATTGAGTGTAATCTATCACACTACTTATTTAGGGTCATTAATGTAAGATTTGGTTAATTATATAATAACATAAAACCTAATAGATTCAAATAGAATATTTCTTGTTATTAGATACAAAATATGCTAAGTATAGAAATATTACATACATACATTTAATCCATCAAATGTAATGCAATGAATCATAAATTATCTAATTTATAATAGAATAATAAATAGATTCATAAACATCCCACATAAGTAATATACCATCTGGGCAAGAAACATATCAAGGCATCTAGTTACAAAATATCAATGTGTAACTTATAAATGTTATTTCATCCATATAATAATAATTTCATAGTTTAACAACATACTAATAGTACTTTACTAAGCCCATTTTAATACAAAACATTAAAATGACTAGCATTAAATATTAAATACCTCATATATAAATATTTTCCCAAAATAGTCAAACACACTCAGAAGTCAACCAAAATACTCCCATATATATTTGTTTTACCAAGCAATGTTTATTTGCCAACTATTTGTGTGTGTTTGTGTGTGTGTGTGTGTGTGTGTGTGTGTGTGTGTGTGTGTGTGTGTGTGTGTGTGTGTGTGTGTGTGTGTGTGTGTGCACGTGCGCGCGTTTGTGTGTGTGTGTGTGTCTATGTGTGTGTGTGTGTGTGTGTGTGTGTGTGTGTGTGTGTTTTATACATGTAGATTGAATTAAGTCAACATTATATAGGTATCTTGTATGTGTGTGTGTGTGTGTGTGTGTGTGTGTGTGTGTGTGTGTGTGTGTGTGTGTGTGTGTGTGTGTGTGTGTGTGTGTGTGTGTGTGTGTGTGTGTGTGTGTGACTTACCTATAGAATGTTGACTTAGTTCAATCTACATGTATATAACACACACACACACACACACACACACACACACACAGTTGGCAAATAAATATTGATAAAACAATATATATGGGAGTATTTTGGCTAAGTTCTAAATGTGTTTGACTATTTTGGGAAAATATTTATATATGAGGTATTTAAGGTTTGATGCTAGTTACTTTAATTTTGTGTATTAAAATGAGCTTAGTAAAGTACTATTAGTATGTTGTTTTTAAACTATGAAAATGCTATTGGATGGATGAAATAATATTTATAAGTTACATATTGATATTTTTAATTAGATGCCTTGACATGTTTCTTACCCAGATGGTATGTTACTTATGTGAGTTGTTTGTGAATATGTTTATATTTCTATAATAAATTAGATAATTTATGATTCATTGCATTACAGTTGATGGACTAAATGTATGTAATATATATATATACACACACACACTTACCGTACACTTATTTTGTTAACACACAACTGAGTATATGGTTTATATATATATATATATATATATATATATATATATATATATATATATATATATATATATATATATAAACCATATACTCAGTTGTGTGTTAATGAAATTTGTCTACAGCCAGTATAAATAGGATTATTATACATTATACTCTATTTAGACAAAACTAAGTCCTCAATAGAGTATTATGTATAACCAATTAATCTTTTATTCATTGCCATTTATTCTTCATAATAAAGAGCAACACAAACTAAAATACTTGACTGAGTACTATTTCATTATTCATAGCATTTATGTTTTGTATGGTAATGTATAATGTTATATACTAAAACTCAGCCTGTTTTATTTATGTGACAATCATGGTTTTATCAATTCTTACTACTCAAACTCCATAAAAACTCAGTCTACTATATAATTCATCCCTCTAAAATAAACAATTCCCATCGAGTCTATTGTTACTATATCTCAATTTAAACATAGTGTATACTATGAGATTTTAATTATGTCCTTAAACATATAAACACCTCATTCCTAAAATAAGCTAATCTAAGTTTATACACATGATAAGATATAAAAAAAATAACTTAACATAACAATTTTTAAATATATTGGTATATATGCAATCAACTATATTTGTATTGTTTACACCTCTTATGTATATATATCATACTCAACCATTTAAATCAAAGAGGGTAGATTCATTTATGCATAGATATATATAAATAATAATGATATCTAATAAAGACTCATCTATATTTTAATTTTTTATGGTTTCATACACCCAACTATCCCTAAATCTAAATTTTGGTATGGTTCAATGTAATATATCTCATCGTATAAGAATGATAGGTTAGACATTTTAGGTGTATATATATACATTGGTATAGCCTTATGCCTTAGCCATTAAATGATACAATTAAGGCCTATAGTGTGTAATTTTATACCTTTGTATAATTATACAAACTAGTTACAAGTTTTCATAATTCTTTAAATCAGTAATTAAACCAGACTTTAAATCCATTCATATACATTGACATACTCATTCGATAAAATTATTTTGTTCATCAATATGTCTGTGTATAAGTATAAAGAGTATTAAATATAATTAAATACCTTTTTGTTCCATTTTCCTTCTAAAAGGAACTATTTATATATATTTTGGCCTATACACCTTTGTAGTATCTAATACAAGTTTTATGTTAACTAAATCACCTCATACAAAATCTCCAATTACCCAACTTACATCCATTCTATAAACTTGATTGGTGTTTAGGCATATTAACTAAAAACTAAATATATTTAAAATAATATTCTAAATTATAATCTTATTTAATTCATAAATTATACTCTGTTGATAAAGAATATTAACCGTTTAAACTTAGGGTTTCAGTCAAACTATACCAAGTCTTATTTGTATAATTTCTCTAAGTTTTAAATTTGCACATATCATAGAATGCATTCATACCTTATAGGTTTTATTTGATAATATATTATGAATAACAATAAGTTCACAAACTATGGTTGTTCTATGCCTAGATTTTTAAGGTATATACTCAGTTATGTGGATGGTTGAGCCATCCATAGGGTTGAGTATTTATCCTTCTAAATAGTTTCATAACAATGATAAACTAAAACCCTTAAATATTTTATTACTAGAATAATCATAATAAAAATATGAATCTTAAAATGAAACCAAATTGGTAAATGAAAACCCTAGTGCCAATTCCAATTATTTGAATTTTACTCCCATTTTAAGCTCGAACCTCCTTTCTATTCCTTTATCTACTAGTTGTGTCCTCCACGACCTATCTTTATTCCTTTTTATCAAGATGCATGCTTATTTCATATTAGATAATTATAAATTATGTCAGGGTGATGTCATGGAGGTGTCTTATTAAGAGGATGAAGTGCTTTGATAGCCTAAGTAATAATGACAAAGTGTACAATGTGCTTGTTATAAGTGTGCTTGAAGTTGGCTTGGTTGATTTTTAGTTTTGGCATGGTTAGAGATGTTCAAGAATGAGTATATATTAATATGCATATACCATAGGTATATAAGATTTTATATATGATTTTAGATCATGTGCGCACAAGTGGAATTCATCTAGTAATCCATAGTTTTCATCTAGATAGTTTGGGTCCAGTGGTAGAAAATCTAAGCAGGCAATTTGCTAACATCGCCATTGCCACATGCGGATGAGTCAGGGGGAGTTGGTCATATGGTTGTAATAAAAAAATTTCCTAGTTTATATGCACTAAATCTTAGGTCATGAACCTCACATATATGTGGATACAAATTTGGGCTCCCTGGCATTTTGACAATGTTTTCCCATACTTAACCAAATTTGTAAAGTAGAAAGAAGAGCCGAGTAAGCATTTTAATGGTGGCATATATCACATTTGTGGATGTTTAAATATAATTTTATCATATATATTTTTTAATTTTTTATCCTAGTTTATTTTTTCTAAATTTTAAATCATGCACTAAATCACAACAAAAATTATGCAGGAGCAAAGTTGGCCTCCTAGACAAGTTCGAAGCATAGTTGGCTCTGTGATAGAAGATTTTGAAAAGGGATTTTAATGGTGTTATATCTCACACATGTGAAGGTTATAGGAGATAATTAGTATATGGATGGATTATCCTATGTTAGGATATAATATGGTCCAAATTTTAGATCATGCATCGAATCATGGTAAAAGTTATTGAGGTCCAAAGTAGGCTTTTCAGGCATATTGTAGTTGGTCCCCATAGTCAATTTGCATGATGTTAAAGATTTGGACCTAGTGGATATATAATGGTTTGTGAGAATTTTCATAGTAAATATATATATTTAATAGAAATTCAAAGAGGTAAAAATTTGTGTTTGTTAATAGATTTAAATATTAGGACCAAATGAAGATCCAACAGTGTACAAGTGATCATACAGATCATGATCTAACGGTGCATATTAATCGAGATGGTAAGAAGTGTTTGAGGTTTAATGACTAATCAAAGGTATAGGATAAGTATATAATAAATACTATGTTTTTACACATATTTATGTAATGGTGTGCATTACATGATAAAGACCTAACTAATTCATGAAGATCGGTAGAGTGTGTTGAGTCAAAGTTTCTAGGGTGCACGAGATGAGGTCAAAGTGACTAAGGTTTAATGTTTGAACATTGGAACCTATGTTTTAAAGATCAAACAATATTTATGATGCATGTTTAATTTTATCTGAGAGGACATGAGATGTGAGCATTATTTTTAAGGTTTAACTATGATCATTACCATTTGAATATTTGAATTTGCTAAGGGAAAACCAATGCTCAATAATTTATCCATATCTTTCGATAGATGATAAATTTTATCATAGTGTAAAAATAAAATTTGTATAGTATTATAAGGTGTATCTTTGAATATGAATTTAAATATTTTTAAGTGTGTGTAGGCAAATATATTGAGCTTCAAAGTTGACTATGGTTTTGTGTTTATTATTTAAGTGACCTAAGAAGAGTAATTGAGCTTATGTAGATGTTGTTTCGATGTTTCATGGTGAATTGGATATTGTAAAATGTTTTATAATCCATAAGGATGATATACATAAATTTTTAAGTTTTTACCAATTATATGCAGTATAAACAAAGGTTTTTAAGTTGATTATGTTTTCATTCATAATGACTATGTGTACAGAGAAGTGTTTGAGTTAATTGGGCTTTAATAGAAGAGTGCTTTGGTGATTGTGATCAGTTGAGGATGCCAAAAGGGTAATTTATAATTGTTCCATTCTATTGAAAAATGTTCCTATGTTTTATGTTTGCTCAGATAAGTGTCAAAGAGCTAAATGGGTCTCCATAGGACCTAAAAGTGATTTAGGCCTATTTGAAAGTGGATTGTGCTTAAGTGTGACCCATATGAGATGCCTTAAGGGTAAAGGCATGTTTTGTGGCTGATGAGGAAATATTGTGATATTTTTAATTCATTATTTCTCTATATATAGTGAAACCAAATGTGTTAGTTTCTAAACTTTTATGTTAGAGAGAATTGTGCAAGGTGGATGTGAGAGTTGTGAAGCGAAGGATAGGTAGTGTGATTGTTGGTTGAATTAATGAGAAAAATAGTTTTTTGATTGTTTTTATGACCTATAGTTCAAGTTATTAATGTCAAATTAGTGATCTTATAATTTGAGTATATGCAAAGAGGTATGAGTGTGCATATTAGGATAGTTTGAGTCAAGGAGAGAGATTATGGCATGCCTATGTGAGAGGCATGTTTGAGATAGAGAGAGATTTCATGTAGAGGTGAGATAAATAGAGATCCATAATTATGTGTTGAAGACATCATTTCTAATTTATAGGTATTCGAAGGAGTGTCTAAAGGACTTGGTCTTCCTTAGGGGTAGTTGTTCCTTGTGAAATAGGTGTTTCACTAAATACCTTTGGTCAGGAGGATATGATCAAGGTTTGATGGTCTAAAGGAGTTGATCAGTCTCTTGTTTCTAATCTATAATAGGAAATTATTCTATTTGTGTTGAAAACTTGAGAGTGGGTTTTATTCCCCATGAGGGTTTCCCATAAGAACTATGTGTTGTGTGTTTGATCTTGTGTATGCATTGAATGTATGAGCTCTCTTATTAATACTTCTTGATCAAGTTGATATATGTTGATTGGTTAATAAGTTTAAAGGATTGAAATTGTAATTGAAATATCTAGGCTCACTGATTCACCCCCCCCTCTCATTGATTGTACCTCTAACAATTCATGCAACCTATTTCTCCATTTTCTTTGCCAACTCTCAGTACTTATTCAAGATTATGTTCATATGTGTAACAAATAGTAACATTCATCATGTCAAAAACACCTAATACTCTAATATTACCTTACATAATGATATGTTATCAAGTCAAAAATTACATTTAACCCTAATCATATCAAAAGTTACATCATTAAATAAGTAAAATAAAAACTATAATATCCTTTTAAACTATTCATGAAACAATCACCTCGATTAATAACCAAGCATCAATTTTATAAAAGTCCTTTAATATTGTCATTTCAAAGATATGTCGACTAGTTTGAAATCAAAACTAGACCATCAACTAAACAATAAGTGACTCACAAATCAAACATTATGATTTTTCACATAATTATTTAACAATGAAACTATATATGTGGACTTTACACAAGATCATATAAATTGCCTAAGCACTAAGGATTTATAACAATTTTTAGTCAATAACATTAATCTCATAATGACTATGCCAAACTACAATCATCCATAAATGCTAAAAAATAACTATAATTTATTAATGACTTAATACAGGTTATTCAAATATTATAAATGATAGTAATAACCTTATAAGCATTAATAGTCACTTAACAAACCAATCAAGCAAAGTAATAGAATTCATCCATTAATATATCTATGAATATTAAAAAAACATTGTTTAATAATTCACTCAGTTTTATCCAGGATAATGGTAAGTCAAATTAGGTTAAGTATATATTTACTCATTCATTAAATTAATAACATCAACAACCATTAAATTAATAACACAACTAAATCAACATGATCATCAAACATAAATTAAGATCATAGTAGACATATATATCAACAATCAAAGACATACTATAGCTATCTAAATTAATCAATGAATAAAACATATTAATGTATCATGGGGTGTGTGTGGGTTTCAAGTCTTTCTCTCTATCATTTCCCAATGCCTCCATCTAGACCACCCTCTTTGATGATGCACTCCCTCCATCACACTCTGAGGGATGGATCTATCCTACATCCACCTCACAACAATGAAGGTAGTTATCCATAAACATATATATCTATAAAATACTATTATAATAACTAACAAATATGATCATCATGTACAAAATATAAAAATTTAGTTAACCTCGTTTCTAATTAATCATGTAAATTAGGTAACATATAACTATCCCATAATTATCATATGAAATAAATCTTAATCAAATAATAGTTAATCAATTAACAACCATAATGATCCATGAATCATTAGATTATTAAGCTTAGAGATAAATCAAGATGTGACATTCTTCCCCCATAAATCTAGTCATCATCCAAATTACACTTATTCAAATGTAATTCTGAATCTAAAATATTATTCAACAAAAAATAAATAATATCTAACAATATATCAAGCAAATACATGTGGAAATATCATGTAAAACTCATCATAATCATCCCAAGTGGCACTATCTTCATAATATTGGTTCCACTAGACCTTCCACTATGACACTTCTATATTATGAAAGCTGAGTTTGTGAGTGTCAATTTTTTTGATTGGTTTTATCATGACCACCTTGAGATATAGAACCTACAAAAAATTCTAATCCAAAACATGTGAAGTATTAGTAACATAATTTTTAAGATAAGGCACATGGAAGACATTATGTAAAATAGCTAGAGATGGTGGTAATGTAATCCTATATGCTACAAGATTGACCCCATCCAAAACCTTGAAGGGCCCCACATATCTAGGTAAAATTTTAGCTGAATTGTCCAACTTAATTGAGCTTTTTTGAGACTTACCCACATAAACACTTTATCACCTACATAAAATTGTCTTCTTGTTCTCTTCGGGTCAATATAAATTTTTTATCTATCAAGTTACCTGGTATGAATTGGGATACCTTGGTTAGTATTTTAATGACAACCAAGATCATATCATGTCAGTTCTATAATAATATAAACTATCACCTACCACTTCTATTCAATTATATCATGTGGATATAATAATCATGTCAGATACACATGTTCAGCTTTCATACACTGACATTCTAAACAATGAGACACAAAATCCACTGCATCTTTATTGATCCCTTTCTAGAAATAGAGTGGTATTAGCTCATCCATGAACTTGGTTACACTTATATGTCCTAAATATGTGTCATTTTTTAGTTCATTTAGCACCATGCTCCTTAGATTCTCTCTATTAGGTACATACATCATATCATTATACATCAAAATACCATCACTCTCTATCTTGAATCCTTTATACCTAGGATTATGATCATTCTCTAGTAATGATTTCTTGGCTTGATAATAAAATTCATATAATGGTGAGAATTTAATTACCTAATCATAGAAATTACTCCTAATATTATCCATAAATGTTATATACCTTCTATAACTTAGAGCATCAACAACTCTATTCTAACCATCATCACTTATGAGCATTCAAGTTTGGTTGAGTGAATATGTTCTTAAGTCCCAAGTTATCAATCTTAAGATCAAATATTTTTCCCAACAAATAATGCCTTCAAAATTTTAAAGCATATACTATTGTAAGTTCAAGATCATGAGGAGCATAATTTACCTCATATGGATTTAGTTTTCTAGGCTCATACTACAACTAAACTATCCTACATAGTAACTCCTCTAAATTCCATCTCGAGATGCATCTGTGATCACTGAGAATTAACCATTAAGATCAGGATCTCTTAGAACTAGTGTTGATGTAATCATCCTTTTTAGCTCTTGAAAGGCTTTTTCACACTTGTATGACCAAACAAAACTCTAATTATTCCACTAAAGAGAGGTAATTAAATTATCTATTTTGGATAAATTTGGAACAAATTTCCTATAATGGCACATTAATACCATGAAACTCCTTCCCTCATGCATATTCTTAGGCATTGGTCATACCATTATGTCTCTTTTCGTAGCTAGATCCACTAGAATTACATTTATGGAGATAATACATCCTAAATATTTCACTTTCTTTTATAAAAATGCACACTTGGACAACTTATCATACAACTAATGCTTTTACAAATCTTTTAAATCTAGTTCTAGATGTTGAAGATGTCCTTCCTTGTCCTTAGAATATATGAAGATGTCATTTAGAAATACCAATATAAAATGATCAAGATAATCTCTAAACACACTATTCATGAGAGTCATAAATGTTACAGAAGCATTTGTCAACCCAAAAGGTAACAATGTAAACTCGTAGTGCCCATGTCAAGTTTTGAATGTTGTTTTCAAAATATCCTTATCTCAAATTCTCAATTGATGATAACTTTCTCTAAAATCAATCTTGGAAAATATTGTTTCCCTTCACATCTGATCAAATAGATCATTAATATGAGGTAGTGGATATATATTATTGATCATCACCTTATTCAATATCCTATAATAAATATACAGGTGAAAAGTACCATCTTTATTCTTAAAGAAAACTACTGATGTACCCCATGGTGGCATACTTATTTGAATCAACCCTTTTGATAACAAATCCTAAAGTTTATCCTTTAACTCAACCAATTAGATAGTTTTCATATTGTATAGTACCTTTGGCTATGGTTCTGGTCTAGGTATGATATCAATCAAGAAATCAAACTCATGCTTGGGTGGTAATCTAGGTAATTCCTCTAGAAACACATCCTAAAATTTCCTTTTAAAAAGATAATCCTTGATGGATGGTTCATTATATTCCTCCATCTCATTTATCTTAACAATAAATGCTTGGCATCCCTTCCTTTGAGCTTTCTTGATTTGAATTGCAAAAATCTACCTAAGTTTCAACTCCTTTTTCTCATCATGAATTTGTGTCTAATTTTCAAAATCATCTTGACACTCAATCTTAATTAGATAGCAGTCAACCTTATTTTTATACTTCATAATCCAATTAACTTCTATGATCCCATGATATAACCCTAATGGTGTAGCGTATAGATCCACTACTATAGTGAATTTAGGAAACCTAATATCAGCTTTGACTAGACACTTATTAACCTTGACCTTTGACTCATTCCCATACTATACTGACTATGCATTTGCCATAACTCTAGATTTTCTAGACAACTCACTAAGCATTATAGGAGAAATAAAACATTTTATATCCCCCATGTCGATCAAAATAAAAAAAATTATGATCAAACAAAATACCTAATAGATATATGGGTGAAGCTTGATACTCAGTCTAAAAATTGTCAATAGTTACATAAATCAACTATAAAATGTTCCCTAATGAGAAGTAAAACCCTTGTTCCTCAAATTGTCCTAAGTATACTCTTGAGAATAATGGTCACCTCCACAAATGAATTAACCTCTAGTTGGACCTTTCTTATCAGACTATTGGTTTCCCTTAAAACCTCCCTTGAAACCATTACTAGGTTTTATGTTCCCTGAACCACTATTGAACTTAGCATTCTAGTTCTTGAACTAACTCTTAGAGTCTCCAATCCTCTACTTATAGTTATTCTTTTTTAAAGTTGGTTTAGAACTTCCAAACTTATTTTTAAACATTTTACTAACTTGGGCAAGATATTTTAGTTTCTATTCCTACTTGACTGCCTTCTCAAAGACCTAATCCATGGTAGATGGCCCATGCACATCTAATTCACAACTAATTTGGTGTTTAAATTCCATAATAAATTTCTTGATCCTAAACCTCTCATCTACCTAATACTAAGGTACATACTTTAGATTTTAGTGAAATGCTCCCAATATTCATTAATCGATATGTCTCTTTCCTTAAAATTCTAAAATCTATAAGCTTATAGTAAAAATATAGTTATGGTATCCATCATGATCTAAATAATATCACAAATTATTCCCAAGTGGTGGTGTTAGAGTAAAGGTTTATCTTAAGCTTCTTATTTTCCCACCAATTTTTGCTTCACCAATAAGTTTCTATGCTCCCTAGACTACTTTTATGACTTCAGAGTAATTTTGAATCTTGAAATATTTCTCCATCTCTATCAGCAATGCTTTGGATCCATCTCTTAATATAGTTCCATCTAACTTGGGTGAATTTACCATTTTCATGTCACATTCCAACTCTATAGCTACTCAAGCTCTTTCATCTTGTGACACTTCCTCATGCCTCTGCTCTTGAGGATGTTCATGCTCAATATGATGCTCTTCAGGTTCTTCTTGAGCATTCTCTTCTACATGTCCATGGACTTCTTATTATAGGTTTTTGATTTTGTTCCTATTCTCTTGCATAATTATGAGGATCTAATCCAACTTTGTATTTTTCTCAGTAGCAAATTGATTTAGATTAATGGGGGGATTGGTATTCAAAGTACCCTCATCTCATGTTCTATCACGCACCATTCTTCTTCTTGTTTAATAGGAGAATAAATTTTCATTAGCAAACATATTAAGTCTTAGAGTTTGAGCCTCAAATTTGATATCACAATGTAATATCCCCACTAGGTTTTTACTAGAATGGAGTTAAAAAAAATTTAAAAAAATAATTACACATATTCATCTAACAGATTTCACCATAATGAAACCTAACTAAGTGATCTTTAACTAAATGTATTATTTTTTAATTTCCATTTAAAAGGTCTATAGCTAATTCATTTAAATAATGATCACCATGATAATGATATATCAAAACATAAACGATGTTGAATAAACAATAAAGACTATATTTATTTCATAGAAGTAATATTATAATTTCAACCACAACTAATACAACATTACAACCATTACTATTAATATAAAAATGAATGAATAATATAATTTCAAAAATAATAATGTCTCAATAATAATAATAATAACACAATGATACAAATATCCATGGAGCATGAGTCTCAATGATCTCAAGAATCCATCAGTAATCGCAAGTGTAGTCTCTAGTGTAGTACTATTATGGAGAGGGAGAGAATCATCTGAGTGCTTTTCCACACTAACAATAGACCATCAATCTTCTGCACTATCTCTTAACAAGGGAATGGCTCTCCCTTCATGGATGGTTAGATATGATGGTGAGAGAATCCAAAGTGACAAATTAGAACTCGTATGTTGTAAGATAACTAATACATGATGTATACTATAAACTAATTCATTATAACATGATACCATACAAACATGTAAACTATATCAAACACATAAAATGATAATGTTTAACTATAAACATTACTTTGTCCAAAGTTTTCATATAGTTATTGATCTCTAAAATCAATTAAATTTATACACATCACTTAATCAGATTACATCTCATCTGGCATTAATGGTGCTAATTAAGCAAGTGAAATCCA